>VXBB01000059.1:358853-379414 GCA_013399915.1 Illadopsis cleaveri | reverse complement strand
CCTTTTGCAGGGATGCACCAGCACAGCCAGGTTACAAGAACGCCTCTGCTCCTGGGTTTGGGTGGGTTCAGTTCACTGGAGTATTTCAGACCTTTCTTTCCTTTTCTAAATATATGCCAAGCCCTCAGCAGATAGGATCTCTCCTACTTCAGCATTTTCATGTAAGCTTAATTCTTGATTTTACTAGAAGCTGGTGTTCTCTCAGAGTTGCCATAGTTACTGATGCATGGGTTTCTGATTTCACATGCTAATGACTGTCCCAACCTCTTGTTTGTGGAATAAACTATGTAACCCTGAAAGCAACATAAAATGAACTATTAAAGCACTTACGGTTCAGAAAGCAGACATCATGAATCAGCAATTGGAATTAATTGCATTATCAAGCCTGGATTAAAATAATCCAAGCCTCTAGGCCAACCAAGAGAGCAGGACGGCCCCCAAACCAGATTTTTTGGGGATGCTCGAAGTCTGAGAGGCAGTGTGGTGTTGTGGGGAGTGTCACCCCATCCCGGCACACCAAGATTACCCAGGCACTGTTTCTAGCTTTGCTGCCACATGAAATGACGGAGAGATTTGGCAGCCTGGCACCAGAGGGACAGGTGCAGGAGCCATGCCCTGGAACAGCCCATCCTGAAGAGCAACATCGCTACGTGAGAGACCACCCCCACTTACAATGCTTTTTTCCTGCCCCAAGGAAAGAGGAGAAGGAGATGTTCTGGATGGCACTGGATAGCACCCAGAGTGGTGTGGGGACGGGTGAAGCAAAGGCCACGGAGCAAAGCCCAGCCCTGCAGCCTGGCTCTCCAGTGCCCTGGTGGCCTCTGGAGCTCTGGCTCCCACCTGGAAGGCTGATGATGCCCTCCTACCACCCCAAAGCTGCTGTCTCTGCCTGTTCCCACACCACAGCCATGCCCTGGGCACTGTCAGAAGTTCTGATACATCCCTGTGTTAGCCCTGCTAGCCCCAAGTCTGATAGTGGCTCTGTCCTCAGAGAGGTCCCAGGGCAGCAAGGTGCCCCTGTCAGGGCCATTGTCTTCACCTGAAGACACATGAGGTAGGTGAGCAGCAGGTGACAGGCCTTTCCTTATGCCTGTGCTGATACAACTCATTACACACTTGACTGGCTTGAGACTGAATTATAATAAATGCATAGCAAAATATTTAAATTTCCAGCAGTGGGGTGGAAGTGCAGCATTGCTTAGCTCTGCTAACAGTGGGCCTTTCCCCAGGCACTGGGGGGCCACTGCCCTGTCCTGCAGCACCCTCATGTCCCTGGCAGCTCCCAGGGATCCCATTCCCCCAGGCATGGCAGCTCATGCTGGGAACCCACCGTGGTGTGCTGACCTTGGCTGTCTGGCAATTAAAATAGATTTGGATAGTCACAATTAAAACAAACACCAATTAGGGCCGAGGCAGGCTGGGGAGCAGCAGCAGTGTCCTACCCTCGACGCTCGTGCTGGGTCTGTGTGCAGGTGCCACCCAGAGAGCTGGGCCAGCACTGTCTGCTCCATGTGTTGGACACACACTCACCCCATGGCAGGACAGAGCCTGCCAGCCTTGGGACGAGACCTTGACCCAGAGCCCAAATTGAAGTAACCCTTCCAAAGGCTGGCCTGTCCTCTGGCACACACCCTGTCCCTTCCCACTGCTCAGGAGCACAGCTGAGCTCTGCCTGGGAGCAGTTTCCAGCCTCAGTCCCATGGACGCAGGGTTATTTTTAACTCCCTCTTGGCTCTGGCCGATGCCAGCTTTGGCAGGAGATCTTTGCCATGTCCCAGTGCCAGGCTAAGCTGGGGTTACATCCCTCTGGGAGGCTGGGATAACCAGCAGGGCTGCAGCTGCACGTGTGCTTTGCCAGGCGCAGGGCAGGGCCCCTCTGGGAGAGCCCCAGGTCCGAGCCAGGCCACTCCTCTCGCCGCCTCGGCCGCTGTGGGCAGCACGCAGGGAGGGCAGCAGGAAGGTTCCTTCCAAAGCCCTCCTCATGCAGTGCCAGGCCAGAGCCCAAAGGGGGTTACACTGTGCCACGGGCACCAGCCCTCGGGGGCTTTGGCACAGCAGGGCAAGGGAAGTGCCCCATGCCCCGTGGATGCTGCTTGTGCTGGAGCACTCAGTCCTGCCCGTGGGCCAAGGCAGCAGGGAAATCAGTGATCGTGGTGGGGTGAGACCCTGGTGAGTGCAGTGAGGTGCAGTGGGGAAGGGCTTCATCCTGCAGCCATTCTCTGCTGCTCCTGCAGTGGGGAATCCCCAGGGGGATCTGAGGCTTGTCTTTCTGTCAAGGAGCTCTCCACAGCCAGGCCAGCGGCTCATCAGGCCCCACCGTGTGCTCACCCCGGGCGGGCTGCCATCATCTCCCAGTCCACACCTCCCTCTGTGGGCTGTCAGCACGGGGAGGGGCACACAATGAACCCATGGCTAACCAGCCCCTGGGGCACCAGGGCCCCCCCAGTACACCTAGGGGGTTACTGCTGCCAGGCCCCTGCATCCAGGAGGTTTCCAGCCTGCCTTTCCCTGGTACTGAGTCTCTCTGACAAATAAGGTTGCAATAGGTTGAGGTGAGGAGGAGAGGATAGGATGGGAACCACAGACAGACAGACAGACAGACAGACAGACAGACAAGCAGTTGGCACACAGTGCACTGAGTGCTGTTTTCCATAGAAAGCCAGGATAAAATCACTTCTGCCAAGCTGTGATCACATTGCTCTGTGTGATATGGGAAACATATATGCATATGAAAATGCAGAATTTTAGGAGCATATAATGTGCTTAAACAGGTGAAGGGGAGAACAGAAATATATATAGCTTATTTAGCAGTTTTGTAAAAGTAGAGAAACAATTTTTGCCAGGACACATAGGGGTGTAACTCGTTAGGTAGAAACAATTTACAGAACGCACAGGAATTTAGTTGCTAGGTAAAGGCCATAGTGATAAGATGTATATTGTTAAAATTCAGAAAAGTGAGACTTAGGTATTGTGAAGACCCGATAAAGCAGAACCAGTTGATTAAGAAACCAGCAAGAACCAGGCTCCTGGTTTTGGCCAGGACAAACTGACCTGGGAATTGGCCAAACCTTCACTGTGCCTGCTCAGAGATGGAGGAAGACTTCTTACTTCATCAGAAGACCCCTGCCCGCGACCACCAGGAGGCGTGGCACCACAAAAGACTAATTACAATATGAAGCACAAGAAGGTGGAGAATGGGCGGAGAATGGGCGGGCAGGGAAGTGAGGGTTTGTGGGATCTATGTGTATTTAAACCTGGAATTTGTCTCGGCCAGGTAGCATGTATGGTGGAAAATCCCCCGTGCATCCCAGCTGGAAATAAAACATGCCTGCTTTACAATTTTAATTCTAAAGTCCTTATTCTGCAACTCATGTGTCCCAAATCCTGACTCCAAGGTTATTAGCCCTTCAGCCACCTTTACACCAGAGTGACTTAAGGAGCTCAATCTGTCTCGCTTTTTAAAGAGCTGGGTAAAGAATAAACATGTCCACACTCTTTAAGCACCTGTCCATGGAGACAATGTATGACATTAAATAGGTTTTTGCAGTAGACGATGAAGAGAGTAGTGTCCAGCACAGGAAACACAGCAAATTTCAAGCAGAAAATGCAATGACCACTTGGCTTGCAGGAGCAGCTGCCTGTCCAGGAGATTCCCAAGACCTGAGGGGCTCGGTGCCACTCGTAGTCGGGTCACCCACAAACTGTTGGCATCCTCTGTGGATGAGCAGGGAAACCCCCTGGCTCAGACTAATGCAGGTGCCAGAATGAGAAAACCTACACAAATGCTGCTTGCCCCAAACCTGCATGTGAGCACAAGAAGGGCTGCCCTGAGCAGGGGATGATGGATGGACAGATCTTGGGAGAAAGCCAGCACTGCATGGAGCAGGAGGACAATCTGTGAGTGAAGACAAGATATATAGGAACCAAAACTAGAGAAGGAGGCTGAGCAGGAGTCTTTTAGAAAAGGCACAGGAGAGAGTGTATTCCAGGCAGGCTTTCACTGTGTGCTCTGTAATGGGAGTATTCCCTATAAATACACTGAAATAATGGCTTTCCTCCTCCCTGCTGTGGGCACCACTGTGTGCTTTAAGTTGTCCCATCATTGCCACTTCCAGTTCTTCAGCTTCCCTCTGAATTGCAGCTTTACCTTATCTCTGTAAGTAAAATAGAGGAAAGAAATTGTGAAACGAGGAAAACAACAACTAATAATGTTAATTTTTAATTTTTGGTTAAGTTGTCGAAAGGATGAAACTGGCATAACTCCTTAGTACAGCATGTGCTCAGAAAAGACACAGAGCAAGGATGTGGAAATCCATGATGGCCACATCACCGTCGTGTGAGGGCGTGGAGCTGGCCATGTCTCACAGATCCTGGCTCCTATCTTTGTGGAAACTCAGAGGTCCACAACACCAAGGGCCCCTGAGGGACATGTAAAGCAGCATATAGCATCATAGAAAGGCTTGGGTTGGGAGGGAACTTACAGATCAGTCAGTTTAAACTCCCCTGCCTTGGGCAGGGACACCTTTCACTATCCCAGGTTGTTCCAAACCCTGGCCAACCTGGCTTTGGACACTTCCAGGGATGGGGCATTCACAGCTTCTCTCAGAACCTGTGCCAGGGCCTCACCACCTCCACAGGGAAGAATTCCTTCCTAACATCCAACCTGAATCTCTCCTCTCTTGGAGGTGATGCATTTTGTGAGACAGCCCAAGATGTACCAGGTACTCTGTGCTCCTGCTAGCCACAGCCATGGGGCTTTGCAGATCATGGGGGATTTTCAGGTCTCTGAGCTGATCTCACAGGGCCCTGGGGATGGTGGTGAGCACCAAAATGTTCAGACACCTTTTCTGCTCCATACCCTGGCAGCCTGCACTCCTGGCTATCTGCCCGGAGCAGCAACTCAGTCCAGAGATTCCTCAGCAATTCAGGGAGGTGTTTACTTTACTGTTCCATATTATGTATTTGCATACATCCAATTTACAGTTCCCATCATCGAGCTGCCTCAGTAATTGGGCAGCTGGTCTCAGAAATGCTGATTTACTGCACTACTGATGACATAATATGTGTTTGTGCTTGCAAGAGGCAGCCACGAAATCCCTCTCCCCTGAACTGAATTCCACTATTGATTTTTTCTATTGGATTAATATTACCATGAGCTGCTGTTTTAGTCAGCACATTTGATCCACTGGCAAGAACGTGCCCATGCAGATCTGTTGCCACAAACTGCATTTCCTGCCTGGGGCACGTGCACCTCCGCTCTGTTGGCACTCTTGCAAGGGAATAATGATCCCTGACCACTGGGAACAGGAACAAGACTGCAGAGAGTGCAAACAGTGAATATCACCTTGAAATGTTTGTGGTAGCGTTGGGTTTTGCTCTGCCAACACCTCCTGGACTGGGAACAAATTCCTGCTGCCTCTGCAAAACTCACGGAGTGTTTTGGTTTGGAGGGGACCTTGAGGATCATCTTGTTCAACCCTCCTGCCGTGGGCAGGGACACCTTCCACTAGGTCAGGTTCTCAGACCTCCATCCAACCTGGCCTTGAACACTTCCAGGCATGGTTCATCTCCCCCTGCCTACCACCAGACCTGGCCTGGTAGCTGAGCAAAGGGTTTTGCCTGGCTGATGAACTCTGGACATCAAATGTCACCATCAGAGATGCCCAAGCTGCCCATCCCACACCAGCATGGGTGGCTCAAGAAGGACAATGTGCAGGACAAAAGAAAATGGCAACAAAACGTTCCCATTGCAGAACAAGAGCGCTCCAAGCCAGCTTCCCACACGGCCAGCTGTCTCCTGTGCTTTTTACGTTTGGGTTCTGTCCAGCCTGAAATAGGAGCAGTCTCTGAAGGGAGGCATTTGTTGCTGCCCGAGAGGACTTGCAAGCAAGGTCAGCCTGGACTGCTGCTCCAGCGTGGCCTGATGCTCCCTTGCTCTGGAGAAGAGCATGAACCCCCTGTCCCCAAACCTCCATCTACATTCCCTTTCAGCCTCCTGATGAACAGAAAGGAATCAGCTGCAGTATAGGCTCGACAAAAGTAAAAAGAGCAAGAAAACAACTTTGCTTGTAGACATCCTTATTCTTACAGCCTGACTATTTTTTTCCTGTTGCTGGTAATTCCTGTATTTTCTTATTTCCTAAAGGAAAGCTTTCTCTTCCAAAAGCAGAAATGACAAGTGCTGGTGCCAGGTTCATGCAGTGCCTCTGAGGTTTGCACATCCCTGGCACAGCAGAGAGCTCGTTCCTGGGGGACACGGTGTCACTTTGCATCACCCACTGCCTTGGGACATCCAGCAGCACAGGGCAAGGAGCTTTGAAAACTTCTGTGCAGTCCTTATGTACCCTGACTTATGAGACTCTCTTTTTCCAGCACTACACAACACAAAGGATTCATACATTTCCCTTCATGTGCTTTTTTGGGTAGCAGAAAACAGGCATCAGGAAGATAAATGCAAGTGAGTGAATGACAAGGAGAACGTCATAAAAATTAAAAGCACTGGAAGAGAACACATGCAAGCAGCAAGCTGAATCTGCCTAGGGGGGACTGGGGAGCAGATCTCCACCCCTCTGATGGGAGCAGCCCCAAGGCAATGAGTCCCAATCCCCAACTCCACGCAGCAGGTGGGCTCAAGCAGATTAAAATGCCAGTCTCCCCACTTCGCCCATGTTAATTTTCTCCTGTCTCTTAGTAACTGGTTGGTACAGGTTATGTTAATACGGATATAAATTCTCCAAAGAGCAGAAAATTAAAGAAAATTATGAATCAATTTACATTTCATCTGATTCATAAACCTACACACTCTACAAAATGAGTTGATTTGAAATAATTAAGGTTAAGAATGTCCTCATCACCTCTTCAATACTCCTACTAGATGCACTGCATCTTCCCTGTCTGCTCCTGCTCTCTTTAGCATTTCAAATTACACATCTTCCATTGTTTTCTTCCAAGATACTGCAAATTTACCAGGCAATTAAATAGTGATATGTAATAATAATAACAACAGCAAAACCAATAATGATGGCAGCAGGCTGTGTTTGCAGCAGGAGGAGTGGAATGCCAAAGGGAGGGAGACGGATGGGGAATTCCTGCTTGGATACAGTCCTGGCAGTCACTCCAGCACGTGCAGTTTGTCAAGCTGTGGGAATCAGGTTATTTATGAGCATTTTCACGTGTGAAAGCAGGGCATAGCAGGGAGACTCCTTCTCTGCAAGTAGGCTCTGCCTGCAGCTTCAAACCCTCCCCAGCCAGCAGCCCCTGACTCCAGCAAACATCTTCCCCAGAGAGCTGATGGAGGCCCCATCCTAGAAATGTTCAAGATCCGGCTGGACAGAGTTCTGAGCAACCTGCTGTAGTTGAAGATGTCTCTTCTTGTTGCAAGGAGGTTAGACTAGATGACTTTTAAAGGTCCTTTCCAACTCAAACCACCTTGGGATTCTGTGATCTGCCTTTCCCTGGCAGACATCCTTGCTCTGCCCTCAGAATTCCTTCTGCAGAGCTGTGAGGACAGTCGCCCCAACCCTCCTAAGAATTTCTCATTCAGGTAATTTTTTTCCCAGCAGGTTTTACTGTCAGGATGATACATTTGAATCAGCTCCACCACAGCTGACTCACATGTGAATAGCCCCCACTGAAAAGCAGAACCCACTCACCACGCAGGAATTTTAAGGGGAGATAGAGAAGGGACTTTTCCATTGCCTCTGACCTGGCAGGCCATCTGTATGGGAAGGTGACCCAGCTGAGTCTGAGGCCCCACAGAGCAAATGTGTGGCCCACTGAAGGTAAAAGAGGCAGAATGGCAGTTCTTGTGGGTGCATTTTTTGGCAGTGGGAGGACGTGCTCCAGTATGTGCTTGCTTCCATTGCTGCTTATTATTGGCAATTATAGATTTGTCAGTGATTACAGTAATTCTCCTCATTGGGAGATAAACATCAGCTACATGCAGCTCTGTGGTGGCAGCAGTATTTCTCTCCAATATACAAGTCCTTTCTGTTCAGATTGTTGCAGCCATAAAGCAGAAGGGAAATGTCATGTACCTCCAATACTGCTTCCAAGGGTCTCTGGGAGTGATGATGTGTCTTTCTCTACCTGACCTCGGAAAAACATTATGGCAGGGATTTGCATGCAGGAAATTCCCCAGTTCCCTGCCTGGAGTCAGGATGCAGCAGGGAGAAGGGTTCCCAAGAGGCAGGGCCTGTTGCCACGAGGAGGCAGTGCCTGATGCCAGCTGAAGGGCTCTGCAGCCCCTCCAAGGGAGCAGAAGGGCTCTGCAGGCACCGACTGGGATGTTAAATAGAAGTGAATCATGTCTTCCCTTGGCTTGTCTTGGCTTGCTGGACCCTTCAGTGCTTTGCAAGGGGCAGGGTGCTGACTGGATGAGAGTGATGCAGGAGCTCAGCTTCCTCCTCTGTGCATTGACCCAGCTTCACCCACTGCCAGCCAGAGCATTTGCTCCATGGTGGATGACCTTGTGGCTGGTGGCCAGCTCTCTGCCATCCCTGGGAGGACAAGGATTTGTGTGTTCCTCCTCAGAAACAGGCCCACAGGCGTGCCAGTCTGCACAAACATGGCAGGACAAGGCAGTCACATACTGGCCTACTGCAGGAAGAACAAGGACAGGACATGAAGGGGACTTGCTACCCTCCTCTGCTTGGTGCTGACAAGGCTGCATCTGCCCCCAGTTCAGGAGCAACCTGGAGAAACCAAAGGCAACTAAAACAGCTAGGACCAGATGCAGTGCTGGTGACATCCCTGCCCTGAGATAGGGGCTGGACTAGGGCCAAACAGCCAACTTTGGTGATTCTGGGGTTCAACACACAAAGTATTCCCTGGAAGAGAAGGACTGTGATGTCTTTGGGGAGACAAGCACATCAGCTCTTGTCATGCTGCAGAGACAAGCTGAAGATACTGAACCCCTGTGAGCAGCAGTCTGAATTTCAGCCCTGCCAAACTGAATCTGCTGCATTTGAATGGCGAGACAAATGTCCAGGGGTGATGTCAGACCCTGGGAAATGCACAGCAATTACAGCAACCCTGCCAACAAAGCAAGCCTGTGGCTGGGGAGAGCAGCTACGCTTTTCTCTTCCAGCCTTCCAGTCCATATCGTGCCTTGGGAACTATTCCTGATATTCCTTCTCTTCCTCCCCGTGGTGTGGACCAGCAGCCTGGATCCCACTTGTTGACACAGCTGTAAATCACTCTTGACAAGTTTAACTATGACTCAAGGGCAGCAAGGAAGCAGCAAAGAATGGATGTTGTTCCTGCCAAAACTGAGTGCGTGCCCAGGTGCTTCCCCCAGGGCCACCCGCACCCGTGGGGCTGGGAACACGTGCCCAGGCAGCCAGAAAGGTCACTCACCTCACTTACAGAGAAAATGCCAGATCACAGCTGACATTTAACTTAGACTCCTCTTACTGAGTGTGCTGCAACAGGCACTGGAGCCTGCTGCAGGCAGGCTGTGCCAGCCAAGGCACAGGGAGCCCCTGGCACTCCTGCACTGGGCTCTCCTCCGTGGGTGCTGGAGGCTGGGAGTGCTGTCATCCCCAGGAGCTAATGGCCACAGGCAGCACAGGTCCTGCTTGAATCTCCCCTGCAAGCTGCAGCCCTCCACAGTGAGAGATCATCTCCTGGATGCTGCTGGCTGGCAGGGGCTCCCAACCAGGCATGCTGCAGAACAGCCTGTCTCTCACGTCATGCTGCCAGCACAGCAAAGGCTGAGATTTCTCCTGGCAAAGGGGCTGGAAATGGAGCCACAGCTCACTGTGCCAGTAATTCCCTTGGGGGGCTGCAGGTAACTTCTCTCCTAAATAAACCACAGGACACAGTCATGAGACCAGACCCACAGCCCAGTAGCCAGGATGGCACATGCCCTTCTGCTCCCTGCTCCAGTCCTCACTGGCACATCCAGAGCACACAGTGGGCACTGTGAGCAGCCCAGAGTGGGTCCTGAGGACCCACAGCCAGGAGGGTGTCTGACACTCCCCTCCAGCAGCACCAAATCTGGCACTTATCTACCAGGATGCCTGGCTCTCACTGCCCATGCCCTGAAGTCACCCATCCCCACTGGCCTCAGAGCAGGGCTTTTCATGAAGACAGGCTCCTGTCTCAGTCTGTTCTGCCTTGATTTGCACGTTCTGCTCTGCAGACCTCTGAGCTTGGGTGCTCAGTGTGCTCCCAGCAGGACTGTGTCAGCTGGAGAGGCAGCCCGGGCTGGGAGAGTCTGAGGGGCTGTTTGCACTGATAGCAGCAGATATGATGGGAGTGAATATCAAGCTGTCATCTCCGTCATCTTGTGGCCAAGGTAACGGTGGGAAGTGGGTTCGCCTTGTTGAATCCCTCTTCAGATAAAAACCAGTGAGCATCAAGCTGCTCTTGTTCACAGATTCCTCCTGTTCAGTTTCTAATATAACGATCCAATTTGCTCAACACAGCTGCAGTTTTTGGGCTCCTTCCAGCTTCCGTGTGTGGTACAGACACCCTGCCTCTGGCACTGAAACTAGCTGTGCATCCACACACGGGATCTGTCCCCTTGCCCCTGCAGTGCTCCCTGAACATACCACCCCCCCTGCCCCAGGGATGGGCACACACAGGAACCTGCCCTTTACTACTAGAGGATTTCTTGCCCATGGCAGAGAATTTGAAGAGTGCAGACCAGAGAGGGGATGCCCAAACTGACACTGTGCAGTCACATCATCCTCGTTTTTACCCATCACTCTTTCCCAAAGCACTGGGACCTCTTCCTTTTACAGAGGTAGTTTGGCCCCTGAACTCTTTTGCTGCAAGATTAACTTGTGTGGCAAAGAAATGGAGCTGTCCAGATCGTGTGGCTCTGGGACCTGCTTGTCCAGAGACCCCTGTTTCTCAACTGGATGGGGGAAGCAAACACTCCCTGGAATGCTCCACTTCTCTGAATCACCCGATCCTGCAGGAGAGGAGGCTCACACGGAAGGGAATGCCCCCATCCCCCCTACAGGGTTCTGTGCAGATAGCTCAGAGCTTATTCTTCTTAACCGTGGCTTTTTCTTACCCTGAGCAGCAGTGTGGGTCAGCAGAGCCCCCTGCCCATGCCATGCCACCTGTAGGTAGGATTCCTTTTCCACATCTACTCTCACATCTCTTCCAGGGGGAAGCCAGCATACTTGCAGATCCAACAACCTTCCTTCTGCTTCAGCAGCAGCCCTCCAAAATACAGCCTTTCCCTGGGCAGTGACTTGCCAAGCTTCCCAGGTTCTGTGGGAGCTCTGGGGCTGTGAAAGCCACGGGAGGGCTGCCAAACCCTGCCCATGGGGCTCAGCACACACAGCCAGCTGCTCGCTGCGTCTGCTCTGGGGCTGCTCTGACAGACAGACCCCTCTGACAGCCCCCATCCTGCTGAGCAGCCCTGGGAGGGGATTCATCCCCCTCAGCATCCTCCCACAGAAGGACAGCAAACTCTGCACCTTGTCCTGTCTGTGCCAGGCCCCAGGAGTGGAGCCCAGGGAGCTCTGACCTGTGCAAAGGGGGCATGCAGGGGGCAAAGCAAACCCTGCACCTCTGCTGCCAGGGCCGGGCAGGCACAGGGCCCCGGCACTGATGCCACCCGAGGGTCGTTCCTGCAGTGCTGGCAGCGAGAGCAGAGCGGGGCAGGCACGGGAGCAGGCAGGGGCACAGCACAACGCTGGCCAGGCAGGCACTGTGCTCATGCAGCTCCAGTCAGCTTCTTGAAAATGTTGTCCTACTTATTTAATCTTTGGGAAAGATGCCTGATGGGTTTTATAAAGTGTCTGAATGTGGTTTATGCTCTTGGGTTGCAGGAAATTAAATGCCTTTCGGTTGTCTCTGAGGGTAGTAAAGAAAGAGTTCAGGAGCCTTATTAGACTTAATTTCCATTTCTCCATGTTGAAGGAATACTAAATAACTTCATCTTGGTGGATTTGAAGTATCTGTCATTTGCTTATCTGCAGGACAAGCCACAGTATAGAGTATTACAAGTTCAAAATGGAAAAATAATCTTACTTATTTTCTCATTTACTTTATTTTTTCACTTTTTTCCTGTACCCATGATCCTGCAACTGTAAACAACTTGGGCAGCTGAACTACTGCTTCTCTCCTGCTTCACTGCCCTGACTTGAGTCTCTGAAACTCCCTGTAGAAATCCAGACATGAAATGGCTCTCACAAGTTCTTGTGCTAGGATCACATTTCTCAATTAGAAGTCTCCAGGAAAAAGTGCATCATATTTAATTTTCTTTCTGGGCTCAGAAGAGCTTTTCTCCTGTTTTGGATCTTTCCCTCTGAATGGAGCAGCCTGAGGAGGGCCAGGCACAAAGCAAGTGCAGGATGGGGTCTCACAGTGATTGCACCTGCCTTTAAATTGGCCTCTTAACTTCTTCCCTGAGTTGTTGCACCCAGGGAGGCACCGAGCCCTTGGGACTCCAGGAATTGGGCAGAAAGGGAACAACTGACCTCCAGTGGGGAAAGGCAGCTTTCCCTTGGGTTGCTATCTGACTCTACACCCCTGCTTGTGCCATGACTTCTCAGGGCTACTGAGCAAGCAGTAGGGGTAAGTGAGAGCTGGGTAGAACTCAGGTCAGGGCACAAGGCTCCTGGGAAGCAGGTTGTTTCTCATTTTCCTAAAAACAGCACAAAAAGCCACTTGCTGACTTACTGCAAGAGATGGAATTCATGATTTTTTGACATTTTTGTTTCTATGGGACATTTCTCTTTTATATTCTGTGTATTAAAATATATTTGAAATGATTGTTATGTCACAGGGAAATGGCATAGCTATTTTAGTAATGATCTGATTTATAGATTCATAAACTCTAGGGCCAGAAGGGACTATTATGATCTGCAGAGCCATGGCCAGAGTCACTTGCCTGATGATTCCCTGCTTCAAGCCCAGCATTTCTGGCCGAGTGACAATCCATCTCCACAGAGACAAACCCTGTCAGAACCAGAAAGCACCAAATACTGCAGAACCCACATCACCTGCAGACACCCCATGGCTGTGTGGGGTGCTTGGCAGTTGTCCCCAGCTGTGGCCAAAGCTCCACTGTGGCCAGCTCCCAGCTCACTCTGCTTTAACACAGAGCTCTGTTCATAGTAGGAAAAAAATCCTGCTTCAACTGTTTCCTTGCAAATGTCCGGAGCAGTTTCAGGGGCAGGTGTGGCTGTGGCTCTGAGCCAGCTGGGGCTGCCGTCGGGGCGGGAGCGTGCACAGGCTCCCCCCTCCTCACCCTGTCCATCACCTGTCCTGTCCCCACAGGCCAGAACCTGTCTCATCCAGGGCAGCACAGCCAGACGTCACAGACTCTGCCAAAGCCCCAGAGCATTCCATTTATTTTCCTTGCCTTTGAGCAGAAATGCCTGGAGGTGGGGCCCGGGGTCTTTGCAGAGGTTGCTGCTCCAGTTCCGGGATTGTGAGGACATTGAGGAATTGCTCTGATGTGAGTTGTCCATCGGTTACCTCCAGTCCTCTGTGGAATTCTACAAGTGAAGTGGGCAAAGACCAACTCATTCCCCACACCCTGGGGCTGCAAGGAAGCCACCAGCCCCAGTGCCAAGTTCCTTGGACTCACTGAAGCAGCTGCGGGTCATTGTGGCACCATGAGCTGTTTCACCTGCACACACAGCGGAGGACCAGGAATTAAGTGGACTCCAATTTTATCGTCAGGGTTCATTAGGTTAATTAATACTGTGAACACACTCTGTTAATCAGCTTTGCAATGGGAGAGTGGTTTCAGCAGGAGTTGAGGAGCTGCTCAGAAGCTGCTCTGCTAATGGTGCTAAATCCAATTTCATGCAATGGCACAGTGCAGGGAGATGATTAATGGGTTTCCTGTCTCCCCATCTGTGGGGGCTGTCCCCGGCTCCCCTGAAGTCAGAGGGAGCAGGTCATTGCTGGCTATCAGCGTGGCAGAGCCCCCTTTGCTCCTTGAAACTATCTCAGGATATGGGCAAGTGACAGAAAAGGTTTTTCAGTGCTGGTGTCAGCATCCCAGTGCCAGGCAGGGCCAGCCCAGCTACTCAGGTGAGCCCACCCAAGCACCCAGAAGTGCCAGGCCCCCATTCCCACTGAGGTTCCAGCTGGCAGGGAGATGCTGATTCTGACAGCAGAGCACTCCAGTGCAGCACTGAGGCAGTGCAAGAGTTTCAGGGACTGGTAACAAATTTGCCACACAAATATATGGCTGGATTCATTGCTCTAACGCCATTTGGAAAGGATTTGCATTTTCATATGTCTGAGAGGGAGATTAGAGAAACCACCTTTAAGAAAGCTCTCACGGGCTGTTCCCTCCTCTCTCCTCAGAACACAAAAAGTGACTTTGAAATATGAAACAGCATTGACTGCAAATAAGTTGAAAAAAAAAAAGTACTCGTTATGTGACCCAAAGGATTTCCTGGTGGGGAAAGCTATCACCTGAACAAGTAGGAGGATGTGACTGGTGCTGGCTTGAAGCCTGGGCTGCCTGCAGAGCCGTGACACAGCTGTCCCTGTGACAAGGGACAGCCCCAGGCTGCTAGGCTCAAGCAGGAGGAGGGAGGGTGATGGGAAATAATTATATTTTCCCACATGGCATGAGAAGGAGGAGAGAAGAGGTGGGCATCAGTGCATGCTAAAGCTAGGCACATTGATTGAAGGGCCATAAAGGTGCTGGTGAAGGGCTGATGCTGGGGATGGCAACCCTCAAATAAGAGGCATGTTTACTGGGATTCGGTGGTTTTGGAGTGGGTGATAGGGAGAAAACTCATCCCCATCCTCTGACTTCTGCAGAGACTCTGTGTACATCAAATAATTCTGATGTTGCTCTTTGATGAGATTATGTCTTTGGCTGGTAAAGGTAACAGCACAGACACAGTAAAACACTTTGGCTTTGCTGGCATTTGAGTCAGGACAGCCTGGCAGTCTGATTTCAAAAGTTATCAGGAAAAGACACATTATGTGAATTAAAATGTGGCTGACAGACTCTAGACTTTCAGAAGGCAGCTGAGCCAGAAGCCCCCAGCTGACAGCATTGGTGGGGTCAGGGCTTGGCATTTCTCTCAGTAACTTCACTGCTGGCAGCATTTATTCCTTGACAAGGATGGGCTGAGGGACAGAAGCTTTTCGGGTGCTCCCCTTCCCTGGGCTCAGCCAATGTCAGTCTCCTCTCCTCCACGTACAGCCCGTGCTGCTGGGCTGGCCAGCGTGGTGGAATCAGTGGGGTCCCTCCAGGATGTTCCTGTCCTTGTGCCAGTCAGTCCAAGCAGCTGCACAAAGCATTTCCCCCATCACCACAGAGGCTCAGGCCACGATGCCATTTTAGAGGCACAAACACATCCGTGTGCACTTTTCTTACGGGCAGTAATTTCAGCTCTGCTCAGGCTGCAGAATCACCTTGTAGCACTGGAACCGCGTGCTCCAATATTTGTTAGAGTGCAGCATTATTTTC
This sequence comes from Illadopsis cleaveri, assembly GCA_013399915.1. Classification (NCBI taxonomy): domain Eukaryota; kingdom Metazoa; phylum Chordata; class Aves; order Passeriformes; family Timaliidae; genus Illadopsis; species Illadopsis cleaveri. The sequence continues at coordinate 364,002 of VXBB01000059.1, read as the reverse complement.
CATTGATTTCAGGCTAATCACACAAAGAAAAGCAACATCTGCTGAGTGAATGGGCTCCCAAGGAGAATTAACCACTCTCACACACAAAAGAATGGGGAAGAGTTGAACCAGCAAGATTCTCTTTAGCAAGAACATTTATTTTTAGTGCCTCGTGTGGCCCAATCCCTCCCTCCCTCCTTTCTGCCAGCACCAGTTGGAGGCAGGAAAATACCACTGGGATTGGCTTTTCTCCTTCCTCCCCATCCACCCCCTCCTCACATCTTGACCCCCTCACCAACTAAGCCATTCAGGAAAAAATGCAACTTCTAGCAGGCCATCCATCTGCAGTGCACATAAACTTATTTGCCTGCAAAATGAGAGCAACTGAGATGATTTGAATCCATGCCAGGCTTCCCCATAACACACAAGTCAGCTGCACAAAGGTGGAGTAGGGAGCCCGGGTAATAAGATGGAAGCAGTAGAGAAAAGTATCCTAATAAGAGTGTGGTAATTAAGATTGGGCTGTTTGTTTCCCTTCCCAGGAAGAGGCAAGCCATAAATCAGGGAGGCATCTGCCGTACAGGATCCAAGGGCTCTCAAAGCAGTAGGAAAAAGCCATCCATCACTGTTAGCAGAAGGAGGATTCGAGTTTAAATTACAGATATTCGAACTATGCATTTGCAATTGTTTGGCAACAAAGTTTCCCTTGATTTCTCCCCTGACTCTGGGAGAGGGCTGAGCCAGCTACAGCAGGGTTCAGCTGATGCCTAATCAGGCCCCAAAAGGAGCAGAAAGGAAAAATTAGATGGGGACCCCAGGGCTCTGGGGTGTAGCTGCTGCCCTCCCCCTGAACACCTGCACCCACTCTCACCCTCCCTCCCTTCTTCTCTTTGTGGGCATTTTCCCACAGCACGTTTCCAAAATAACCTGGTCCTTGGAACCGAGAGAAGGCAAGCGAGGGACAACCTCAAGAACTTTCTTCCTGCTGAACACTCCCTCTGGCACATGTCCCATGCCTCTGGCCTCTCTGTGCTTCCACAGGGCAGCAGTTCCTGTGTGCCCAAGGGATGCAGGCTCCTTCCCCCACACGGTCCTGTGAAACCCCAGGCACCGCTCACAGCCCAGGGCAAACCCCTGCCCCCGGATTCTGGACAGATGCCATTCCCTGGCTGCTATATTCAGCTAAGGGCTGTGCAAATGATTCCAGCTGGATCCCAGCTCCAAGTTCCTCTTGTGAGGCTTGATTACCCCCCTGTGCCCACCTCACAGACTGCTGCCACGTCCCTGTTCCCCATCTTACCCCACTGGCATGCCCAGCACATTGCCACATCTCTTCCCATTCCTCCTTCCATCCATGTGTCCATCTGTCCTAGCAGCAGCAAGCAGCTGAGCCCCCAGGTACCCACCTGAGCTGCTCATCCCTCCTTTCCCCAGTGTCCAGGCACAGTGGAATTATGTAAATTCTGCAGTGATGGAAGCCAGACCTATTAACTGTGCTGCTTTAATTCTCCCCCGGTATTTACAGTCATTGGGATTTGGGGGCTGATATTTATTATTGTTTCATCTGAATATATCTCCAGGCAAGAAAGTTGAGCTGCAAACACAGAACTGTTCATTGCCCAGGTATGAGAAGTCCCTTAGAAGAATATATCAAGAGCTACAGAGTTAGCATGTAAAATATGTGGAATGAGAGGGAAATATTGCTTTTGCTGGCCAGCACCTATCAATGGGATGTGGGAAGGGCTGTAGGAGAAAGGCAGAGCTGGGGGAGGTTCCCCAGGTGGGGGTAGGGATTGGCACCTGTCCCCAGGGGTGCATGTGAGTGCCAAGGTAGGGGTTTGCTGCGGACTCTGTCCCAGAAGGGCTGGGCATGGCGAGTGTTCCTGGGAATGCTGCACCCATCAGCAGGCACCGCTGTGTTCTGTGTCCCTGGGGGGTTTCCACGGCCCCTTGCCCTGGGAAAGGTGTGTAACCACTCTCACTGAGCCTGGTGGGCTCCACAGGGGTGTCCCAGCCCTTGCCTCCTCACCCTCCTAAATCACCACATGTCAATCAATGCAGGCTTGTGGCAGAATTAATCATTCTGGCAGTTTACAAGGCAGTTAAAGGAAGGGGCCATGTGTCTGATTATACAGCAAATAAGCCTTGGCAAATTACAAATGTATCAAAGGTAGTTCCAACTAACTGCAGTGATCCACAGGAGAGAGCACCCAGGGTAACACCTCCTCCTCTGGCTGGTGTCCTGCACTGGGGAGCTGAGCAGTAACACGTGTGAAGATCGTAAGCTGCCTTCCCACATGAAGAATGCCAAGGATTCTATATATTTATCAGCCAAAATTGGGGGATTGCTACCAGAAGCCTGAACAGCTAGACACTGCAATTAACATATTTGAATATGGCTACATGCTTGCCACGCAAATGAAGAAGGTGTTCTTCTTGCTCCTTAAAAGCTGAGAAAAAACCATAATCCTTCTTGTCTCTGCTGCAACATAAAAGCCATGGCCAGCATCACATCCTCTGGGCTGGGATTGTAGGGACAAGATTAGCCTGGAGCCCCTGATGCCTTGAGCACTTCCTGCAGAGATGGCAGGTCTTGCTGTACAAATTCCTCCACATAGAGACAAAAACAACTTCAAGACCTTTCTTTCTGCAGTGGTTCCACCTTCAGGCCAGCATCGTGGCAAACTGAGAATAAATTTTGAATTATGTTGTGCCCCTGGAGTGGCCACACGTGGCGGCAGCCCCCCCTGCCAGCCCACGGCACCAGCCCCTCACTCCAATGGGCATCTGTTAATACAGTTACTGATTAGTTCACTGACAATTACTACAGCTGATAGAGCTGAGAACGGTCAAGAGTGATGTTTATGCACAGTGTGCTTCCCAGAACACCTTTTAGGGGTGTTTAATGGGCCAGTGAGACCAAAGAGCAAGAGGAAAATTGTATGGGATGGCTCCTGTAAGGCTGTGGGATGTTCAGGGGATGTGGACACTGCTCCAGCCTGCTGTGGGAATGCTCCTGCTCTATATGTGGAGCCCTGTGGGAAGTTCCTAGGAATGGGGTCCCACTGCCACCAGCTTCCCCCCACGGCAATGGGACTCTGGGTGCCCCAAACCTTCCAGGCTCTCACGGCTGCCCTGCAGGCTGTGGTGGGGCTGGCTGGGGCGGGTGCAGTGTGAATTTTAGCCAGCACCTGCTCCGTTGCAGGTCGTGTATCTATTTCAGAAGCACCAAGAGTTTGTTTTTCTGAAACAAAAATGTTTCAAAACTTGAGGTTTGTGGAGAACTTCCAAATACTTGGGATAATTTCAAATTGAAAGGAATCCACGGTGCAAAGATTAAAAATGTCTATGAAGACAAATCTGAGTTTTCAGGTGGTTTGATTAGCAGTCTGCCTGCAGCCCACTGGATACCAAAGATGCGTCTGTGTTTTCAAAAGCAGCTCTGAAGCTGTTTCCAGGCCCACCTCTAAAATAAATAAATGCATACATAAGTGTGTGCCTGATGAGAATGAGCTCTGCCAGCTCATCAGAACAAAATGTCAGCAAATGCCAGCAAGTTCCTGACCCTAATTCCAACAGACTTGCCTTCCTCCCCTCTCTGAAGTTATTTTCTTCCTTCCCAGACCTTGATATTTAGATGTTGATTGCTGGGTTTTATTGGGCAGGAAAAGCACGTGCTGGTGGTGCTGACCTGCACACATCTCATGGTGCTTCTGCCTCCTGGGGCTGTGCAGGTGACCGGAGGGACAAGGTGACTCCCAGCACGAACCCACCGTGGGCTCACAGGTAGCAAGCTTTGGGATGCCCTGATGCCACACAGGTGGCTCCAGTGCACTCTTCCATTGCAGGGCCATGGCCCTGAAAGAATGTGCTGCTGTAGGATTTTGTGCAAGGACATCAAAGCAATGGGGAGCACCGACCTGTGAGCTGGATCCCAACTTTGCTGTGTGCCTGCCCGCCTGAGGGCCAATTTGCTTTACAAATTACAGTGCAGAGCTGCAAGGTCTGCCATCTGCTCGCTTTTTCTCACAGCCATGCCCTGTGATATTTCCCATTCCCACCTGCATCCAGCACAGTAAAGAATATTTGCACTCCTGGCCAAAAGCCCTTTTATTATTTCTCTGGAAGGAGGAGCCTCCTGAGCACAAGCAGTGCATGGGGTATTTTCCCCAAACACGCTGTGCTGTGCTGCATAAATGACAGTGTTTTAAACCTCTTGTTTTGAGAAAACAGGCAGCAGGGGAAGAGGGTACCAGCCTCCTGGGAGTGAGGTACATGCTCACCTTTGAGGGCAGCTGTCTCCTCCTCCCACAATGCTGTAGCACAGGAGTTGTGGGGGAAGTTTTGGGGGAAGGTTGCAGCTTTGTCATGCTGGCACCAACAGCGTTTGAGGCACTAAGTGCTCTGCAAATATTGCATTTTAGGTTATATAAAAGAGGCTCCTGCTAGAGGTGGTGGATATTACAGTAACATAAAAGATTTTCTGGTGGAAAAAGAATGGTATTTTCACCATGGTGTTTTATAAGGGTGAGACTAGGTGGTGCAGGCTGACACTCACAGGCCAGGTTGCTATTTGTAACATATTTACACAATATGATCTCTTTTCTAACTCTGAGACCTGCCAAGGCTTTGGGATGCTTTCAGACAAACTTTAACCACCCTGACCAACTCTTTTAGGTCCTTTGCTGGTGGGGTGTGTGGCTCACTGCAGACCAGTGCACAGGTGTGTTCCCAGGTGGGATGACGATCACCTCTCCCCACTGCACCCCAGGACACCCCAGCTGCTGCTGCTGCTGCTGCGGGGCTCCACGGCTGGAGATGGCCCCTCTGCGGGCACACAGTGACACGGGTTTTACCTTCCTACCGCATGAGCTCCGCTAGAACATCCTCTCCACTTGAATGGCAAGTGCGGCTGGTTTTCCCGGGGTCTGATGCAGAGCAAGGGGGGAACAACCTACACACACCTGCACCCCAAAAGCAGGGGCGAGGCTGAGGAAGGCGGGCGCGGACCCTCCGTCCAGTTTGAGTTTTCCGTGCCGCATTTCTCGGCCTTCCCAGGAGATGGCAGGCCAGCCTTACAAATCCACATCCCGCAGGCCCTGGGATGTGGGGCCCCGGCCCCGGGACACCGCCGCCGGCCCCGGGACACCGCCGCCGGCCCCGGGACACC
>VXBB01000059.1:295899-358678 GCA_013399915.1 Illadopsis cleaveri | reverse complement strand
AGACCTCGCTGATTTTGGTAACACAACGAGGTGGTGGAATAATGAGAACTGCCGCAGGTATCCTAAGCTGCTTGTGTGAATGGCTGGAGCACTGCCTGATTGTAGCGGTTTCACCTTCACCAAATTCTGTTTTGCCAAATTTAGTGTACTGGTTTGAGTGTCTGCTTTTCTTTTACCTCTGGGAGATAGGATTTTGGGAGAAAAAGGCAAAACAGGACCAACTTGAAGGTAAGCAGATAGTTTATTAACACACNGGCTAGAACTTGCATTCCCCCAAACAGCATTATGATATTACAAGAAATAGTCCATTTCTCCATGGTTTACATCCAGAGAAGTCCAGTCAAAAATGTCCACTTCCTCCATCCCTTCTTCCAATAGTCTTTATCAGTTCTTTCGCTGACTTTGTCTCATGATGTCTCTCTAAGATTTAAATCACTCTGTCTTCCATGGAGGAAGGAAAGGGTTAATGTCATTGCCCAGAGTCTTTTTTTCTCTCCAGCTGACTCCCAGTGTGGAACTTCAAGGCCCACAGGTGATGGGGTTGTGGGGGGGAAGGGGAGAGGGAGCATGCTCGGGAACTCTGATAAGGTGACCCTCTCCCACCCCGGTCAGATCCAAAGCAGACTCAGACTTGGATCAGCTCCCTGGGGCTCCGGGGAAACATTCCCTCCTCCCCTGGCTGCAGCGGCCCCTGGCGCAGGGCCAGCGCTGCCAATCTGCAATCTCCTCCTCTCCCCCTCCGGAGCGGGGCAGCGGGGCCCGGACTCAGCCCTCTGACTTACACAGTGATGTTAACTCCTTGCCAGCCGGAAGAGGGAAAAAGGGCCGAGTCACCTGGGATCTCTGATTTAAGCCTGGGCCAAGCTGCCAATACCTGTCACAACTTCCTTACAGAGAAAAAAAACCCCTCATATCGTGCTAAACTACCACACTGATGCAGTGAGTGTCCCCCAGTCGCACCTGGGGCACTGGGCAGGTGGGTTTGTGACAAACCGGTTGCAGCAGGGCTGTTGTCCCCCACGCTGCTGTTTCCCGTGCCCGTGGTGCAGAAGACCCACGAGTAACCACAGAGGGAGGCTTGTCCCTTGGTTCAACCCCAATATTTTAAGAGCTGGCTCCAGGCACTGCAGCAGACAGAACAGCCACCACACTGCATGAGAAGCCAGAGTGTTGCAGGATGCCACACTCGGGTCCATATGTAGGAGGNCTCTTTGACCTGGATGGTGAACACCACCATCAATCACATTCTTCTCCCAGAGGAGAAATATGAAAAACAATCTAAAAATATACATTGTTTATATTGAGGCTGCGTGAGAATCTGCTTGCGAGATTCCAAACAAAGAAAACCAAGAAAGTTGAGGGCAACACCAGAGGAGCAAGCTATGGACTGCCCAGGGCATCTGTCAGGAACCCCAGTGCTGCCAGGCAAACCCGCTGGGACTGCCTGGAAGGAGCTGGTTTGTCCCCTAGGCTCTGAAGGCTTTCCATCAAACACCCATGCCTGCACCTGGGAGAACACATCCCCGAAGGCACCATTCACTGGAGAGATACTTGCAAGCCCTCCCGCACGGGATTCAGTTCTTTGCCTAATCCACGGGGCTTTGCTGGCTGTGGAAATTCTGCAGTCTGCAAGAATTTGTGTCTGTAGTCAAATTTAGCACAGGAACAGAGAGGCTGGTGAGATCTCTGTCCCTGGGGATACTTGCAGTATGCCTAGACACATCCCTGAGCTGCTGCTCTCCTCTCAAAGCTGAAACTTGCCCTGCTTGGAGCAGGCATTGGATGAGAGACTCTCAGGGGACTTCTGTGGTGTCTGTGTCATTCCCAGCACCTGGGACCTCCATGCTGTCAGCCAAATCTCTGCTGGAGATAAGCAGAAACCTTCAGCAAGAACCATGGAGCAGATCCAAGCTCAAGAATGTTCCACCACCAGGTTCTGCCTGTCCCAGGCTGAAGTGAGTTCAAGCAGGTGTTCAGTTCTCTGCACCATTTTTCCCCAGGGATCTTGGTCACATCTGCAATACACAGCACTGATGCCCTACCCTCTCCCAAAACCAGGAATAAAAGTTTTCAAGAGCCCAGGGCTTGCTGGTGTCCTGCTTTCAGTGGGAAATCATCCCTTGATTCACTTGTCCAAGTGCTGACAGCTCTGTAAAATCCCACCCTGGGCCTGGCGTGGGGAAACTGGCAGCACAACAGCTGCTCACATACACCTCTCATGGCATGATGGAGCACAGGGATTTCTCAGCTTGTCATGTAATTGTCTGTGCCCAGACTGTCAGCTGAGCCTCTGGGGGTGGTGGGAAGCCCACTCCGTTTTGAGTGGAACAATACATTTTTCAGATGCGGCTGAAGTGCTGTGGCTGGCACTGAACCGTCTTAGAAACTCAAAGGAAGTTTCACCACATCGATTCAGGCTGAAAAATCAATGGCCCTGGATCTGTTCTGCCCGGGGAATGATCAACAATCAGTGCTGCTCTTTGCACTGCAGTAATTTGGAACTCTGAGGGAAGTGGGCTCTGGCTGTAGGAGCATGCAAGCATGGCAGGGCAAAGGCTTTGGGAGTTGTGGTTCTCCTGTGGAGAGGAGTGCCTTTGGGGCCAGTGTTGGCTTTTCAGGCACACTGCGGGAAGATGAACTCTGCAGCATCCGTGGATATCCAAACACAGAAGCTTGGAGCCCTATCTGAGAGTGCACTGTGCATGTGGGGGTAAGGGATGCAACAGCCCGGACTTGAGGTCAAATACGTGTGAGTTGCTCCCTGAACAGCTGCAAAGCAGCTCTGGGCTGCTCTCAGTGGGTGGGAAGCATATTCATAACTTTGAGGACTTCGGTAAGGGAGGTCCCAGTAGGGCCGGGGGTCTGGTCTCAATTCCTGATCTTTCTGTAAGCGCACGATGAAGGTTTTTCACTTCCACTTTGCTTGGTTCCCACCGTGTCCGGCGTTGAGACAAAGATTTGCGTGCGGAGCTCCTCGGCGCGGCTCCCCAGCCCGGAGGGACGCGGGTCCCGCTCCCAGCAGCGGCCTTGCCCTGCGCTGCCCGGGGGGCGGCCGGCACCGCCCACCCTGCCCGAACCGCTCCCGAGGCAGCGTTTGCCATCATCCCTTCTTTGGTTTTCCGCCCATTTGAAGTTTGGCGGCAGGGCGCAAGCCCGGCCCCGCGCACTCGGTCTCAGCGCCGTCCGCCCGCGGCGCTGCCCGGGGACCCGGGNGCCAAGTCCAAGTACAACCTGGTGGACGACCGGCACGACCTCCGCATCCCCCTGCACAACGAGGACGCCTTCCAGCACGGCATCTGCTTCGAGGCCAAGGTGGGCGGCGCGCGGGGGTCGCTGCTCGGCGCTGCACCCCGACGCTCCGGGGCGCCCGTTTTTCCAGCTCTCTCTCGGCATAGCCGTGGGGGTTTTCTTTCCCCCCAGCCCTTCACCTTGGCGTTGCCTGGTCGCCCCTAAACTCAGCTGCGGAGTTGGGCGAGGCTTCCAACCTGTCCGGTAGGGATGCCCGGACTGGTGGGATGGGTTAGGCTGGAGTGGGGTCACCCTCCTGCTTGATCCCAGCATCCCTCTCTGGCCCTGCATCCCTCCAGGGCTCCGCGTGGTGTTGCTCGGGGGCGCTGGCCCCAAAAGCGGGGTCCGTGTGCATCTTCCCAGGCAGGGAAGAGCAGAGGGCTCAGGCTGTGCTCTGCGGCTCTAGCGCTGTGGACAGTGCCGGAGCGCCGCTGGGATGGGACGCGGGTGGTTGGGGTCTACAGGATGCCTTGGACCCTGGTGCTCCTCTAGTGTGAGCAGCCTCGGATGAACTGTGTGCCATTTGCGGTGCAGGCGGTCAGGGACGCACCCCCGAAATTAACGCTTGCTATTTCTCTTTACGTATATAAACCATCCTTGCTAGTAGAGTGCTCTTTTCTTTTCATCTTTTCCACTGGGACTTTTCATTCTCTCGCTCCACGCTGCCTGTGGCTGCCCGCAGGCTGGCTGGCGCTTGCCATCTCGGAGCAGGCTGGCAAAAGCCAAGCGACCGAGCAAGGCGTGCTGGCCAGCAGGAAACTGGGAGGGAGCTGGCCAGGAGATTTGGAAAGAGGAAACAAAATCCTGCTCCGTTTGCGTCTCCCAGGGGTCACGGTTATCATCCCGACGGAGATACTCAAGTGTGGTTGACTTAGGAGAAAAGCCTGGGCTAAAACCGTTTTGAGCGGCAGGAAGACAGGCGTCTGTCACACATTGTTGTCTTCGGAGAACGTGTGCTGTCAGGGGAAGGAAATTTGGCATCTCATTGTGTGCGATGCCCTCGGGGCAAGGGCGCGGGCTCGTCGGAGGGTGTCAAAGTGTTATTTTCCGCCTTTTCTCCGGGCCGGGGTGGGGGGTGTTCCTCTGCAGAGACCATCACCTGCTCGATGGCAGGCACTGTGCTGCAGAGAGCAAACCAGCTGAGGAATTGTTTATGGAGCAAACTTAAACCTGCTTTGCAACTATTTCCTGGGAAAGACTGTTAAAGCTCAACTTTGCAGCCTTTTGCTCCTGGGTGGTTGGAGCTGATTGCTGTTTTACTGCCAGCACCTGCTCGCTCCTCACCTGCAGGGAGGCCACAAGGCATCTCACCTGCTGAATCTCATGTGCCTCTTCCATGCAAGGTTCGGGTGACCCAGCTTGGGGGCTGGGGAGTGGGACAGGGTGTCAGCAGCCCCTGGGTCTGCTCGTGGCTCATCTCTGCTCCACGCTGCTGGTCTGGCTGTGTTAATGCAGTGCTGCATGTTAGCCTTTGTTAGCTCCTCTTATTCGGTATCCGGTGGCACGCGCCGATGCCAAGCACAATCCGTTCGAAACCCAGCTTCCGAATTCCTGCCTTTCTCCAGAAGCCCTGGATGCCAGATACAGAATGCAGATAGCTGAGGCAATTACCCTATCCTTTTATTAGATTGCTGGAGATTAATTAAATGCTTACACTCCTTTACTTCCTTTTATCCCCACGAATCTCAAGTGCTTACACCCGCGCAGCTCTTGTTGCAGCCAGGCACCCAGCGCGAGTTGCAAAAATGTGGAACTCTTGATTTAGAGCAGAACTTTGGGGGAAGATTAAACCATAAAAATGCTCGTCTGGGGTGTCGGGGCTCGAGTGGCTGTCTCCTCAAATCTTCCTGGTGATAGTGCAGTCGGCGAGGATCCCGGTGTTACAGCTCAGCAGCTGGACCAGTGCTCTTTGCTCCAGCAGCCTGAGATTCCTGACGAGCTTGCTTGGGGCTCACTGTAGGGGGGGAGTGTGGACCTGAGTCAGTATGTGCTGATGTATTGCTTGAATTTTTAATTGTATTTTTACACTCAGACCTGCTGCGGTCTTTTAGTTGCACGTGTGGTGGATGTAGTGCATCTTTTGGTCCATCAGCAGCAGCTGGCATCCGTGCTGGTGTCCCCCTCGTCTCTCTCCTGAGGGAGTCTTGGCATACCAGGGTGACTGGGTGGCCACAGGCAGTCAGAATTGGAACCTTTGTCAAGCAGAGGGTGATGGATTTGATGTGAGGTGAGCAGTGCTGTCACTAGAGCTGCAATGCCATCGGGAGGCTTGTGCCTCTTGTCCCCACTGGAGCCACTTGCAGCTGTATGTGCTGGCACAGGGTCACTGAGCCAGAGCAAAGTGTCCCCTGAGGATTGTGTTAATCCATTTTCTGGAGATAAATCCAAGAGATGGAAAATCCCACTCCATCTTCTTAGGAACAATAATACATTTCACACATTTGGGTCTGTTTTCATTGGGCACTTCTCTTGGCACCAAACACCGCTGTATCCCAGAGATGCCTTGGTCGGGCTGCAGGGAATCAGAGGAGGTGGCTCCAAGGGGAGGCAGGACATTTGTTTTCTTCTGTGTCTTGCAATCTGAATTGTTGATTAAAATCAAAAGCCTGGCCTCTTGGGTTAGCTGAAACATTGGGATGAAAGAACTGGGAGCTGCAGCATGGTGCAGGGGAATGGACGGATATTCCCACTTGTGCAGTGGTTTTCTGGTTAAAGAAACAGGGATGTTGAGAGGAAAGACACCTCCTGTTCTCTTCCACCTCCATGAGAAGGACGGGGATGTGAGCTTACTCCTTATCTTCCCAAAGCCCTGGAGCTGCAGGACAAAACCCAAAGGCCACCTTGTGCAACACCAGCAATTTTGTGCATTCAGAAATTATGACTCAGGCTACTCCAATGCCTCCAGAGAAAGCAGCAGGCAGAGGGAATGGAGTGGTGGAGCCTGGCACTGGACTGCCAGAGCCTCATCTGTCAGAGTGCTGGATGCTGCTGGGTTTGCTCAGGGAAGTCGTTACTATCCCTGTCCTGAGAGCTGGGTTGGCTTGGGTTGGGCTGGGCCTCCTGCCCCAGAGGTCTTGTGGTCCAGAGCAAGGTCCCACCTACCAAATGCACATTATTTGGAAGCAGCTGTTACTCCTTCAGTCCCATTAATCCGTTCTCAGTGCCTTGATGTACACGGTTTCCAAAGAAGGGACAGGTGGCTGTGAGGACCCTCTCTGCTGCTCCCCTGTGTGCAGGCACGGGGAGAAGTGGCTGCCCAAACACATTTCAGTCCTTGGTGGACCCAGTGCCTGTGGTCTGGGACTGCCATGGGCCTGGGCATCCTGTGTGCTGAAGCCTGCTGTTCCTGGCACCAGACCTGCTCACAGGTAAGTGTGGGACTGGAGGTTTGGGCGGGTTGCTGTTCTTCTGTGCAGCAGGTGGGGGTTTTTTGTGTTTGGCTGGTGGGGTGGTTTTTCTTCCCTTAAGTGGTCTTGGCAACCAGGCACTTTCTGTCATTTTTGTCAGTGCTTTTCTCTGCTTCTGTGCGTGGGAAACTGAAGTTGAACTGAGCATCTGCTGCTGTCTATGTTTGGAGATGGGACATGGAGGAGACTTAAGGCTGATCCATTACGTCCCTTCCTCTGAACCTCTCCAGCCCACCTGCCTGCCACCTTCCAGGGGCTGTGAGCACCAGCAGGTGCTGCCAGGTGCTCCAAAGAGAAATCCTTTATCAGGAAAACGATTATAGCCTCAGGTGAGCACCAAGCAGGGCATACATGTGTGTTTCCACTCGTGTATATTTTTATGTACGTAGGGGCTGCAAATAACAGCGTTGGAAGTGAAGTGAATTGAATTGCAGGCAGCCCTGATCGAGGTTTCAGTTCCCTTCCACTGCTTCAGGCTCCCTTCCCAGCAAGGGTCCCTTTCCTGGAGGGCTGGGAAGCAGGTTGTGTGATGCTCTGCACCAGTTTGGCTGGCTGGGAGGGAGTTGGCAGCTCTGTTTGGGGGCTGTTTGTACTGGCAGCTCTGGTGTGCTCTGTCGGGGCTGCTGAGCCCAGAGCAAAGCTGCAGTGTGCCTGAGCCCAGGATTGCTCGCTCCGGGCTATAAATAACCTTCCCAAGCCTACAAAGGTTCTTGTCTGAAACAGTGGCATATTTCTGCCATACTTGTTAAGTCAGTTCATAGGCTGCTTAGTGGAGCTCTTGGCAAAGAAAACTCCTGTCTGGCTTTGGCAAAGCCGTGTGTGCCCAGGCTGTGGGTCCCACGCGGGTGGCATGTGGCTCTGCAGGTGCCAGGAGGTCCTGTGGGTGCAGCAGTGAGGGTGGGATGCTCCCAGCCCTGCTTTCTGCAGTGCTCTGGGCTTGTGCATCCCTGCTGTAGCTGGATGGAGGTGCAGAAAGCTCAGGCCCAGTGTGAGGGCAGCTGTGGGCGGGTAGGGATGGAGTGGATGGTCCTGCTTCCCTGGCATGGAAAATCTTCATCCCTCCCTGGCACCTGCTGGGTCTGTGCCCTGCTGGCCCTGCTGCACAGTCACCTGCAGCAAAGGTGTCCCCTTTTCAGGTGAGCCTTGTTTTGGCTGGTGGGAGAGGAGAGTGGGTGTGGTGTTTGTGGCTCTGGTGAGTGTCCTGGATCCCCCAGAGCTCTGTGTTTCTGGCACTTGAGCCCCAGGGCAGCTCCTAAGCAGGGCAAGTGCTGCTGGGACCAGCAGACACACATAGGCACTGGTGTCCTTGAGGGTTCTGTCTGCCTGCTGTGAAGGTCCCTGGTGTGTCAGTGCCCAGTATCCAGCTGCATGGCTCTGGCACACTGCCTCAGACTACCTGGATGTGTTGTCCTCGGGGTGCAGAGCCCTGCTCAGGGAGGAACTGGGCAAGGCTGAGATGCCCAGCTCAGCAGAGCACCCCCTTCTCTGCACTCAGAATAGAAGCCAGGGCCTTTTTCCATTGAAGTCAGCTGGCATTGTGAATTTTCCATCTCTTTTGGCCTCTGAGCCTGCACCACCACAGTCTGAGTAAACTTCCCCCTTTCCACCCAGCAAGGCAAGGTGTTTCTGAGGTGCAGGGTAGAGTCGGGGCCATGCCAGCCCAGACCCTTGGCTCCTGGGGCTGAGGCCACGCGTGGGCAACTGGAGAGCAGGAACAGTGGGACAGCCAAAGTCCTGGGAATGGATTTCTCCCTGTTTTCCCTGACAGCAGCAGTCTGGGGAGAAGCCTGTATCAACCAGACTGCAGACAGACTGGGTGTTCCCCGGGTGCTGGAGAAATAAAGAGGTTTCAGACTGGTGCCCAAGCACTTTGTCCCTCACTTGGTGGCACAGCCATGTATGGCAGGGTCAATGTCCCAGTGCCTGGGGCAGGTCTCACACCATCCTGGCCTCTGTAGAGATCTGGGGACCCTTGTGCCCTGCAACTGATTCCTCCCATCTGGCTGCTGGTGCCTCTGATAACCCCCCCTAATGGGGCAGGACCCTTTGCCTGGACGGGGCTCTCCTGGCCCTGAAGATGGCCTGGGGCTGGTGCCAGCATGTCACCCACCCTACTGCCTGCCTGCAGCTCCCATAAAGAAGCAGTGGCTGCTCATCTGTGGCAGAGTCTCTGGCTCAGGGTGGCTCTGGAAGCTGGCAGCGGGCAGCCAGTCAATGCAGGCTCCCCTGCCAGCCAGGGATGATTCAGCCCTGACCTTTGCACGCAGCATGGGGCTGTCGGAGCAGCAGGAAGGCGGCATCTCCTCCCCAGGAAGGCTTTGGCTACCCACCTTTGCCCACCACCAGTCTCATCAACACCCCTTTTGAGGTGTCCCCCGGCAGTGATGCGATTGGCCTTCAGTTTTCCGAAAATATCTGCCACCTGCTGTCGCAGAAAAAGCAACTTCTCAAGAAAAGTCATTTCTGACAGAGTAGAAAACAAGCAGTATTCAACAGCCTCAAGGAAAAATGAGAAACTGAGTGACTTGTGCAAACAGTGCTTTGGCAAAGTGCTCCCCTTTGTTTTCTGTTTAAAAAACAAATTTATTTTTTTCCCTGGCATTTCCCAGAACTGGGCAGGTCTTTTGTAAGCCATGGCAGAGCGTGCAGTGGTGTAGGCTGTGTGCAGGGGCCCCTGCCCCCTGAGCCTAGGGCAGAGGGGAGAGCCTGTTTGCATGGGGAGGGGACAGCAAGCAGAGCCCCTTTGGCTGCTGAGCAGCCTGATGGGTGCTGCCACCTCCCACGGCAGGGGGAGGGATTGGCCCTTCTGGGGCCCTGGAAGGATGGATGGAAGGCTGGATCCCATGGGGATGAGGAGCAGCAGGGCATATGAAGGGCTGAAACCACCCTACAAAAGAGGTGCTTTGTGCTGGCATCACAGCCTGGAGCAGCCCTGGCCGTTGGCAGTGTGAGGGCTGCCTTTGTGGGCCTGCCAGGGCACCTGCTGCTGAGGGACCCCCTCAGCTGCCCATTCACCCAGCGGGGTGGCCTTTCTCCCCCTAACTGGGCTGGGGAGGAGGAGGCTGCCCAGGACAGCCTGTGAGGATTTGTGACCCCCTGATCCCACTTGGCTCTCTTGATGTGGGACTCCAGTTCTGTCCCCCCGTCCCTTGGCAGGGCGGTGGGGCCATGGATCTGGAGGCGATTATATGGAAAAGCCACATCCTGCTCATGTACACATGTTCTCCCCCTTGGCTCACGGGGGTTTGGGGAGGGTGAGTTCTTTCATGGCTTTATTTTCTTTGTCAGCTCTTTTGCACAGCTTTATTTTCTTCCCTTTTGTCTCAGGCACCTTCCTTTCTCCTTCCTGCCTCCTTTTGCCATGGGGTCAGCTCTCTGGCATGGATGCTGGCCTGAGCCCTGGGAGCCAGGACAGTGGCCCCTGCAGGGACCAGGACCACCACAGTGTGCCTGGCATCTTGCTTGGGGGCACATGTCTGTTAAAGGAAGGCAGAGATCTGTGCCTGGGAGCGCCCATGCCGGGGGTCTGCGAGCTCCTGCCCTGGCAGAGAGGGAGCTCAGTCTCAGGGGTGGGGTGGGGTGAGTGGGAAGTATTGCACTGTGGAAGCTCTGGCTGCTTTGCTTATCCTCGTCTTTGCCTCACCTGCTTGTTCCCACACCTATTCCCATAATTAAAATTGGTGCTGTGAGTAGGAGGGCTGGAGCAGAGTGGAGCAGGAGCAGCCCTCGGTGTGTTCACTGCCTGCAAATCACTGCTGCATGTGGATGGTTTCTCAGACCATCCCCCCAGCTCGCCTGGGAAGTTGCTTAGCTGAAAGACCAACCCCCAAGTCCACATTTTGTGGGGATATTCACCACATTGTGAAGGGTTACTCTTCTGCAGCGCACTTGTCACATGTGATTTCTGCCCTGAAGGCAAAAATAATCTGGAGAGACTTTGTCCATCTGCTGAGTTGTGTGAAATGTGTAAAAATACCTGCCTTCAGAATGGAGGGAAAGGGGGGTGATTTTGGGGCTGTGAGCACAGTCATTGTGGGCAGTGAGCCCACACTGGGGCTGGATGTGCCGTGGGCTCTGGTGGGAGCACCCACAGGCTGTGGGATACAGCAGGATGCTCTGGAAACCAGGCTGGAGAGCAAAGGTGAATCCTGCAGGGTTTGAGACCTGTGCTCCACTGTTTGGGTGCATGTGAACATGAGCTGGAGCACAAATAGGGCAGCATCAAGACAACCCTACTGCTGATGCTGTTTCTCAGGAGGCCAATCCAAAGAGGTGGTGCCTGGCACAGGGTGGTGTCTGGTTGTGCTTGCAGGGCACCCCAGCCCTGCCGGGCTCGCACACACGGTTGTGGCCGTGAGGTTTGGTGGGCAGCCAGAGCTTGGCATGGCTGGAGCTCCTGTGGCTGTGGGAGCCAGGGTGGTGCAGCTGTCTCCTGCTCAGCTGGCACTGCCTGCCCTGTCCTTGGGCATGGCTGTGTTCTGCACCTGCCTGGGCAAGGAAAGCATGGGGGAAGGAAAGGGCTTACCAGGCAGTGACCTCATGCAGCTGGGAATGGCTGGAAGAAGACAGGCTTCCTCTGGCTGCAGAAGTCTGTCCTTCTCACACAGGATAAGAATCCTGCTTCCCCAGGTGGTCCCTGGCAGAAAAATGATGTGGGAGGGCTTGGTGGGGAAGTACAACAGGGATGTTTGCCTGGCAGAGCAGGATGGGGAAAGGCTTCTTCCTTAGGTCCTGCCTGGTGACTGCAGGTTGGGGGCTCCAGCTGCCTCTGCCCTCCTCAGCTCCTGCTTTTCACCGATGGTTTCCAGACCTTACCTCAGAAAAGAGGATGTATTGATGTCTGAGACACCTCTCTCAGGTGACCTGCCCCTTTGAAGGGGTGGCAGACTCTGTGTGGGGGATGTGACAGGGAACTTACCCAGAGCTGTGTGCCCTCAGCAGGGCAATGGGGGCCAGGCTGTAATTCCCTTTACATAAGGCTGCCCTGCGTGGCACGTGACGGACATGCCAGCTGTTTAGGGCTTATTTTTATATCCTCTCTCTGCACATCCCTCAGCACTGACTGCCCTGTGCTGGTCACTGGACACCTGCCTCCATGTCCCCCCAGGCAGGAGCTGTGTGTCTGGGGATGGCCTGGCCGTGGGGGGTTAGCGAGGAGGTCTCTCAGAAACACTGGGCTCCCTGAGTTTCTGTGCCAGAGGGCCCTCTGGGGCAGCTCACACACAAAGCCCAGGTGTGGTCGTGCATCCCCTGCACCATGCCATCCCTCCTTAGAGGTGGCAATCCAGTGCAGGGGAGCTGAAGTCCCGCAGCAATGCTGGGAGAGAAATAAGCCCTCTCAGCAGCCTCTGGCTGAGCACACGTTCAGACACTTGGGCACCCATCTCGGTGCTGCTGCTGAGAACCAGGCAGCTGGGCTTTTGTGGTGTCAGCAGAGGTTATGGCCATGTTCCCCAGGAACACGTAGCCCTGCTGGGTTTGGTGCCCGTGCTGTGCTGCCGAGGGTTACGTCAGCCCTCGTGTGGGGATGAAGCGTGGGAGCACAGAGGGCCAGTAAATAGGCTCAAAACGCTTTTCTTCTAACTACACGTTTTTAGTGCTCAGCATTGACTCTTCATGGCTTGTCTGTTTTCTGATCCTTCTTCAGAATCTGCCCTCTTCCATTTTATTTTTAAAAAGGTTTTGTTCCGCGTCTCTGTGCTGGGTCGCAGTGGCGCTGCCTTTGGTCCCCTTTGAATAGCAGAGTGGCTCCTTTATTCTGGAGGCTTGGCCTGGAGGCTCAGCATTCCTGCAAAAACAGCCACGGGTTCGCAGGGCTGCAATTAAATAATGGAGGGCCTGTCACAGGACAGGTTGCTCTGGCTATTTTAGGGATATTCCAATATCCAGGTCTGTAATAGATGACTCACCGCCACCGAGGGGATATTTGCTTATCCCTCAGTACTTTGATCATGGCCTAGATGAGTGAGTCCTGCTGGCCTGATGGCTGAAGTTATTTTATTGCTAGAAAAAGGGGTTTTGGCTGCTTGCAGTGTTGTGGTGAGGGAACAGCTTCATGGCTGGAGGCGTGCAAGGATTCAGGTGCAGCAGGCAAAATTCTGCTCGTTCCCCAGGAGTGACCCTGGGTTCCCTCTGTGGATACCACTGAGGCCATGGTGGGACTATGGGGTTCCCAGTGCTGTAGGAACCAGACTAATCTCCTTTCTTTCCTTGCAGTACATCGGGAGCCTGGACGTGCCGCGGCCCAACAGCCGCGTGGAGATCGTGACGGCCATGCGGCGCATCAGGGTGAGTGTGGCCAGGCTGCCCCTGCCCCTGCCCCATCCCAGTGCCTGGCCTTCTCCTCCACGTGCCCCTGCAGCTTTGTCCTGCATAAATCCTGTTCTCCAGTGTGTTCATAACTCTGTTTTTCCCTCTCTCCGCTGCCATCTCTGTGTCCCTGGGCACGGTGCCTGCGGGCTGTGGCACAGAGCCCTGCTTGCAGCACGGCTGTCCCCCGTGCTACCTGGTGTTGTGGGTGCTGTGGCTGCAGCCTGAGCAGCGGCAGGGCTGTGTCTGTGCTCCCGGTGCTCCATGGCAGGGGGCAGGGCTGGGCTGGAAGGTGGATGTGGGACATCAGGCTGCTGGCACCCGATGGTAACTGTAGCGTGTCCATGACTGGGAGCATTTCCTCACTTGTCAGTGCCAGTAACAAAGTAGCAACAAGCTATTTGTGCAAGAGTTTCCCAGGGGTTTTACTGCTTGTGTAAGAGTTTCAGCAGCATGAGGATTTGGGTGCTGCCTGGATATGGCAGCAGGTTAGTGCTGAATGGCAGTGTGCAAATTAAAGTGCAGAGTAAGAACCTCTGGGGCTGGTTTAACGGTGAGCTTGTTTAACAGTGAGTAGGTCAGGGAGTATCATCTGGTAATGAAGTTATCTGGCCTCCCAAAAGTACTTACAGTCAGGATATGGGACACCCTTGCTACATAATGCTGGGCCAGTAGCCAAGAGAGGAGCTTTTCTTCTGCTCCCCAGCCTCTGGCCAGCAAATCTGCCAGGGGGCTGGGAGGGGAGCAAACCATGCACCCCATAACTCGCTGCCCCCCAGGCTGAACAAAGCAGGAGCTTGGCTGTTCTTCAGCATGGGGCAGCCCTCCAGGCTGGGCTGGCCCTTGTTGTGGAGTCTGTGGCCGCAGGCACAGGTGATTTGGTCTGTCCTTGGGCCACAGCAAGGAGTGTGCCCTGTCCTCCAGGGATGGCTCTCTCCTGGGAACAACACCCTGAACTGGAAGAGGCACTTGCAGGAACATTGGGTAAGGGATGAGCTGTCTTTCTGCTGGTCTCATGGGATCCCAGAAGCACCAAAGCTGCTCCTGTTGCTGAGCAGCTGCTTCAGAGCTCTGCTCCTCTCAGCCCTCCATGCAGATCCTTGCTATAATCTCATTTTTCTCTTTCACCAGAGGAGGAGTATCATATCCCAAGGTAAGGAGTGTCACGTTCAAAGGACAGAGATTTCAAGGCTCTTCTGTTTCAAACTTTCATATACAAATATGTAGTATAAATAGTTTGTGGACTTTCCCTAACAGCTTTCCTACCTGCTGTCCTGTCTTCTCCATGGGGGTTATTGTGACTGGGGCACGGGCTGGGAAGGCCTTTATGGCATTAGGTTTACTCACCTTGTGTCCAGACAATGTTTGGGACAGAGCAACAGTTATGTCATCAAGAGCTCTCATAAACAGCATTTTCCTTCATTGCCATTCAAGATAAGACTTTTGAACAAGACTTTTGGCACCTCTAGCCCCAAAATCACAGAACTCCATCTCAGTGTGGAAGGGCTGGTACAACTTTGAGGGCTTAAGTAAACCCTGGGGGGAAAATAAGAACACTAGAACGTCCTTGTTGACCAGTACAAATAAACTCAAGCACAGTCTAGAACATTCATAGGTGCAGCTCTGAGTGGCAGTGAAAGGATACAGAATAGGGTAAAATAATGGCTTCTCATGGTGAATGATGTGTTTGAAGCATGTGCTCAGGCTTTCTTCACCTAGTGTAAGACAGGAGAGATGCAAGTCATTGAAAGGCCATGATTTTGCAGATCAGATCTGCCAGAGAGACTCTGACTGTCTGTTTATTTGTTGGGGGGATGCTGTTTGTGAGGGGGATGCCAGGATGGTTGGTTTGATGCCTGTTTACATGCAAAGCCCTCCCCTGGTGTGCTGTGCTTTGCCCTGGCTGGGTGCCTGGCTGCAGGAGGAACCACAGCCTTGCTGAGGACATTTCTGGCCAGGCTGTGTAGTGGGGGCTACTTTCAGTTTGGCTGGAGCTGAGGGAATGTATGTCCTTACAGAGCATGGCTACCCTTCCGCTTTAAGGCATAAAACAATCCCATAATACTGGCATGGGTAAGCCAGAGGAAGAAAAAAGTTTATTTAGGCAGAGAAAGCAAGGAGTGGGGGATGGTCAAGCACAAGCAGCAGCAGTTTTGTGTGTAGGGTGTGAAGCAGCCACTGACCCTGAGATTTGTGTGGTTTTTAATGAAGTCCATTGTTTAGGGGGAAGGTGCTCTGTCTCAGTTTGTTCCAAGTCAGTCACTGCTGATGAAGGGACCCTCACCATCCCCTCTGCTGCCTCAACTCCCCTTTCTCAGTGCAGCCTTCACCATAGCTGCTCCATAGGCATTGCCTCTGTTTACTAAGTGGTTTAAAAAATGGCCCTGCAAAGAAGTGAGGATGCTGTCTGCCAAGAGTGGGGATCCCACTGGGTAGAATTCCCTGGAATCCCCCCACGACTGCCTGGGCTGGGCTGGAAACAGGGAGAGACTGGGAGAGCAGCAGCTCCTGTAGCACTGCCTCCCTTCTACTCCCCCACACTCAGAGCCTGGCTTCCTGTTTAGATGGAGACCTGACCCTTTGGGGGCACAGAGCAGGACAGTGCATAGCTGACATTGCTGGGATGCTTGCCCCAGGCAGGCCCACCCTGCAGAGCAGAGCCGTGGGTGGGCAGGACAGCTCCACCTGAGCAAAGGGGCAGGTGAAGCCCAGAGCTGGTCCCTTTTGTGGGCCAGGGGTGAGAGGAACTTTAAACAGGGGGTTGGTGTTGTAGGCCACAGATGCCATCCCCATCTCCCCACTGCTGAAGGGCTGGTGATGCCATGGCCATCCTCATGGTCCTGGCCAGAAGGAGTTTCTGTCCAGAAGCAGGAGAATGTGGAGAATTCCCAGGATTTTTGCAGCTCAGCTCGGGCTGAGGAGGGAAGGGGAGGTGCTCAGCTGACTGTCTGCTTTTCCTTCCTGCATGGGCTGGGTTTGTGGAACACAGCCCTCTCTGCACTGTACCTTGGTGTAAATCCCTGGCCCTGAAATGACTTGGTGGAATGGAACATTAGCCATGCTACAGATGCACTTGGAGAGCAATTTAGTGAGCATTTGCTGCAGCTTTCCTCCAAACCCTACACCCTCTCCTGCAGACCACTGATGGCCACATAGGTAACAAATACAGTAGACCAGGGCTTGTTTCCTGGGCAAGCAGTGGGACTTCTGTTAGTACAACTGGCTCCTGTCTCCTCATCCCAAACAGGCTGACCCAGGCCATGTTGCTTCATGCCCTGAACTGGTGGAGTAGGTTGGCTTTCCAAATGCTCCTTGGCTCCTCAGGATGCAAGATACAAGGAACTGATCTGTGAGTCCAGAAAGTCACTTGAACATCCCAAAGCCCCAAACTAAGAGTGGTGTATCTTCTGAACCCTAAGGATTATGAGCTGCTGCAGGTTTTAGTTGGAAGTGCCTGAGCAGGTGGCAAGATCTCTTTTTCCTTCCCCTCCCTTCCCGGTGAGCTCGTGGGCCCTAAATAAAATGACAACTGTATATTTCTTACATTGTCATGATGTAAATTCATGCAAATACTTTCATCTCCATGCCCCTGGCATGTCTCCAGGGCAGCCAGTGCTGCCTGGCTGGGGCTTGGTGCTGTGGTTCTAGAGAGTTTGGAATCAGCCCTTTTGGATTGCTGAGTGCAGCTGTGATCCAGGTTTTCTTTGGAGCCAGAAAGGATGAAATCCTATATAGGCACTTCTTGAAAGCTGCCTCTGTGGAAGTCTTCTGCAAGGCTGTTTCTGGGAAGTGTCCAGCTGAGTTTTGCAGGCTCAAAACAGGGAGGCATTCCAAGCACTTGAAAATCTTGCTCCTCTACACCTCCTACTCTGTCAGGTACATCTGATTTTGTGGGACTTCTGCTGCTTTGCATAGCTGAGCTCAATTTTAGCAAATTGGCAAAACGGCTGAATTTCTACAAGCTTGTGTAAAGCAAGATTTCGCATCCCCTGCAGGCCACAGGTGCAGCTGGACTGGTGTGAAAATTGATGTGTGTAGCCACTTATTGGTGTAGAGCTCCTGGTGTAACTCTGAGCTCGTTTAATTAGAATATTTCTCAGCTATCCCTGCTCTTGCCATGGTGAGTTTTTAATAGCATGAGGCCGTTTACAGCCATGCCTTCCTTTTTCTTCTTTTTTTCTTTCCCTGTGCACGGGCGTCCCTTCTGTAAAACAGAGCAGGATTTGGGAGCCAGCTCGCCCTGCGTGCCTGGGGCAGCCCACCCCTGTCTGTCTGTGAGGAGCAGCACAGTGGGAAGTGGGCTAGCCAGGAGATGCTCAGGCTCTGGCCACCTGAAGAGCACAGCCTGCTTCGTGCCAACTCATGGCAGCCGGTGCAAGGTGAATTATTGACAAACTAATGACTCGATGTGGTTATCCAAGATGAACAAGATTGTTGTATTAGATCTGGGAGGAACTGAAAGGATGTTTGTAATAATTTCAGTTGCTCTTTCAATACTCTGACAGGTACAATAAAGGGGTGAAGACTTGTGGGCATGCTTGTATTTCTCCTGGCATCACCAGTGCCACTTAATAAAATAAATATTAAATTTAATAATAAAATAATGACTTGTCTGGTATTGCTGCCACCATGGCATGAGATAGGCCAGGATCTCATCCTGTGGTTAGTATTTAATCAATAAACTGGTTAAATTAGCACTCAGATTGATTAGAGCAGCCTTTTGTCCAAGGAAAGCTGGCCAATGCCTGGTGACCCTGGCTTTATTGCCTGCCTTAGGGTCATGGGCAGGATGGGGCGAGTGTTTTCCAGTGGAGCTGTGGGCTCCAGTGGAGCAGTGAGTAGTGTGAATTACAATGCACACAAAGTGAGTTCAGGGAGGTAAATGGCTCTGTGTGGCAGAAGCCTGGCATCCGGGCTGTTCAAGAGGTGTGGAGTGTGAGCCATTAGTGCTGGAAAGCAAGGGCTGAGCCCTGGGGGAAGGCACTGAGGGATGGGGTTTGGGACACTGTTTGCCAGAGAGACTTTGGAAAGGCACTGGGAGCACCGAGACGGGAGCGAGGAGTGCCTGTGTCTCTCCCGAGCAGTGCCTGTGTGTTCCCTGAGCAGTGCCTGTGTGTTCCCTGAGCAGTGCTCGTGTGTCCCGAGCAGTGCCCGTGTCTCTCCCGAGCAGTGCCCGTGTGTCTCCCGAGCAGTGCCCGTGTGTCTCCCGAGCAGTGCCCGTGTCTCTCCCGAGCAGTGTCTGTGTGTCTCCCAAGCAGTGTCTGTGTGTCTCCTGAGCAGTGTCTGTGTCTCTCCTGAGCAGTGCCTGCGTGTCCCCTGAGCAGTGCCTGCGTGTCTCCTGAGCAGTGCCTGCGTGTCTCCTGAGCAGTGCCTGCGTGTCCCCTGAGCAGTGCCTGCGTGTCTCCTGAGGTGCTGGGCCGTGCAGCAGCAGGAATGGCTGTGCTGGGGCAGACGTGTGCCCCGCTGGGTGCTGAAGGGAGGAACAGGCAGCTCCTGGCCCCTGCTAGCTGGCTGCAGAAATAAGGCATGATGAGCCCATTGCCTTGCAGCTTCCAGCAATGCCCTGTCTGAGAGTTCTCTGCCAAACCTGCACAGCAGCGTGTCCCTCGTGGCCAGGCTCCAAAATAGGGAGGGGTGGACAGCCTGGGGCAGGAAAGAGCACGGGGTTCCTAGCGGGATGGACAGCTCAGTCGAGGAGCCATTGAGGATGGAGGAAACCAGAACCAGGTGAGGGAGCGTGGCTTGGGAAAGCTCCTGAGCCAGGAGGTGCATGCCATGTGGTCTTCCCCATAGCTGCTGTGGCCCTGAGGGGCTCAGCACTTGTGCTCTGGGTGAGTGTCCCGCAGGCAGGTGACACTCAGGGCCCCGGCAGGGACACTGGGCTGACGCTGGGCGTGCCAGCACAGGCAGCAGCGTTCCTGGTGGGTGATGCTGGCCTGGAGCCAGCCCAGTTCCTTGGAGAGGACTGGAAGCCAAGCAGGCACCAAGCCCGGGGCAGGACTGGAGCTGCGGGGAGGCAGCAGTGCCTCCTGTCCTCTGCACCCTGTCACACATCCCTGCCCTCCGTGTGCTTGGGCTGGACTCTGCTCCTTCTTCCTGCAGTGTCTCCCTGTGATTCATCTCCCTCCCAGCCTGGGGCTTTCCCCACCGTGCTCACACTGAGTCACTTCACTGCCTTGCCATGCCACTGTCTGAGCCATCAGCAAATGCCTGCAGGGACCTCAGGGGAGAGGATGGGGAGTGATGTCTGCCAGGCTCCCTGAACGTGGCGGGAGGGCAGATGTTTGCTGTCACTCCTTTCCAGCCAGGGGATGCTCTGCTGGCTCCCACCCCTCTCTAAGTTGATGGCCAGCATGTAAAGCCATTTCACCAATGTGCATCCTCTGTGTGCCCTTGTCTTTCCTCCTCTTCCTCCTGCTTCCCAGTCATTTTTCCTCAGAAATGGTCCTTCAGGCATGTTTGAAGGACTGCACTGATGGGTTGCACTATCTGTGGGGCACAGCAGGCTGGCCTGGTAACCCTTGCTTTCCCTGGCTCCCTCCTGTGAGACTCCTGTGTTACACAGATGGTTCTGGCAGGGCAGCAGGCTGAGTCCAGTGCCAGGGCTCAGCTGCACCAGAAGCTGGGGAATGTGGAGCTGCAGACCCTGCTCCTGGAGCACAGGCACACATGGAGCCTGTGGGACTGCAGATGCCACAGGAGCCCCAGTGACAGGGCTCCCCTGCTCTGGCTTTTCCTCCTGCCTACAAAGGAAAGATTGGTTGCACACTCTGTGTCCCAAGTGTGAATGGATTCAGTCTGGCTGTCAAGGGGAGGAGGTCTGCAACTTGTTCTGGGAGATTTGGGGTTGTGTTAGCACTGGCAGTTGCTGTTGGTGAGTGTTTGAAGAGTTCCTACAGAAGCCATCATCTTTTGATAGCCTTCTGCAAGGTAACAGAGCTTCCTTTGATGGCCTGAGCCTCAGGCTTGCATAAGCTTCTGCTGAAAGTGTTACTGTGGGAAAGGGCTGTGTTCAGTGTCACCAGCTGTCACACACACAGCTCAGTGCACAGCAGCCCCACCACTGTCACCAAGAGGGGACAGTCTCTTCTGCTGCTAGAAAATTGCTGGTGAAGATATCTATCTGCACGTCCCTTTGTGTTTTAGAGTCAATTTCTAACTGTGCCTAAGAATAAGCTCCTGGCTGCTTGAGACATTGTTGATAAGAAAAAATAGGTTTCAGAGAGGTGTGCTGAGGTTTGGCTAATTTCAGGCTCTGTGACTCATCCTAGCATCTCAGCAGTATTTAGGCAGTGCAATGAAGAACTGGACCTTCTCCCTGAGTTTGTGTCTCCTCTCACCCTTGGCATTGCTTTTATTTGAAGGGTTTTTTCCCTTATTTACTACAACATGGAATTTTCATGTGTTTTTTAACAAATCAGTGCTTTCATCAATTTTCTGCCATCTTGGCGACATTTCACTCTTGGGATGCTGCATGGGCCTGAGCAGGAGAGATGCAGGCAGCCTTATTCTGGGCAGCCACATCTTCCAGCCAGGCCTGAGTGTGTCCAGAGACAATACCTCACTCTTGTTCCATGGTTGAAGGGAGAAATAACCTAGTGCCTGTGTGACCAAATGAGATTAAAATGTTAGTAAAGCTCACTAGCAGGGGTTGAGCAATATTTAGTATCCATTTTATGGGTGAGAACCTAAGACACAGGGAAGCTGTGACTTGTCAGACTCCTTCCGAGGGAGACATCCCTGTGCAGGGAACCAGGCTGAATTAAAGTCAAACAAAACTGAAGTCAGCTTTGAATGCTACTCTTGTGTATGATCCTTTCTGCTGTTGTGCTTCCCTGCTGGTCCTCAAAGGCCAAGGACCCTTTAATTTAGTCTGTTGTGGTGTTCTCTGCTGCATCACCTCAGAAGACAGACAAAAGCCTGGAGCTGCAGCCTTCCAAAAAAAAAAGTGCCACGTGCCCCAGTTTCTTCCCTGCTAAAATGAATTCTTGGTGGTTTTGGCTCAGTGGAGCAGGAAGATGTTCCAAGGGATGCTGTGCCCTGGGGAGGCGTGGAGTCAGAGCCTGTCCCACTGCCTGCAGCAAGGTGAGAGGGTTTTGGGGTGTCACTGCTTCCTGCCCTGTGCAGGAGCAGAGGAAAGCAGCACATCTGCTTAAAAGGAGAGCTTGCAAAATCTATTGTGTGAGCTGGTCTGTGGAATGGGAGTTTAATTAGGGAGTGGGAGGAAAGGATGTATCTATTGCAGGGCAGCAGAAGGAGCAAGCACTGCCCAGAACAAGGGAAAGGGGCCAAGCACTCCTCCCATCTCAGCAGAGGAGGCTGTAGCCTACAGAGCATGCTGAAATCCCTGGAGGTTCCCTGCCTCCTCCTGCCTGCTCTTTGTCACCCCACAGGGAGGCTGCCAGGACCACACAGGGCTGCTGCCCCTCCACGTGGCACTGTGGCCGTGGCCATGGCTGCTCTGGTGTCCCTGAGGATGATAGGTGGTAGGTGATCTGCTTCCACTGGGAGTTTTGGAAGGCACGGACTTTCCCATCTGAAGTAAAGTCTACCCAGGGCAAAGACTCTATAGACAAAGAATTTTCAGAACAGGCAATGTTTCCTTGCCAGGCCAGGCTTTCCTGACGGAGCACGACGATCCCAGTGATTCTTAATCTGTCACTTGGTTTTCAGCAGTGGGAGTGTAACATGATAGGGAAAAATCCCCAACCAAACCAGTTCCCTGTGTCATGGGCTTGTATATGGAAACTGCTGATCTGTTCCAGCAGAAGCTGCAAAAACCAGCCTGAAGTGTGTATTTGCCACAGGAAACTTCAGCAGAGATGGTTAAATTTCAGCTTAATTCTTTAACAGGGAACAGCCCAACCTGTGATGTTTTACAGTGTTGTTGTTGGAGTGCAGTAGTGATATGCATCTGAGAGAGCCATCTCTTTCTTTTTCTCTCCAAGACATCCAGTTTTGTTTTAGCATTTTGCTCCAATAAGACATTTTCTTATTCCGTCTTATCATGATGGATGGGACTGCTCTGGACTCCTTCAAACATTCCCTGATCCTTGGGAACTTGGGGGATGTGTGTGTTTCCCCAGCACAAAGAGCACATCTGTGCTGACCTCTGCTTACATGCTAAGAAATCCACATTATCTAAAAGGAGAAGAGAAATCCAGAATAATTGGTCAAAGCTGTTGATGAGTGCGACTCAGGGTGCAGGTCCCCTTGAACTTTCTGTGAAAAAGACCTGTCTTTCTGTGGTTTGAGTAGATCCAGCTTCAACTCCCAGCTAGCTGATTTTGTGCCTTTGCCTAAAGTCAGAGCCTTCAATGTGAGGAAGCTCTTCCCAAGTCCCAGGTCTGAGCTGTGGACAAGTGCGCACTGAGCCTGTTCCGTGGATAAGCCAAATACAGAGTTTGTTTTAACCTCTGGGATGTAGGAGTCTGGGAAACTGCCTCATGTTCTTGTTGATTTTTTTCTGAACTGTTTTCTGTTTCTTCTTTGAAGTGTGTGATAGAGCAGAAGATGTTCTGTAGGAATGGATTCTATTGGTAGTGATTTCAGTGGTGCCATGGTTTGGGATAATGTCACCTTTCTGTTTTGCTGCATGTTGCCCAGGACCACACTGTCTTCATAGTGTCCTTTGAACTGGGATGACACTGTGCAATGCCTCCAGGGTCTTTCTAGGATACATTTCTGCATCTTGGCAGATGCAGCTTCTGTTCCTTTTTCCTGTGAGAGGCTGCTTGGCCAACACCATATAAAATCATCCTGAAATGAGTAGATGCCAGATTCCTGTACGCTTGGCCTTGATAGCAAATACTTTTTTTTTTTTTACTTTTTTTTTTCTTTTTTTTTTTTTTTTTTTTTTTTTTTTTTTTTTCCCCCCCCTTCATAAAATGGGGCTTTGTNTTTTTTTTTTTTTTTCCCCAGCCCTGCATAGAAATGGGCATTGCTGGGCTCTCCTCACTGGGGTTTCCTGGAAGCACAGTGGCATTGTGTCCTCTGTCTCTCGTTGCTTCATCTGGGGCTCTGCTGCTGACCTGGATTTCTACCCCTCTTTTCTAACTCCACCTAAAATCTTGGTACTTATATTACTTGAAATTTTTTTCTATAATTCTGTCTAAGTTTCTCTAAAGGACATTATTCTTGTTGCCATTAACACGTAGAATTTAGTGAATGGGTTTTAATACCTGCATTAGTTATTGCTGAAATAGGAACTGTGACGCAAGAGTGATATGAATAATTACCTCTTTTCTCCAGTTACAACCCAGAAACATTGTTGAGCACCACCGGATCTAAAGAGCCCCACAGGGCTGGCTTGTTTCTGATGCACCAAGCGTTTAATGCTGCAGCTCATTCATTCTTTATTAATTGTCTGAATTTCACAATTGCTGATTTAGTTACAGTATTCCCAGCCTGCCTTCCTTGGCATGTCTCTGCCTGGCTATTCTCATTTGCCTTCTCAACTGGTCTTACTCAAGCTTTTTATGCAACAGTGGGAGAGCAGCTTTGTGGTGAGCAGTAAAAAAATACCAAAATAAATCCTGTATTTCACAACTTGGGGCATAAATATCACCACGCTGCTATTTGGCTCACTTCCTGAGCTGACACCCTTCTAAAGTGCTGTGTGGGGATCTTGTTAGGGTGCTCCTTGCTTTGTCACCTGCCCTCAGGGTGGATTTGGGGTGACTCTGTGCTCCTCTGCAGTATCAGCCCTGCCGTGAACCCATCCATGTGGGCAGGGATTACCTCAGCTGCCTTGAGGCAGGGTCCGTCTTTGAAGGGATGCATTTGGGGGAGAAAGCTAATTTTGAACACAGGAATTTTGTTTTCCTTCTCAGATGGAGGAAAGTGCTGGGCTGGACGTTGCCTGTACTGCTGGGTCCTGGGGTCCCCCACAGCATCGGGACTGGCTGGTGCCAGAGAGGGGCAGGAGTTTGTCAGGGATTGCTGTAAAGGGGCACACTGAACTGCTGCAAATGGCAGCACTGCTCTTTAAGCCAAGCTTGTTCTAGCACGTGGGCTCAGACCCGCTCTGGGCTGGAAGAACAGAAGCCATGGCTTGTAGTTCCTTACCTTCTGCAAAGGTGGTTGCACCAAACAGCTTGTACTGCCTCTGCCTGCACAGGTCAAACCAATGCATGTCTAATTAAAAATACCACAAATTCCAGTCAGATGTGAGCTTTTCAAGGAATGCACTTCTGCTTATTCTAGCAACAGGTGGTAAATATTAAAACGTGTACAGCTCATTTCTTGTGTTCTCCCTCCCGGGCTGTGAAAAGCAGTGTGAGAGTGGTGCCCGCAGATGCACACAGAGCCCGTCCTTGTTTTCCTTCACTGCAGGAAGCAGCTCAAAGCCTGGCTGTTATTTTTATAACCAGTTTGACCAGTATCCCACACACACCCACACACCTGGCGTGGTCACCAGAGATGGCAGCACGTGAAGGCAGAGAGGGGCTGGCCACCTCCCACGCGGGTGCAGCCCGTGCTGTTATCACTTCCTTGGATTTCTGAAAGGAGTTTGGAGATGTTTTCAAGGCTGGGGGATAGCGTGTTGCAGGGTCTCCACTGACCTCCATGCCTGGCTGAGAGGTGCTGCTTTTCCCAGCCCATAAGCACTGCTCCCACTTAGATCTGTCACTGAATGTGCCCAGGCTGGAGGAGAAATTATATGGCTGGGCTGGAGTCCCCAGCTTTCCTTCATAAGTGTAGCAGGATGCCACACTCGGGTCCATATGTAGGAGGATCGGACCTACAGAAGGAACGAGGCAGGCAGCAGCATATGAAGGGAAAGCTAATGATACTTTATTCTATCTTCTTCTATATTATCTTCTAAATTCTAAATTTGACTCCAATCCTTGTATACAGTTTGTACAGAGGCCAAGAGATTGGTCACTCAGGTTGCCACCTCTTTGACCTGGATGGTGAACACCACCATCAATCACATTCTCCTCCCATAGGAGAAATATGAAAACATCTCTAAAAATATACATTGTTTGTGTTGAAGCTGTGTGAGAATCTGCTTGCAAGATTCCAAACAAAGAAAACCAAGAAAGCTGAGGGCAACACATAAGCTTGGTATTAGTCAAGCCCCCATGGAGTGAACAGTGATGCTTGCACAGGGACCCAGATGGCTTTGGTGAACTGCTGGTGGAACTGAGAGATGTAGCTGGGAAGTGTGCTCCTGCTCCAGCACCTGCATCCCTCATGGCACAGTGCTGCTGCTGCTGCATCCCCCTTGGGCTTCTGTGGCACACAGCAAGCTGCTGATGTGCCTCAGGCCTCCTTTGAACCTCTGATTTAAAGGTGTTTAAAAAAAACCACACAGGTGTGGAATGCCTGAGGATTTCTTGTAAGGGAGGTAAATCATCTTGTGAATGGAAGCCTTCAAAATAAAGGGTTAGCATAACTTGTTGCCTGTTAACTTTCTCCATTTAACCCTGTGACTGATATTGGTTTAATTCTTACCACTTCTGATTTCTCTGAGCTTCCTGTGAAGCTGCATCTCCTGCAGATGGCTTGTGAGCGTGTCCCAGTTTGCCACCTCAACTTGTGAAACTGGGAGGTAGTGAGGGGAGGCTGGAGGAAGCGGATGGAGGCAGCTCTCTGGGAGGAAATAGCAAACCGAGCAGAAGGTATTTATTGTGAAGTATTTGATGTTATTGGAAAACATATTTTGTGTGATAGATGGGTATGCTGCAATCCTGGGGTGGTTTGGAAGCAGCAACCTTAACTGTGCTCTGCTGCTCTCACAACATGGGTATTTTTAGCCTGATTCCCATTTATACCCATCAGTACGCACAACCATCACAGACAGTTACTGAAATTAAACCCGAAGTTGGGTGGGAAAATAGGCACTGACCTTGTCAGTGCAAACCAAAATCATATCTATTTCAGACAAACACATGTACCTCAGAGCTGCATTTCCCATATGTGCAAATGCAAACTCCAAGGAGCTGTGGAAGGGTTTTAAAAAGCATCATTAAGCCCAAGAACAAGCATCCAATACTTCATTATGCCTCCTCTCTTCCAAATTACTGTGGCCTTAAATTTAAGTCCAGCTCATGCCAAAACCACCAGCAATGGGGTGTAGGCAGGAGGACAGGGGAAATTTAATCCTGAGGAATAGTTTAAACCCAAACTATCAGGATAGCAGAGGTGTCCAGCATGTTTGGCCATGCCATGCTGGCAGTCTGCCGATGCAACGGGTGAGAACCTTCATCCTGGCCCCAGGTATCTCCGTGCTTCTGACCCCCACAGTGGGACCCATCCCTGCTGCAAGTGTGAGTGCCACGGGCTGGTTTTGTCCTCAGATTTGGTGGCAGGAGCAGGGAGTCCAAGCAAAATGACCACACCGAGGAGATCCCCAAATTTCCCTGCTTTTCTCATCTTTCCATATCCCAGCTCCTGGAGGGAGCAGGGAGGTGCTGCTGCATCCCATGGCAAATGCCCTGCTCATGTGTGGAGCATGGGCACAGTCATGGCCAGATTTACAGGTGCACAGAGGAATTGGGGTGCAGTGGGATCCCACAGTGAAGGGTATGGGAGTCCTGAGACACAAGCACCAGCACAACACTTTGGTAGGAAGGCTTAAAGCAGTGTTTTAAAAAAGGGTTTCAGTCCATTTATTGCTGATCCCATTAGCAGGCTAAGCAGGTATTTCAGTGTGCTCCCCTTCAGCAAGCCTGAGTCCCCTGAGGGCATAAAGTGCAGTCCAGAGTCGTGGACTGTCAGATACTCTGAAGCCTTGTTCAGAAATGCCTTTTGGATGAAGCTGTCTGCCCTCCTGGGAGGTGCCCTGCTTTCCAGCCATTTCATCCCCTGATACCTGCTGCTGCTGCCCCAGCAGGGCTGGAGGAGCTGTGGGCCAGGGCAGGCTGGCAGGTGCCTTGCTGTTTTGGGGGCAGCAGGCTGCAGCAGCAGGGAGTGATGGATGCTCCAGGGCTGGGGAGCCCCTGGCAGGACTCTGGATCTTTGCTGCCTTACCTTCTGTCCCCGGGCTCTGGGGAGAGGCAGTGCTGCCTCTGCTGCCTGCCCAGCTGGCTGCTGGACACCACACATTATCACAGCTTGGATGGTTGCAGACACCTCTGACCTGCAAGGCTGCTTCTGGCCAGGTTATATCTATATGCTCCTTTTTAAATCCAAAGTTGTATTTAATATATCATTCCCTTCTCTCCAGTGCTCTTTTCTTTCAGGCTGAAAGGCACACTTCCCCTCCAGTTAATCAGAAGGAAGAAAGAAGGCATGAGGTGTTCTGGCAGCAGTCTGCTCCTGGTGCTTTGGCAGGACCCCAGCACCAAGCTCTGGGTGTTGGTTACCCCACGAAGGGCTTGGGGGAAGCCAGTGCTGCCTTCCTGCTCCTCCTGGTTTCCCTGCCCAACCCCAGGGTGACTTGGCACCCCTGGCCAGGAAAAAAGGGCCTTTCCCTCGCAGGTTCCCATTCCCACACAGCCCACAGGTGGCTTCTGAGTCATTCCAGGGCACTGTGGCTGGTGCCGTTTCTTTGTGTGATTCAGTAAGGTGAAATCCTCGTGCCTGGACAGAGCTGTGTTGGCCATTCCTCCCAATTACGGCTGTAAGGATCCCGGCAAGGTGTCTCAGGATTCCCTCTGGGAAGCTCCTGGACAGTTCTGAGGTTTGCTCTCATTCCCCATGTTTTCAGCAGCAGGAGTTGTTAGGTATGTGCCTCCCCCCCATTTGTTAATTCCTGGTGCCGTGGAGCCTGTGCCCATTGAAGTCGATGCCGGCTGTCACTTTGAACGAGTTAATTCTTCATCAGGAGCACAGCACTGCTCCTCCCCCGAGGGCTGCGGGAGCCGGCGCTGCTCTGGCACGTCTGTCATTAGCCCAGGCTGACCCGGGGTTAAAGTCTAACTGGGGAGGGATTTTATGAGCTGCTGTGCCAGCCAGCTGCAGGAGGAGCTGCCTGGAACACAGGGGGGCACGGCCAGGGGCAGGGGAGCTCAGAGCTGAGGGTGCTCCAGCAGGTCCTGCCCAGCCAGACCTCTGCCTTCAGCACAGCTGCCTTGTGAGGGACTGGGCTTTGCTCACAGTTCTATGTCCTTTCTGCTTAAACACACAGAAATGCAGCTTTCTTGCAAAAATTACATTGTCTTATGTGCTTTTTCTTACGGCAGATTTTTGTCTCCTGCCTCCTAAGCTAGCAGAGCAGCAGTGAGTTTTGTGGGAATTGTTTTTTCCCTGTTAATAGAATTCTCAGACAGAACACTGCCCTTTCCCCAATACAAGGTACATGCCTGTAACCTTTCCCCCTTCTTTTTCTTTTTTTTTTTTTCTTTTTTGAGGAGGTGGATAGAGGATGGATGGGGGCAGCTCAATGCACTTAGACCAACTTCCTTTAAAAAATATTCTGTTTATTTGTATTCTGCTGACACAATGTGACCATAAAGCATTCCCAGTACCTTCCCTTACTTACAGACAGTGCTAGTGGGCAGATTTAAATTGTACCTGAGGCAGTTTAAATGGGCTGGAATAAAATGAGGGCATTTTTATTCAGGTTAACATTTTTTGCATGCTTGTGAATGTGAGGGGATGATGGATCTAGAAAGACATCATCTCTCCTCCTCAGTGCCTGATCTGCCTGACCTTGTGTGCAGTGTGTGGTTACAAGTTTTCTCACACTTCTGTGTGGAAACAGCCTGACAGGGATGGGGAGCATCTTTCTAGGGATGCTGAGCTTTCCTTGCTTTTCACACATACCCGTCGCTCTCGGATTCATACATAATTTCACTCCAAGATGACAAGGTTACATGCGCTCTCTATTAAGCAACATATGTTACTCAGTTCTCCAGAAAGGGCAATTTTAATACTCTGCCAGTAGGAATGTGTTGCGCAATGATGCATACACCAGCTGGCTTCTTTTCCTTCCAAAGTTATTTAAATTCTGAACTCTGCACAAAAGACAGATGTTGAAAATAGACTCCCACTAACCCGAGGTCGATGGGAGGGCTCCCATGCTCTGACGGAGTAGATGTTTCTCTTCCATTTGAAAAGATGAATATGGTTTTTTGTGGGCAGGGTAAAATTAAGGGATAATCTTTATTCACTTGGTTGGATTTTATGAGTGATCTTGTACTTCTTTTGCATTACTGAGACCACCTTTGCTTTTCTTCTCAAATAGTTGGGGGCTTTTAAACTGATGTATCTCAGATGTCCTTTTTTTGAGTCTTTGCTCAAAAATTTTAATGCAGCTTGTAGGGCTTCAGTGGGAGACCAACTGTGGAGCTGTGCAAGTCCAAGAACAGAGGATTTTGATGTTTCCTTTTCCATTTTTTGTTCATTTTCCTGAAATTAATTCTTCCTTTTTTTTCCTGGCATTGCCGCATTGTTATAAACAAGAATTAATGTAATTAACCCAAGCTTGCAGTACTATTACAGATATTTAAAGGTCCAGAAACATACCCAAGATGAGCAAAATGCTTGGGTTGAAGGCTAAGAAAGCTCTTCTGTTACAGCATTTAATTGGTTATAAGTAGTACAGTGAAATCCTGCATGGTGTGAAACCAAAGGGGATCATGGGAATGCTGTGCAAATCCTCTTTCCTTTCTTGATTTCAAGCTGGATAATTATTTCTGTATCAGATCTTTATTAAGCTGTAGGCTAGGATTCAGCTCTCCAAGATGGAACCATGGGTAGCTGAGCTCATAATGTGTGAAATGTGGTTTTGTCTCCTGAGGCAGCCACCAAATCCCAATGCAGTGCCCAGCAAGTGTGGGGTGAATTGCTGCCACCCAGCACCCTGCAACCAAATACAGAGACATTCCTATTGCACATCTTCGGGAATGCAGGATATTCTCCCAGCAAGGACTGGGTGGCAGTGGAAACGTGGCTTTCCTTTTCCTGTGGGTCAGCCAGTGCCTGCTTGTTTTGGGTGCAGCAGCAGTGGCTGTGGATGTGCAGACCATCTCAGAGTCCCTTTGGTGGCATTTTCAACCCTGCCATCATCACCTCTGCTCTCCTCCCAGCAGCAGGAACAGCTAAAATCCTAATGCTTTGCAACCCTCTTAAGCTTTCTCTCTTTGTTTTGCAGTAGAAGGAGGAATGTTAACAAACATGGGCAGGCACAGCAGACCTCTGTGCCTGGGCAAAGCTGTCAAGAGCAATTTCAAGCCAAGGAGGTCCTGATTAGTTGCACAGAGATGTTCTTCCATGGCCCTGTTAAGTAAAGGGTTTTGGTTTTACCCCTTGCAGTCTCTGTGGCTCAGATCTCATGCAGAGGGGCTGCACAAAGCTGACACTTCCTTAGACCAAATTAGGAAGCCCCTCAAAATCAGCAATGTCATCTCCTGGCCCGTGGAACCCAGCACGCTTTCCCTGCACAGCCCCAGGATGTGAGAGGCAGCTCGGCTGAATTGCTGTCCTGTTGAATGCTCTTCCTTGCTGATTTGTTTTTAAATGATGGTTAGTGTTTCATTAGAGCCCCAGTGGGCAGGAGTTCATCAGTGTTCTGCTGGCTGGAGCTGCGCTTGGGAGCACGGGAGGCACAGAGAGCTGCTGGGCTCCTTGGGCTGATGGCTCTAATGAGCTCTGGATGGGCTGGGATGGGCAGCAGCTCTCTAAGCACATGGCTCAGCCTTGCAAAGGAGCTTGGCTCTCCAGTCAGAGGCAGGATAAAGGCCTGGATTTATGGAAGGGCTTAACAAATCTGTCTGCTCAATCCTTCTGAGAATTTTACTTCTTTGCTTCCAATGAGTTTTGCTGGAGTTTTTTCATGACCCATCAGCACAAGGGGGCTTTGGCTTCAGCATGGCAGAGGCTCAGCAGCTCTTCCCACAGCACTCCCCATTGCTAGGCTCAGGGTGCACCCAGGCAGAATCCCTTGCCTGCAGCCAGGGATTGTGGAAGGCTCCTCAAGGAGCTCTGCATGATTCCGTCCCTAAAATGTGCCAGAGCTTGGTGGCATCTTTGCTGAAACCTCCTGGCCTGTCTTCATTGCTGTCCTGGGGCTGTTACTCACTCAAAAAACTGGCTAAAAATTGTCTGTCTTACCCTGAGATGTTTTTCTCTCTTCCAAGCCCACATCAGTTTGCGCTTGGGGTAGCCCAGAGTAGAAACCCCACAGCACCAGGAGCTCCCAAATGCAACTAGATGTGTATAATCAGTGATTGTTAGGACCAATAAATCAAACATCAGCACCCAAGGTGCCATGCAGTCACCCTGGATGCTGCAGAGAGCTTCCAGATCAGCCTGCAGCTCCTGGAAAATCACATGCAGAGCCTCAGAAAGGACTGGGTTAAGTACTCCAAGGCAGTCAGGCCAAAGCTCACCTTTTCGGGGCTAAATCAAGACATTTCTTTAGTGTTAGGTACCAGGCACTGGTCTAGTGTCCAGACAAGACACAAGGGGGTCTTGAATGCAGTTTTGTCTCTGCTGGTAATGATGGGGATGGCACTCGGAAGTCCACATCGGTGGGCTCTTTGGTGAGACCCTTCTCCATGAGGAGTAAGCCATGCAAGCAGCCTATGGGGATGTGCTGGGGGCTTTGAAGCTGACCAAAGCCACGGTGGCAGCCTGAGCTCTGCTTTCTGCAGCCCATCACCATGGCTTCAGCCCCGGCGTTGGGTGGGTTTGCCTGGTCAGTGCCCGGAGAGGGCGGAGCTGCGTTCCCCACACTGTTTTCCAAGCCTTCTGAATCTCCCATGCTCTTCAGCCACTTTAAAATGACTTTGAGGAATTGCGCTTTCAGGTCTTTCATCCTTTGATCACAGGTCAGGGCCAGCAGCTTTTCCTGCCTGCTGGCTCTGGCTGCCAGAGCTAATGCATCATGCGGTGCTGGAAATGTCACAGCGAGGCTGGCGCGGGCCGGGGGCAGGGCACCGCTCCCTCTGCAGAGACACTGCCCAAGCAATGAGAGGAGAAATCTAATCCCTCTGCCTCGGGCAGGCAAGGGGCAGGATGCAGGGCTTTTTCTGGGCACAGAGGGTCTGTCCCCGTGGCTGTGCACAGCTCCCTGCAAGTGGGACCAGCATATCAGGCGCCTGATGTGGCTGCACCTGTGGCAAACCAGTTACGGGACTCCTCAAAAGTCCCACAGCAGGATCAGCCCAAAGCCAGCCTTCTCCCCACTCGGAACACTCTAAGTGCCAAAGTGGGTGGATTGGGGGGAATCTCATTCTCTCCCNGTCCCACAGCAGGATCAGCCCAAATGGCTTATTTAGCCTACTCCTCTGCCAGCCTTCTCCCCACTTGTAACACTCTAAATGCCAAAGTGGGTGGATTTGGGGGAAATCTCATTCTCTCAACAGGCCAGAGCAGAGCTTTGTGTTTCGTCACTTTGGAAGTTCCTCTTGGGTTTTTTTCCTGTCCAATGACTTCTAATTGAAGTGGGTAATTGCATTATCCCATCTGCCCTGGAGATGTAACAGGGGAGGGGATTTTGTGAACCCCTCCAGGGGTTCCTCAGCAGTCATCTTCAGTTTTATACTGAGCCCAAAAATATCCAACTCAAAATGCCATTTCACTTTCCAGAGCCCAGCAATGGCCACGAGCCAGCGGGGCAAGCACAGCCAGGCTGCAGATCCCTGGGGGCGTGGTGGTCCCTCTCTGAGGAGGCACAGCCCTTCAGAGGGGCAGAGCAAGTGCCTTTGAAACAGAAGCTAACATTCCCAGCAGCATCCTGAACTGAGTAAAGCATTACCCACTTTCAGGGGCTGGATTGCTTCGGTGTGTGCTCCTCCAGATGGTGGGCACAGGAGCACTGCAGGGCAAAAAGACCTCTTGTCCTGTCCTAGCATGGATGTACAGGTTGATGTGGGATCAGGAAAACCTGTCACTGTCCCTCTTGCCCCTTCCTGTGGGAGCCTCTTCATCCCTCCCTGGGGCTGTCCTGGCACAGGAAGACTAATTCAGGTGTTTTCTTCCATCTCCCGCAGTATGAATTTAAAGCCAAGAATATCAAGAAGAAGAAAGTGAATCTCATTGTGTCAGTGGATGGTGTGAAGGTCATTCTGAAGAAAAAGAAGAAGGTAGGCAGCACTGGTCCCTGGGGTAGCAGTGCCTAAGCAGCAGAACCCCTCCCCTCCTGGTGCAGGGACCTGCAGCATCCTTGAATTTCTGGGAAACCCTGGTGGGCTGGGAGAGAGAGGGAGGGAGGGATGGGCTGGGGTCAGCCTTGTGTGAGTCACGTTCCTGCAGGGTGGCTGAGCCAGTCCTGGTGTGGTGCAGAAGGGCTCAGGGGGCCCTGTGGGAGGTGTTGTGGGATGTGGCTGGTCCTCAACAGGACCCAACCCTTGGCAAAGGGTTGCAGGGGAGCAGCAGCAGAGCTGTGGCAAGACCTTCCCAAGTATGTTCCCGGCCTGTCTGTCTGCCCTGTCCTTGTTCTCAAGGACAGCATCTGACGTACTCATTCTCAGCTTCTTTCATTGCAGAAAAAGGAGTGGGCCTGGGATGAAAACAAAATGCTCGTCATGCATGATCCCATCTACAGGTAAGGCTGCTGGGTGAGGGGACAGAGGCTTGTGTGGCTCTGCCGTGCCCCTTAATCCATGTCACACCAGCGCTGTGCTGGGCACTGGAGAGCTGCCACCGTCCTGTGGTGGGCAGCTCATGGTGCTTCCCAAAGTTCCCAGCTCTCCTCCTCCATCTTGTTCCCAAAAGCCAAAAGCAGGGTGTGTCTTGGGGAGGGAGGCCGAATTGGAGTGAGAGAGGACCCCAGCCATGCTGGGGAGGGGCTGGCAGGCACCTGGGCCACCAGGTGCCACCATCCAGCTCTGTGAGCAGGCCAGGAATGGGGTTTGTTCTTCTCCATCCCTGGAGGGCTCCTGGGCCGCTGGCACTGTCCCTGGGGGCTGAGCAGAGAAGTCTCGTGCTGTCTTTGCAAAATGTTTGCTGCTGCTGAATCAGCAGGCAAATTTTCCCAGCTGAGGTAAAACCACTGCCAAAAAATTTTCTGATGGGCTTTAGCAGGGATATGCTGCAGAGGTTGGGCATCTGCCAGCACCCTGTGCCACGGGAAGCGTTGGTTGTGGCCTTGGCAGTCTCCTGGGCATGTGGATAATGTGTATGCTTATATCCTCCCTTCCATTGTGTTCTTGCAGGATATTCTATGTATCTCATGACTCCCAGGACCTAAAGATCTTCAGCTACATTGCCAGGGACGGGTCTAGCAATGTTTTCAGGTGCAACGTCTTCAAGTCCAAGAAGAAGGTAAAGATGCCAGGATGCACATCTCGTCCTGGTGTGCTCTGGGTGGAGCAGCTGGGGCAGGACTCTGTGGCGCTGCACTGCAGCTGCCAGCCCAGGGCACCTGGGGATCTGAGACCCTGTGGCAGCACAGGGATCCCTGAGAGCTGTGCCTCTCCCTCTCCTCTCTCCCCCCTGCAGAGCCAGGCCATGCGCATCGTGCGGACGGTGGGGCAGGCCTTCGAGGTGTGCCACAAGCTGAGCCTGCAGCACACCCAGCAAAACGCCGACGGCCAGGAGGATGCAGACAGTGAGAGGAATGGAGACGACCTGGACGTCCCAGGTATTCCACAAAGGTGGAGCTGTGGGGTGGTGTGGGGCCCCCAGAGCCTGGCAGATGTGGTTCACAGAGGCACTGTCTCACCATACTGCCCCTTGATGGCTGATACCTCTGGGCAATGGATTTGCACTGCAATCTGGCCTGCTGTGCTCCAGGCTCAAGCTGGGATCTTGCCCAGCAAGGAACCTTCTCTAGGTGTTAGCCATGATCCTCTCAGACATCCCCCTTGCTGAGAGCTCATTAGCAGCGCCCAGGGCTCTGCTCTGTCCTTGGCTGCACACACTGCAAACATTCCCTCACTGCTTCCACACGAGAGGCCCCAAGCACAGAGCTTCCTCGTGTCCCGAGGCATGCCTGGGTCTGGGGCCAGCTCTGCCATTCCCAAAATGGACACAGCCGTGTTTGTGGTCTCCCATCAAGCTGTCAGGGCTACAGGCAGGCTGCAGGCCCTGCCCTTTCTCAACCCTGTGGGTAGAGGGTGCTGGGATGCCTGGCTGGGGGGGCTGCTGGTCCAACCCCATGACCCTGAGCTGTGTAGGGTCCCAGGGAGCTGCCTTGCTCCTTGGTGCCAGTGCCTGTGCTGGAGGGGAGACAGAAGTTTTATGAGAGGTTAGTCAAACCCTTCCAGTGCCAGGTGGAACACTGGCAGGTCCTGCTGCTTGTCTGTGTGTGGATTCTCTGCCCTGCCATGCCACGCTGTGGGCTGGATCCCCCACATGCCAACAGAAGCAGCCTGGGCTGGGCTGCGGTTTCCTGCTTGCCTCTGTGACCAGTGTGTCCTGATGACCTAATCACTGGGCTGCCCTGGACCGGTCATTGTTTGGTTTTCCTCCACACAATATCCCAGCCACGATATGCAGCTCCCTGGGGAATTCAGAGCATCTGTTTTTTGTTTTTCTTTCCTGTAATCTCTTGTTTACCTTCAGCTTTATCTGTGTTTTCTGTTCTTGGTGGCCTGTTTGTCCCACATCAGGGCTTTTGGCTGCCGTTTGCTCAGGTTTGGTGTGCTGGGACTGGGGGTGTTTTTGCCTGCAAGCCTCCTCCCGAGCAGCAGCAGGAAGAGCAGCTGTGTCCCTCTGTACCTGCTTCCCACCAGGGCCGGAGGGCGGGTGGTACGGGGGCGGTGGGAACCCACTGTGGGCATCGCTGCCCACGCCACGGTTGGAGCCTGGTGAGCTGCAGGTGCAGGCAGGCCGTGCCGTGCCCTGACCCTGTCCCACAGCCTGTCGCCTCTCCGGCATGGAGAGAGCGGCCGCCTCCACCGAGGAGACCGACATCGACGCCGTGGAGCTGCCCCTGCCCGGGGCCGACATCCTGGACTTCAGCCGCGGCGTCACCGACCTCGATGCCGTGGCCAAGGAGGTGGGTGCCACACCGAGCCCGGGGTCCCTGCCCTCCGCTTGCAGGCGGTGCCACGGCCCCAGCCCCACGACTCTGCTGTGCATCCCGAGAGCCCAGGGGTTGGGAGGGATTGTGCAGCATTCCCCAGCTCCCGGATCAAAGGCATCTGCCGCTGCAGATCAAAGGCATCTGCTGCTGCAGGGCTGCCCTTTGGCTAGGGCCCAGGGCACTCCTGGAGAGAGCTGTGCTGAGGTTCAGCTATGTGCAGCCACACGGAAAGGGTTTGGGGCAGGGCTCTGTCTGATTTTTTTACTCCAAAACCACAAAAACACAAGACTTTTTTGATACAGTGGAAATTCCCATGGGAAGCGTCAGCCTTTTTGGGAATTTTCTGCAAAAGTATTTGGGTTGTTGTTGAAACTGAAAAAGTACTGTTTTCAAAGGTTGTGAGCCCCCCCAGCAAAGTGTACATTAGCTTTGAATGCAGCTGCCTCTTTTCTGGGTATTTTGGGCGGCTGCTCGGTGCCAAAGCTTTTGTGTGCCTGGTGGCTCTCTGAGGTGAGTGCCAGGGGACCACACCTTCAACACTGGTGTTTTGCAGAGCTGCCTCCACCCTGAAGATATCCTGACAGCATCACCCAAGATGCTGCTGCCCTCATCTGCCCAGCTGCCCGACCTGGGAACACCCCTCTCTGCCCACCACCAGATGCAGCTTCTCCAGCAACTCCTGCAGCAGCAGCAGCAGCAGACACAAGTGGCTGTGGCACAGGTTCTCCCCTCCATTCTTTCCCAGGGGCAGTGGCAGGGTTGGGGCACACTGCTGAGCCCCTTGGTGCTGCTGGAGTCTCCTGACTAGAGGCAGCATTGAAGGCAGGCAGCTCCATGGGGAGTGAGCTCCATGAGGTGCTTGGCTCTGCTTGCCACCCGGTGTCTGGGGCCTTTGGCCCATCTGCTTGCCAGTGCCCTGCCCCAGTGATTGGTGTGCCTGGGCTGTGCAGCTGGCAGCTCATTCTCCATGCAGCTATTTCTTATTGAACCAGCTCTGGCTGCTTTATCCAACTCATTACCTGAGCTTTACTTGTTCCCTGACCCTTCACAGAGCTCACTGCAATTCATCAGCTTTCTTCGTGGCCTGAGCAATGGGCTCCCGCAGCCTTTCTGTGC
This sequence comes from Illadopsis cleaveri, assembly GCA_013399915.1. Classification (NCBI taxonomy): domain Eukaryota; kingdom Metazoa; phylum Chordata; class Aves; order Passeriformes; family Timaliidae; genus Illadopsis; species Illadopsis cleaveri. The sequence goes on along the minus strand of VXBB01000059.1, from coordinate 321,694 downwards.
TGCCCCGTGGTTTAGCTCCTCTCGCATCAGTAAATCAGTATTTGTTGATCAGTTCTGGCTGAGCTGCTGCCTCCAGAGTCCACATGCCTTTTGAGGTCACAGACTGCCAAGCTGCTTTCCCCTCTGGAAGAGGGATCTGCATCCTTGGGGAATCCTTTGTGTCTGTCCAAGTATAGTGTTGCTCACAATCCAAAAGGCTCCATGGTGCCTGCCTCGAGTGTAAAATATTGCACCCCTTGCTCTTGGTCTGGCTTTGCAGAAAGTTGTAAATCTCCGTCCTTTGCCTGGTCTCCTGTCACTCCCAGGCTTGCTGTGCTTCAGCTGGGCTCTGCCAAGGGCACTGCTGTGCCACCTTGCTGGCCACGTTTGGGCAGCACCTGCCTGCCAGCACAGCCGGCACTGCCTCCTGTGGAGGAGGTGCCACCCATCTGTGGGGGCAGGTGGCCCCCAGCTGGGCAGCTTCAGGGGCCCTGCAGCAGCAGCTCACAGCTTGGCAGGTGCAGGGAGCTTCTTCTTTTTCCTCAAGGTCACTTTCTAGGCCATGGTAAAACAGCCTTTTGTGTTTGGTGGGGATATTTTTGTTTTCAGATTATTTTTGGTTTGGATTTTTTTTAAAATTTAGTTGTAAATCTGTGCTTTCCTGGTTCCAGACCTTGCTGGAGCAGTTTTAGGAGCCATGGGTGGGTGCCAGGAAGGGGTGCTGAGCCAAAGTGGCCCTCAGGTCACTGCTGTTCCCTTCTGCAGTGTATGTTTCTGGGGTTCTCCTTGCTCCAACACAGATGAGAGCTGCCCAGGGCAGGAGCTCCTGGCTGTCTGCCCTCAGGGGCATGGTTTTGGGGACACAGATGTTTGCATAGAGGTAGTTGTGCTGAAATCAGTGGTGATCTTGCCTGCAGGCTCCCCACAGCCAGGCTGAGCAGCCAGCTTGCACCCCAGAGCTGCACCCCCTCAGCATCACCCTGCCATCTGTGGTGCTCCAGCCCCTCCTTGCGACAGAGGCCACTGGCTGGGCCCTGTTTCTGGGAAAGCTGCCCAAAAAGACAGCTTTTCCAGGGCCAGCTCTGCTACACAGCTGCGCCCTCACGCTGCTGGATGGCAGCACAATCCAGTCAGTCAAGCATGTCTCCTCTGCTGCATCCATCTGGCTCCTCCTGGGCTGCCCTTTCCACGCACATCTGCAGCTCACATGCATCACTGCCAGTTTGGTCAGTGCTGTCCTCCTGGCCTTGAGCTTTTCCATCAAGGACACCAGGGGACAAGGTGCTGAGCCCTGGTGTGACACCACCCACATGCTCCCAATCACATCTGCAGTACCATCACATCATGGGGTGGGATGCTGGTGAGCTCTGGGAGATGAGCACTGATGGCCAGAGTCGAAGCCCTCAGCCCTCGCGCAGCCTCTGCCTGTGCTCACCTGCTGTATCCTGTCCAGGTCCACCTGCTGAAGGACCAGCTGGCAGCAGAGGCAGCGGCACGGCTGGAGGCCCAGGCTCGTGTGCACCAGCTCCTGCTCCAGAACAAGGACTTGCTGCAGCACATCTCACTCCTGGTCAAACAGGTGCAGGAACTGGAGCTGAAGCTGGCGGGGAACACGACCAGTAAGCACTGCCACCCCTTCCTCTCCCCTCGCAGCTAGCCAGAGCTGTGGGGGGACATACATGTGGGTGTTTTTCTTAGGGTTTTTTGTGCATTTCCAGTCATTTTGTTCAGAGGCATATTTGTGCCCTTCTGGCCCGGCTTGTGTGCGTACAGCAGGGTGCTTGCATGCAGCGTGGGAAGGGGCTTGGGGAGGGCTGTATGGACAGGTAGTCACCTACCTGCATCAGCTGTATGTCCGCTTTCCCCAATGGCTGCATGCTCCAGGCCAGCTCCATACCTGCCCAAGAGCCCCTGCTTGACTTTCCTCTCCAGCAGATGTGGCCATCAGCTCTCTGCAGGAGCTGGGCTGGAAGATAGTTAACTTCTTGTCCTGCAGAATTGGCCCTTTGTTAGCCAGCAGCAGGTCCTGGCATTAGTGACACCAAATAAGCCCTTCAAAACAGCGAGAGTGGAGAGGTTGATACCCAAATGACCCCGGCCTGTCCTCCTTCAGCCAGTGTGCAGCCAGCCGTGGTGGCCAGGGGATTCCCAGGCAAGCTGGGCCTCTCAGCCATGCCCTTCTCTTGCAGCAGGCTCCCAGGACAGTCTGCTGGAGATCACCTTCCGCTCCAACGTCCTCCCCGTCCTCTGCGACCCGACCACCCCGCAGCCCGAGGACACCCACCCACCGCCGCTGGGCCCCAGCTCGGCTTTCCCCAGCACCGTGGGCAGCCCCATAGGTAGGAACGACTGTCTGGTGAAGCTGGAGTGCTACCGCTTCCTGCCGGACTCAGGGCCGCCCGCCCCGGAGCCAGCCCTGGGCAGCCTGGAGCTCATCAAGTTCCGCGAGTCGGGCATCGCCTCCGAGTACGAGTCCAACACGGACGAGAGCGAGGAGCACGACTCCTGGTCCCAGGAGGAACCGCCGCACCTGCTCCACGTCCAGCCCAGGCAGGACCTGGGTGACAGCCTGGAGGACGAGATCGCAGTGTAGGGGTCAGCAGGAGGTGGTGCAGAGCAGCCAGGATCTGCCGGAGCTGGGAAGGATCCTGGCCGCAGCCCCACGGCCCTGGCAGGGACGGGACAGCCAGGAGAGGGGAGGGGGGCAGAGGAGGGAGCAGGAGGATTCCAGGGCCCAGTCGGGAGCATGTGGAGGTAAGGATGGAGCCATGCCCATGGCGTGTGCCGAGCATTCTGTGCTCCAGCATGTGTGGGCTTGTGTGCTGAGCTGCAGCATCCCTGCTTTGCAGCAGACACTGAGCCGACAGCTCCTTGTGCTCCCCACTGGCCTTGTCTCCCTTCAAACTGTGTGTCAAGGTCAGGCAGAGGCAAGGGACTCTGCTGGATTAGCCCCTGCTGCTGCTGCGGAAGCAGTGAAGCACTGGAAGGGTTTTGCTGCAGGAATGGGAGAGCAGTCTTGGGCAGTGAGCAGGGACAAGAGACACCAAGGGGGCAGCTCCAAGGTGGTGAGCAAGGACAGAGCAGCTGGTCTGGCTCTCTACGTGATGGGCAGGGTGGGGGACGAGTACAGGGCCATGCTAGGTGAGGGTTGGTGATGGTGCACTGTCAGAGTGGGTCTGTGAGGGAGAAGTGAGGCATTGAGGGACAGTGGGGATGAGCCTGGAAAGGATTTGAAGGGGTGAGATGAGGTGGCACAGGCTGGCCAGGTGCAGGCGGTTGTGGGCAGGGGGATGTGGCACTTCCAGGACAGGGTTTATCCACGCCAAAGCAGGTGAAGGGCATGCAGGCAGCGCCCCCTCCTCTGCCAGGCTGTGGAGCAGGGAAGAAGGCACAGCGCCGTGTGGAGCAGGGAGCCAGGGCATGCAGCACCAAGCTGTGGAGTGTCCTCCCCCTCATCATCTAATTCTTTGGCTCCTTGGCGCAGCTGCCAGGTTTCAAAGCCTTTATCATGCTCTCAAGTCACATTTTCAAGCACTTCCTATCACCACAAACTCCCTGCTTTGCTTTATAGACAAACTCTCCCATTTCCAAGCAGTTGTTTTGCCCCAGACCAAGGCTGGGAGCTGCAGTGCTAGCATTGGCATCTTCAGGGATGAGCACACTTCCAGCCCTTCATGGGGAGTGAACTGCTGGTGTCTGCAGAGGTGCTTCATCACACCTGGTTTGCACCATCTGGAAAAGTGAATCCAAGATCTCAGGGTCCCCCACCAGCCCTCAAGACACTCATGGCTGAAAGCCATCTGTGGGGGCCTCCAAGGGATCCAGAGCTCGTTCCTTTTCTGCAAACACTTTTATCATCTGTCTGGTGCTGAGCCTCTAAGGGGCCATGATTGAAGGGGTATGAACCAAAGTCCTGATGTCCACCCTGCTTCACGTGGAAGCACTCAATGAGGTGGGGATTTGGCACAGTTGTCTTCCTTCCCATCCTCCCTCCTGTCCTGCTTCTGCTTTGCTTTGCTTTGTTGCTTCCTTGCTGCTCTCACCTTTGCCAGCTCTGTCTCTGCTCAATCTGCCTGCAACTAACCCCTGGCTGACACCACCTCTTGCTCTCCTCCAGGGCTTAGCCTAGCTGCTGAGGAAGGCCCATCACTTCTCTCTGCCCTGGTCCCCTTGGGACGGAGGGCTGCTGAGGACTGGTGTGTGGATGAGACCCCCAGGGTCAGCACGAGCTGTGCTCTGCACCCTCCACCACACAACAGGACTGTATGGACTTGAGCTAGAGGGTCTAGTGGGAAGGAAGGAGAACATGTTTCAGTGTCCCCAGCAGTGCCCCAATGTCCAGGGGAGCTCTGCACCAGCCACAGAGCAGGCAGAGTGGGAGAGGGTGCTGTTTGGTACGTGGTGCTCCTGTCCTCTAGGCACCACTGCCTCCATATGCCTTGTCCCACATGTCTGTGGGGACAGCTGTGTGCCAGCCCCTCCGCTGGGGACACGACATCCCACTGCCAGCTTGCAGCAGCTGAAGGTGAAAGCAAGGGGTGCGAGGCTGGTCCAGCTAGGAGGAAGAAGTGGGCATGACAACATGCATGAGGCATGGCACTTGCAGGGTAGGGATGGTTGAGCTTGGGCAGGGATTTCCATGTGGACAGACAGATCATTCAGGAGAACGGACAGCAGGAGCTTAGCTGTACATATGGGGCAGATGAAGGGAGAGCCTGAGAGGAGCAACAGCACGCCAGAGGTGTGTTACAGGCTGGGCTGTCTCAAGAAGCAGGTGGGGAGAGCCATCTCCTGAGCCACTGCTCCGGTCCATCCCTGCTGCACACACAGAGCTCAGGCCGTGTCCCATGAGGGGCTGTCAGGACCAGCTGTGGCCTCGGGCTCTTGCCCCACACTCTGCCCACAGGGGACAGTGGCAGGTGCCCCACAGGCCGAGGGGGTGCTGCCGGGGCCGGGTGGGATCCTGCCAGCCTCATGCTGCACCATGGGTGTACACGTGTAAATGACCCCTCCTAAGTCAGCGCTGCCTCCAAGACTCCTCTCTAGCCTCTCACTTTTGTTATGGACCTTGACAGGGGTTTTATAGCTATATTTTTTGTCCTTCCTTTTCCTACAACTGTCGTATTACTAACTGTTGACTCTATCTGGGAAGCCAATCTGTCAATGTAAGTGCACTTAACACTTGGGTGTTGTCATTAGTCAACTGGCTTTTGCTAAATAAATCTTTCTATTTCTCAAGGCTTTCTGTTGTCTCTTTCTTCTCGCTGACTTTCTCTTTCTATACTTCCTTCCCTCTCCATGCTGGGTGCCAGCACCAGCAGTGGCATCCTCTGGCCTTGCAGAGAGCCCCTCCAACCTAAGCTTCCTCTCCTGTGGGACCCCTGCTTGTGGTGCCAGCTACAGGAGGCCCCCGAGAGCAAGGTGCCCAGAATATTGCTAGGAGTAGAGGTGTTTCAGTCTTGCCCTTCAGCCACTGCACAGCACAGCCTTGTCTCAGGGCTCATCCAACCGCTGGAGGGTGCCAGGGTTTTTCTGGCATCTGCAAAATTCCCCACGGAGATGCAGAGATGCTAATCGGCACTTCCAGGGGCTCAGGAAATTTCTGGCTGCTGGAGAAGGAAAAGTAGGGAAGAGTCTCTCTTAAAGGATGGCAGAAGTGTTATGTAGGCAAAAGCAGTGCACAGGCTGGAGGCTGACTGCTCTGAAACAATTCATTCTGCTTCTGGCAGGAGTGATGGAGCAGTGCCCTCCCGTGGCGGCCGCCTGGCTGCTGGGGCTGCACGGACACCCCGGGGGCTGCAGCCTCCTGTGCCTTGAAATCCTGCTCCCCCCCCGGACCTCGGGCCTGCGGTAGAACCCCTTGCAGCTGTAGCCCTCCTGGGAGCTGTGCTGGATCTGGGTCTTGAGCAGCCATGGTGTGGGGGAGATGGGGCAGCACAACGTGCACTGCTAGCCATGCTGGAGCACAGGCTGGCACTTGGGAGCAGCGAGTTCGTCGTGGACCATGATGCTGGCTCTGCTGCTGGCCAGCCTGTCCCTCTCAGGGGCTGGAAGTCATCTGAGGAGCCAGAAGAGAGCTCTTTGAGAGGTTGTCAGGCTGCTCACACTCCCGAGAGCTGGTGTCCAGGCTGGAGGAGTGGCTGCCCAGGCACTGCTGGGTGGCTCTCTTGGTGCAGATGAATAGCTGTAGGATGAACCCCAGGGCTGGTAAATGCTGCAGGTGCAGATGGGGAGCTTGCTGTTCAGCAGGACTCTGGGACCACAGAATGCAGAGGAAAGGGCCTGCAGTGAGTTGGGGGTCCCTGTAAGAGTCCAGCCCACCACGAAGTTGGAATAGTGCTGGAAACGTTTCGTCTCTGCCTGTCCCATGGGATGTGGAGGTGGTTGTCTCTGTCCCAGGCAGAGTTGGGCAAAGGATGCTGAAGGGCAGCGAGGCCCCAGAACAACACCAGGCTCACCCAGGATCTGGCTGGAGCAATCACACAGACCCACACTGACATGGAGGCAGCCACGGAGGTTTGAGCTGGCACTCCTAGGGGCAGCTCCCGCAGCTTCAAGGACTCTGGCTGGGAAGACATGGTGGAGAGGCCAGTGTAGCTCAGAGGTGGGGTGTGATTACAGAGCCCTTTCCCGTGCAAGCACCTGCTGCCACCCATCACAGAGACACAGCCTGGGCTGAGCTGAGGGAGCCCTGGTGGGGTGGGTAGTGCACAGCCCACACTGCGGGTGCCCCGAGAGAAGGCCCTGTGGCTTTACCAGGGTGTGGCTGACAAGGGACCCCTCTGTGAGTCCCATCTCTTCAGGCAACGTGCTCAGACGCAGGGGCTTGGCAGCACATCTCACCTGGCAGTGTGGAAAGGACAGGCCTCTTCCTTTTGCCATTCCCCTGGTAAATGCTCGCTCTCTCTCTTTTTCCACAACCTCCTTCCCAAGTCGCTTGCTGTCAGGTAAGAGAAGCTCTCGGTGTGTTGGCAGTGCCAACGTGGAGCCCTGGGCTCGCTGCTATCCCGTCTTGCCCCACGCTGGTCCCCCGTGCATGCACTGCCCTGTGCAGCCCTGGCATGGCCTGGCTGCCCACAGCCTCTGCAGGGCTGTAGGAACATGCTCCCAGTCCCCAAAATTGTGTTCCCACAGTGCTGGTGGTGGCCCTGCTGGGATCCCCCCTCCAGCCTGGCTCATGTTCTCTCTGTTCCCTTTGCCCCTCCAGTGGACCAGAGCATGTTTGAGAATGCCAGCGCCAGCACGGCACCCACGCCACGGGCACAGCACGTCCCTGCTGCGGCGGGCACCCTGCCCCAGCCCTGCCGGCCCACTGGCAGCCAGCACCTCCGCAACCTGGGCAAGGCCGTGGGTGCCAAGGTGAACGACCTCCTGCGCCGCAAGGAGCTGCCTGGCCTGCCTGGCGTGGGAGCCATGGAGGTGAATGCCAGCGCAGGCGCCGTGCTGGGCACGGGACAGCTGGCTGCTGAGGATGGGTGAGTATCCCCACAGCATGCACCCCGTGCCAGGGCCATTGGGACAGGCTGGAGGGGCCCAGCGTGGGGCTGCGTGCAACTGTCCCTCCGTGCTTGCAGGGCTGTGGTGCTGGATGCATTTCCCCGGCTGGAACCCCCGCCTCCCATCACCAAGAAGCGGACACCGCGCGCCCTGAAGACCCCCCAGGACATGCTCATCGCTCCGCAGCCGGAGGGGACCAGCACAAGGAGTGGCACCCAGGAGCCTCCCGAAGCACCCACAGCCCACCTTGACCCTACAGAGGAGCAGCTGGGGATGGGGGACCCTTCTCCTCCACAATGCCCTGGGGTCCCCAGCATGATGGGCGCCCTAGAGCCCAGTGGGGACCAGCCTACCAGTGCCTTACCCGTGCCCGATCTCATCCATAAGGGCAGCTGGGACAGCCAGTGGCAAGTGGGTGAGAGGGCCACTGAAATGTCACCCAGCACAGAGAAGCCCTCAAGGAGATTGGGGCTGGAGCATGAGCCACCAGGGAGCACAGGGCGGCCAGAGCCACGTACCCCTGGCTGGGAGGTGGAGGGGACCCATCCCGACCTACTGTCCTTTGAGTAGCAGTGGGTAGCTGTGACAGGGGCACCATGGAGGCTGGCTCTCCCAGACTTGTCTCTTGCTGCCACTTGCCATTTTTGGGGTGATTATTTTGGAAAGGGAGAAGCCTTGGGGTGGAAGGAGCCATTGCTGCCCAGTGTGGGCTCTGGGGAGCCATGACAACCTGCTTCTCCCCAAATTCCCCAGAGTGGGACAGCCTGTCCTGCCATGGCTTCTGCAGCCCCATTCTGGGCCCATTCACCCTGATCAGTGCCGAGTTCCTCCCCTACCACAGTCCCACTGCCACCCTGTCTGCAGCCAGGAGCCTTGCTGAACTGGGCACCAAGGGGGTGCTGGGGGTAGAAGTGCCAGCCTGCCCCAAGCCCCATTGGATCTGCTGGAGTGAGCATCCTGTGAGCATCCCACAAGCACCACACACTTCCCTGGGTCTGCACTGCCTGCCTTGGTCCAGAGGATTTCCCAGCTTATGCCATGTGCTTGCTGAAGATACCCCATCCTGGGGTACCAGCAGGTTCACCCAGCCCTAACGCCCGGTGCCAGTGAGCCAGGACAGCAGCTGTGTCCGGGGCCTTCTCCAGGTGCTGACCTCATGGTGTTACTCTGCGGAGTGCCATCTCCTTGCAGTGGAATCCCAGATGCAGGAGACCTGGGCTCTGTCACAGTGCAGGGCTGGGCACCTGGGACTGCACTGCTGCTGGCCAGTGGGCTTTGGCAGGGAGCTGAGCTCTCTGAGACCCCCTTCCAGCTCCTGCTTGTTTCCTGGTCTCATCCCAGCCACCACAGACAGAACTGTCCAGGCAGGCAGCCCTCTCCATGTGGGCCAGTGTCACTGCTCCCCTTTATTTCCTGGGACAGTAGTCTCTGTGAGACTGGGACACACAAAGCCACATGGCCCTCTGATACTGCTATGTGAGTGTTTCACCATGGATTACAGAAGAGTTTAGCCAGCCTGGGGACATCTGTGCCAATGCAGGGAAGCAGCTGTGAGATGGAACTTTTTGCTTAGAGCTTTTATGTACATCCTCACCACAAAGGTGGTTTTCAGAGGAAAAGCTCCAAAGCCCCGGGTTGGGTTGGAGGAACCCAGGAACTCTTGGATGGACCATCTCACAGCTCCTTCTGGGCCACACAGGGTGGTTGGGCTGAAGAAATGTCTTCCACCACCCAAAGCCATGCTGTCCTACTGAAGAAAGGACGCTGTGAGCATGGATCCCATCGCCCTAGGAGCAGCCACCCATGTCCTTGCCGTTCATGTGGTGATGCCATGGTGGCCCTGGGACCCTGCAGCTCTTGGCTCTGGGAAAGCCCTGCTCAAGAGTGAAGGGATGCAAAGTTTCGGTGCTGAGGTGTCACACACCCTGTGACAATGTGATCATGGCCACCTCCACCCTCAGTACAGAGGTGTCCGTGTGTGTGTGCTGCCCAGGTCTGCACTGCAATGTAGGTGTTGACGGAAACCAGGACTTGTAGCCCCCCTCTGAAGAACCAGTATCTTCCATCACTGTGATCCCAAGGGAACCTTCCCCTTGAGGGAGGGCCGTCACTCACAGCCGGTCCAGTCCCTCTATTTATGTTGTGAGGGTGCTTGTATGTGGTTTGGGACAAGAGATGCAGATTGCACAATAAATTTTTTTTTTCTTTTTTACGCACTGATGTGTGGCATTCCCTTGATGGGACAGGACACCTTGCACGACCCTGGCGCCATCCTGGTGGGGAGCCAGGGGGCGGAGGGGCAGTTTGGTGGTGTCCACATTGGGGCGGAGAACGTGGCTGCCCTGCTGTGCTTGGCGCTGAGGGGACGGGAGCCCTGGGTGGTGTCTGCGCTGAGGGCGTGCGAGCCCCTGCAGGGCTGAGGGTGCTGGAGCCCGCCTGTGCCCGGGCACAGGGGACCGGATCCCGAGTGTGCTGCGGGAATGCGAGTCCCTGGGGTGCCCGGGCTGAGAGGACGGGACCCCGAGGTATTGAGGGTGCTGGAGCCCGCCTGTGCCCGGGCTGAGGGGACTGGCCTCGGGGGTGCTGGGGGGACGGGACCCCGACGGGAGCCCTGGTTGGTGTCTGGGCTGAGGGCGTGCTACCGCCGGGAGTGCTGAGGGTACCGGGGCCCGCCCGTACGTGGGCAGAGCGCACCGGAGCCCAGCGCTTNCCCCAAACACTCCTTCTCGGGCACCCTGTGTCCCTAGAGCACCCCCCAGGGCAGCCTCCCCCTGCCAAACTGGTGTGTCCAAACTACCCTCCCAGCCAGGGAAGGGAACTCCCAACTCCTTTGGGAATACAGGCGACCTCGCTCCCAAAGGCGCCCCCAGGCCGATGTGCCCCTCGGATTGGCACCGTTGGGTGGGCAGATTTGAGGGCCCCTAGCCTGGACACCCCAAGGCAGCTTCCCTGCAGTGGGTGCTCTTGGGTACCCCACCCCTTCCCTGGGCGGGGGATCTGCAGGTGACATCCCTAGGGTGGGCAGGAGAGATGGGCAGAGCGAGTCACTGCAGCCAGGACACCCCCGGGTCCTCCTTTGGGCAGGGTGCCAGAGCCCCAGCAAGGACTGTGTCCCCTGCGGGACAGCAGTGAAATAGTGTGTTCCCACCGGGCTGCAGCTCCTGGGCTGCCTTCGTGGGTGGGAATGAGCCTGGGAAGGGGGGAAGCTTGTGTGTCAGAAGCGATTGCTGGAAGTGCGGAAGTTCACCCACCACTGATACTTTTTGTCTGCGTAAAATGCTTTTTAATTGCCTTAGTGTGCCTGGACACCCAGACAGCACATGCATTCCCACTCTGCAAAGTTTGTCACAGGATGAGATTGACATGTCTCCAAAGAGCGGCACTGTGTCCAGTTTGCTCACTGGGATGTGCTTATCTGTGTCCCAGAGACTGTCCTTCTGAGCACGAGCACTTGGCCCTGTCACTTTAGCAGAACCTGGGGCGTGTTGTGACACCAGCCTGTCTTCCGAAGCTCATAGTGGTGACATGGCTGGTTTTCCCTTGCTTCTTCCTCCCTGTCTCTCGGAACATCACCCGTTATAAAACATCTGAGCTGCCTGCCACAGCTTTTGTGGTGTGGAGCGGTGGAAGGTTCTGGCTGCATGCTCGTCCCTGATGCCTGTCCCTGTGTCTCGTTGTAGTGACACTCTATGGCGTGTTCACCAACCACTACTCTGCCAATGGCCCATCTCGCTGTCTGCTGCTGGAGCTGCTGGACATCAGTGTGTCCGAGCTGCTGCTGCACTCCAGCAACCAAGGCTGCTCCATGTGGATGATCCAGCACTGCGCCCGAGATGTCCTGGAAGCCCTGGCTTTCCTGCACCACAAAGGCTACGTGCATGCAGACCTCAAGCCACGAAATATCCTGTGGAGTGCAGAGGAGGAGTGCTTTAAGCTCATTGACTTTGGGCTTAGCTTCAAAGAGGGGAATCAGGTTTGGAATGTGCTACTCTTGAGGCAGATCGCTCTGTGTTATGTGGCTCTGTGATGTTTTCCAAGTGACCTGATCAGAGTAGGAGCTGAGCTGGTGCTGAGGGTTTACTGGAAGAGGCTAAAATATTGTCTGCCCCAGACACTGAAGCTGTGTTCCCATTATCCTTGCCTGTCTTTGGTTTCTGTTGATGTCTTAGCCTTTGTGCTACAAATTCCTGTGTTAACAATGCACCGAGAAAAGTGGTGTCTCAGCTTCCTGGAAAGTTTGCTAGTTTTCATGTGGTCAGATGCGTGGGAGCACCCAGAAATACAGAATTCCCTTTTATCATCCCATATCATGTGTGGTAGTAATCCAGGCTTTGCCATCAGCCTCCCCAGCAAAGTGTGTTATCTCTGGTAGTGTCCTTGTGCTTGCCTTTACTTTCACCCTGTCTTCAGCAGCCTCCCTTCCTCAGGAAATCTGCATGTTTCTTTCCCACATGTATCAAATGTCCATAGTCTGGTTCTGGGTGGACAGTGTCTGTTCTCTACTGACACAGACAATCAATCTCTGCCTGTTCTACTCTTTGTCCCATTTGTCTTGCTCAGTCTTCTTGCTGTCACTTTTGTTGTGGTGATACTGAGTTGTTTGTCCTTGCCCATTTTATTCTTTTCCATGGCCTCTGATGGAAGCAGAGAGCCTCAGGAGGTTCTGCTGTTGGCTTGATAGACCTTTCTTTCACTCCTCCCTCTCTCAGTAGTGGTTTGTGAGGAGTCTCAGTAAAGCTTTTCCATCAGGTAAACTTGTAGCACACTTGCCTTTAATCACTGGGTGATGGATAATAATTTTTTCTGTGCCTTCCTACACTGTCCTGGTTTGTCCCTATTCCACACACTTTACTCGCTTAGCAGTTTTAAGTTTATATACTTTTTTACTGGTTTACCTGATATTGACAGTACAGCCCACTAATTGTGAATATCACAGGGTTGTGTGGGTGACCTATCTCTGAATTCTTTGGTACAGGAGTTGCTTTTAATGTTTGGACTTCTTAACTCCCCCGTGTTGTCTTCAGTTCTCCCACATTCTTGGCTGAGTTTCTGGTGGTAATCTGTTGCTGTCTATCAGCAAAATACACACTCCTGGTGTCCTGTGTCTAATGCAGATATTTTTATTTAATTCAGGTCTGAGTTTTGCTGCTTGCTGTGTGAGTTGCCTCGTAATAGTTGATGGGCTTTCATGGTCTCTTCCAATTTTGTTTGTCTTCCATGGTTTCTTCCAATCTGCTTTCTTTGGGCTGAGTTTCCTTTGCTCTTTCTCAGAAACACACTGGTTGTAGGGGTGAACCTTGTAACCTTGCTCTGAATGTGCACCAGGTGCCAGTGTCCTGTCCCCGCCCTGCCTTGGGCCACAGTCTACGTGCATAATTTCCTTATCTGAGTCAAAGACTACTACTTTTATTTATGACAGCCCTGCCAAGCTTATCCTTGCACAAAATTTCCTGCCATTGCTGTTTAATGGGGAATGGTTGTACACAGAGCAAGGTCTCAACCACTTAAAGCTGTAAAAGTGCTTTAGGTGGTAGGAGTGAAATTCCATCTCGCTGTTTTTGCTGGTGGCATTGACCACCGTGCTTTCTCTCTAAATGTTGTTTGGGAGCCTGCCAAATTGCTGCTATTGCCATTCTGGAGGTTCTGCTCCCTACTGATAGGAGGAGGGACACAGATGAGCAGTTTGTGTATCATTTTTTAGTTCATAAACCACTTTTGAGCTCTGTTGCTGGAAGATATCTTCTGTAAACTTTATTTTCAGTCAGAGAACCACATAATCTTGGCTGAATATATTCTCATGGTAAGAATTCTTAATGCTGTGCCTTATCCAGGAGGAAGTAGGCTTGCACATTCTTCTGTCATTCCTTGAGTTGCATCAGTGTGTCTAAAATGAGCCCCCACATGTTAAAAAGACCCAGCATGCAGTTTGTCTTTGGACACTTAGAGGATTTGGCTGGACAAAGCCACAGTTGATGACCAGGTATTGCCTTGGAGCAGAAGACTGGACTGAAGCCTTCAGAGCAGCCCCTCCAGCTTGTGTGATTCCATAATTCCCTATTTTCTTTAGAGCAGGCAGCCTATGGGCATTTCCTCTCACTGTGCCTGCCACAGCAGCTGGGCAGGTGTTGATTGCTGCAGCACATGAGGCTTCAAGGGGAGATGGAGGAGGTGCATGGGAAGTGCCTTGGACGATTTCCTTGTCTGAGCATTGTAGCTGCCTGCCTCCAGAGAGCATCAGCACGTGAGTAATGGCAGCAGCTGCTGATGCTCAGTGCTCAGACAGGGCTGTGTGTGCTCTCAGGCAGCCAATGTGGGAGCATTTTGTGGGTGTTCAACCCTTCTCCCAAAATTTCTAGCATCATCTGCATGTAGGAGAGGTTAAAGGGCCAGTCCACAGGGACATCCAGCCCCTTCCTCCCAGCAATGTCTGTCTTTCAGAGGGCATCTGTTTTGCTGGGAGATGTTTTTTTTTCCAAACAGTCCTGTTTTTCCCTCAGCACAGCACTATAGGGAGTTGAACTGCCTGCCTTGCACAACTGGCTCTACAATGCTTTCTGTCAATTTAGCAACAGTATTTTGGGGACCCCTTTGGGAGGATATCTAAACTGATTTAAGGATAGAGTGGAGAACCTGAGTGTGGGAAATCAACTTTTTCTGTGTGTTTGGGTCTCCTGTAGGATGTGAAATATATTCAAACAGACGGGTATCGGGCTCCAGAGGCAGAACTGCAGAACTGCCTGGCGCAGGCAGGGCTCCAGAGTGAGACAGAATGTACCTCTGCTGTGGATCTGTGGAGTCTGGGAATCGTTTTACTGGAAATGTTCTCAGGAATGAAACTGAAACATACAGTCCAATCTCAGGAATGGAAGGTGAGACAGTTCTTGCTTGCACCAAATGAATCCTTCTGCTTCTTCTTCATAATCTGGATTTGTGAGATAGCACCTGGCAACTAGGTAGTGTTTCCAGGATGTTTATCTAATCCTATTGCCTTGAGAATTAAGATTCCTGAGCCTTTAAGACCCACCTGCCCTGTGGGACTGGCATGTCTGAATGCCACGTGTGTTCACGTTACTGAAACAGGAGTGTTCCAGGCTCTGTTTGGAGCCTGTGTCTTGCCTAGGTTTGGTAAGCAAGCTGTGCTGGCTGTAGTTATGGCACAGGAGGAAGAACAAAATCAGTGGCTGATGGCTGTCAGCTAGTTCAGCAGCACAATAGCAGAGGAATTATTTGCTGGGTTTAGTTTAACGTTAGTTGTAATTTGGGAGTCTTCTTGTAAGTCTGTATCCTGAAAAAACAAGAGGAAAGCTCTGTATTGTGAGCCTGGAGCCTGAGTGTCCTGTGTTCTGTGTGAAATAACTTTCTGTGTTCCCCTTTCCAGAAAAAGCATCCTTTCACCATCACAATCTCCACAGTAACAGAAAAGTTTCCTGCATGTGGAAATTTCCAGCTTTTGCTGGCAAATGGGAAGAAGTTAATTTGATGTGAGCCTGCTAGTTTAACATGTGAGGCTTGGACATTGAGGATCTCTCCCAATGCCCCAGAGAACCACAGTCCTCTGCATTGGCTCTGGAAAATGATAGGATATTGCAAGCTTTCCACAGTCTGGTTTTTACCTCCCTAATCACTGTTTCTTCTTCTTCTTTCCAGACAAACAGTTCTGCCATCATTGATCGCATATTTGCCAGTGAGGGGGTGGTTAATTCAGCCATTCCAGCTTATCACCTCAGAGACCTTATCAAAAGGTACTGTAGCATGTTTGATAACTGTTGCTTAAAAATGTGCTCTGTAAAGTCAAGCATTGCTCTTAGCAACTTAGAATTCACACCTAATGCTTTTTTTTTTTTAATCTCCCACTGTGCTAGTTACAAGTGCGAGCATTAGCAGAGATGTTTCAATTCCTCTGATTTTGGCACAATTTGGAGTAAGCACATAGAGAGTATCAGTCATGATGTCGATCATTTGATGTTTCAGTGCTTTGCACTTGCAGCTAAGAGATTGTATTTGGAGAAGACTGCAGACTTTGCTGCTTTTGGGGATTGTTATCATGAAAATGAGGGAGGGGGCAGAAAGTGCTGCTCTCCACCGCTGCCAAGATTCAAAGGCACTTTTGCAACTCTCCTGAGGAGTCTGCCAAGGGGATTGTTTTCACTCTTGTGTGACTGTTCTCTGAGGCTATGGAGGGAATGAGGACACAGCTTGGCAGAAATAGCATTGGGAGCCCCTGGTAAAGCCAAGTTAAGGATAGTCTCAGGCAAGCTCTGGGTTATTAGCTGCTTTGAATCCTATTTGTGAAAAGATGTGGGAGCACCTTGGAGAGTGATCATTCTCATGAGGCTGCATGTATGCCTGAGATGTGGGATAAATGGCCTGAGGATGTGGAGCTGGAACATGCTGTGTTCCTTGTAGACTTGTAAGTGAGCAATTTTCATTATTTGGTGCTGAGAGACATCAAGAAGGAAAGCCTGCTCTGCCATCTACTCAAAATGCATTCAGGGGATCCTTCTGGTGTGCTTCAGCTGCAAATTGCAAGATGTGCTTCCCACTCTTCTCCTTGTACCATAACCACCCCAAAGATAAGAGTGTTCCTCTGTGTGTTCTTGCAGCCTGAGTGGAATGTGTCAGTGCAGGAATGTCACATGCATGAACATAAAGGTGTCTTCTCTTGCAGCATGCTTCATTGTGACCAAGGAAAACGAGCCTCTGCTGAGAAGGCTTTATGCAGCCCATTCTTCAGCATTCCCTTTGGTAAGCTGTGGCTCTGGCCCCTGCACAAGACACTCTCAGCATGTGCTGGAAGCAGCACTGAGGGCAGTTAACTGTTCTTGTTCTGGCCACTATGGCACTTGCCAGCTCTCCATGGCACCACACGAGGGAGGTCAGAGTGATGCCTGTGCTCTCAGTGCTGCCCTACTCCTCCAGCCCCACAGGCTGTCACTTTTTCCTAGCTGGACTCTAATTAAACTCTGCCTGCACGAGTGTACTGGCAGCAGCATTCATCTGAGGGCACAGAAATAACGAAGATATTTACCTAACATTCTGACTGTTTAGGTGCTTTTGAAGCGTGCAGTGCTATTTATGGTGAGTGGATGGGTTTTCTTAGACCAGGTGTTTCCCAGTTCAGAAACCACCAGGAATGTGAGTGCCTTGGGCAGTGGCTGGTGGGGCATCTGCTGCTGCCTCTGCACAGGTCAGATGGTCCCAGTGTGTTTGGGGTGTGAGCCTGTTTCTGCAGTGACTGGCCTTCAGTGACGTTTGTGGCAGGTCATGCACAGATGTCACTGTCACTTTCATCTGGTGCTGTCTCTTTGATTTAATAAAATAGTGGTGTTTCCTCAAGACCTCCCCCTGTACATTGCAGGCAGTCAGCAAAGGTAGGCTGAGACCTCCCTGTTTAGCCTTGTGTCCCTCCCTGTTTTCTGTTCTATTTGCAACTCAGTAGCATTCTCCAGAGCTTGTCTGATTTCAAGAGCACCAGTGACGAGCTGTGCATCCAGGTTTTCTGCAGCATAAATTAATGCTTCAGGCTGAGCTAGCATTTCCCCTCGAATCTTAGCCCCACTTTTCTTAAGCTCCTTGGTGTACCTTGCAGCAAAGGTAATTAAGTATTGCTTCTTACAGATACTGATATTTCTGTACGTTAGGCAAAGGTAACTCATTCTTGTTTTCAGACTTCATGTGTGTCTCAGAAACTGGGGCGGTTCTAATCAAATTTGCCTTCATGGCTGAACCTTGCAGCCAGTACTGCTTTAGAGCAGAGGGAATTGTATATTGGCAGTGCTTTCTGGGCTGGTTTTAAACACACAGACCTCTCACTGTACTGAGGAAGGTGCTTCTGTGGTTAGTGCTTGGAGTTTATATAACAGCTGCCATTTTTCTTAGTTCTCTTTGCTGCTTCTTTTCTTTGCCAGACTTGCACATATGCTTGTCTGCACAAAGAAGCATTTACTGCTGGTTTCCCAGCAAGTCAGAAAATGATCTGTTACTGCCTTTCACTTGGACATGGCTTTTCTGTTTAGAGCAAAGGCAGCTGAGAATAGCTTTCCTTGTCATTTACAACTAAGTCTTGACTTTCCAGTTCATCAAGTTCTTTCCTGTGTTGTCAGTGTGTTACCTGGCATGAGCAGAGGAGCTGGGCAGAAAGTATCTCCTAGGCCAGAGGGGGATTGCCAGAAGTGTATTTGTCACTTGAGTACAAGAAGACCAGATATCTCTAAGTTCTAGGGGTTGGTCTTTCTCCCTCACTGGAAAAAGACATATGAAATGAAGGATGGGTTTGGTTTAGTGTCTGTCTTTTCTTCCAGGTAGCAAGTGACAGGACAAGAAGAAACAGCCTCAGGTTGCACCAGAGGAGGTTTAGATTGGTTGTTAGCAAAGATTTCTTCAGTGAAAGGGTTGTCAAACATTGGAACAGGCTGCCCAGGGAAGTGGTGGAGTCACTGTGCCCGTTAAAAGATGTGATGTGGCACCTGGGGACATTGTTTAATGGTGGGCTTGGCCATGCCAGGTTGGAGTTCATCATTTAAAAGGTCTTTTCCAATCAAAACAATTCTATGATTCTGCAAATAAAAGGGATAGCATATGAGACCATGGTGACACTTAAATATTCTTTCAGTCTTCAGTTCATCTGATGTGTCTTGGTTGTAAATAGTCCTGTGGAAGAATAGTCCTAGAGGTGCACTAGGAGCTGGAACATGCCTGGTTGTCTGAAGACAGCAGCTTTCTTCAAAGGGCTGCCCCTGAGAGCTGTCAGGGTATCATCAGTACTGATAAGGCCTTTCACACTCTCAGCTTTGCATAAGGGCTCTTCCGTGACAGGCAGGAGATTTACAGCTTGTGCTTGCCTTGCATCTCTTTTTGCAGTGTGAGATCAACATCTGACTGTGCCTGGCAGAGATGTCAGCTCCCTCACATGCATTGTGTGCTTAGCTGGGAAAAATATTTCCTAGGAAGTAACAGCTCACTCTGCAGGCATGGTCAGAAGGCTCAGACTGGAGAAGTGAAGCCATTTTCCTTTTCTCTCCCCTCTCACTGTCAAGTGGCAGAGCTGTGACATCCTGCTATTGTGTTCAGCTGCTGTAGCTGCCAAAACAAACACATTAACACTCTCCAAGATCTCTTCAAGTTGGGTGCCCAGATCTTAAATTCATTAATGGGCTGTCACTAGTGTACAGGAATGTGAAATCAAGCTTTTTTTTCCTGCAGAAGTGACACTGTCTCTGTGGCTTTGAGTTTCTAGAGAATTGATTATCCTCAGACTGTCATAGCTTGTCATTAGCCTTTTCTCCTTGACTGTTGCCTTCTCCCACAGTGGCATCTATGCTGCCCTGCTCCAGGCCATCCTGGAGCTGCTTGTTTTCTACAGCCAGGTGCCCCATGTCCAGCCCCCAGAAGGTTTTAGTTCTGCTCCTCTGAAGTCCTTCACGGGATCGCTGCTCACACCTTGTGGCCATGCATGATTCTACAGCACTGCATTGTTTAAGTAGCTTAAGTGTGGTGGTCTTCAAAACAGTGGATTGCAGTTGGATTTTGAGGGGAGGAGGGTTTATATGGTGCTCAGGGAAGAACAGAAAGATATTCTAAGGAGATTTGAGGCCTGTGTCTTTGTACAGCTGAAGAATTGGAATTAGAGAAGCTGGCCAGCCTGTTTTCAGCTTGTCTGGGAGCAGTGACAAGAGAGGCAGTTGCAGAGTATTCCTTTGATCTTCTCACACCTCCATATAGATGGGGTAGTTTGTTCAACTAGCATAGTTCTTGAGGTCACATCAGATTCTGAGACTGGGCTAAGTAGACGCAATTCTAGCCTTAATTTGAAAAGCAATTTCAGATGCCGGCCTCAGAATAATTGCAGAGTGCACTGAACCCTTTGGAAGAGTCTCTCAGTGCACAGGTGAAGATAAGATGGAAATGGAGAATTCAGACTATAAATGCAGTTAATAGTGGAGAGAAGCAAAACTGTACTGCAAAGAGCAGTGAGTGCTTGGGTATGACAATGCATATTGAGTCAGCTTCCTGTTTGCTTGTTCCTTTGACATTGACTTTGTTTCTTTAATTCTACCGGTGTCAAAAAGCTCCCCATATTGAAGATCTGGTGATGCTCCCCACACCTGTGCTGAGGCTGCTAAATGTTCTAAGTGATGCTTCTCTGCAGTGTGAAGAAGAATATGAAGGTTGGTGCAATTCCCATATAGCAATGTTATCTTACAGACTCTCTTTTCTGTGGCTCTGGGGATGTGAGAGCAGGCAGATGAGCAATTAATAGGCACAACAACAGCAAACAGAGCTGCCCAGCTGAGCTTTGGTTGCAAGGGGTCAACTGCACCAGCAGAGAATTGAGACTGAGATTGAGAGAGAAAGCAGAGCTTGTACAGAATTCTTGAAGGAACTCAGATTTAAAAAAAAAATAAAAATTCTTTTTGTTTAGATGCTCACCAAATTCACAGTGTGTTTGTGGCTCTGAGCTTCTGCTGGATATGTACAGGACTCTGAAGCCCAATAGCACAGATCCTTAAAAATGTGCTAGTGAACTTAGCAAAGATCTCAGCAGAGAACTAAAATACCTCACTGGAGTTCCTAAAGTGTGGTGGATGGCAGGCAGGGTGGTGGGATTTGCATTTCTGCTTGCTGTCAAATCCATGTGAGTGGCACAAACAAGAGAGCTCTGGGGACACGAGTTGTAAGGCCGAGTTCTGCTCGCACAAGGAAGGCTTTGTGCCAGCTCCTTTAGTTCCCCTCCTCCAAGTGCCACAGCAGGCACTCCTAAATCCTCATTGTTTTAGCTACTGGAACCTGCTGCTGGAGGTTCACTGCCTGCAGGTCTCTGTTGCTGAGCCTCAGTTCAGGCACTTCCATCTCATTATGTGGCCATTAAGCAGTGTAACCTCCTCTGTGCCACCTCGTGCTTGTTTATTTCAAATTGAGAGGAAAGGAATATTTGTTGTCTGGGTGTTCTTGATGTGTTCCTCTTGCCTTCACTTGTTTCTTGGCTCACCCTAGTTTGCAAAGTGAAAGACAACCAGCTCTTTCCTTTCCCAGATATCCTGGAAGACATAAGGGAGGAGTGTCAGAAATATGGACCGGTAGTTTCCTTGCTTATTCCAAAGGAGAATCCTGGTAAAGGCCAAGTAAGTGAATGGAGGGAAGAAGCTGTGTGTTCCTACGTACACTCCATGTGCTGCAGGACTGCTGCTCAGTGCCTGAAAATCTCCTGCCTGATGACAGTGCTAAAAATAAATGGCTGTTTTGAAGGACAGCACAGGTTCCTTCCTGATTATGTAAGGTTACCTAACCTGAGAGGTGCCCATTCAGCTTTAGCATGGGTGGATGGAATGAAGGGGAGAAGCCAGTGGGTGGGAGAGGAATTTTTGAGGGTATAGACTACCAGCATACTTTCTCCCACCTTAACAAATGGAGGAGCAGGAGGTGAAATCCCAGTTTAGAAGTTCAACTTGTTAGCTCCAGTGCTCTCTGCTCAACCAAGGATGGAGGGCAAAAATTTGTTTAGGAATGGTTTCCCCCATTGCAGGTGTGGGAGGGGACTAGTGGCATGGTGCACTGGAAGTCCTACTTTTCCTCTCTCTCTTTCAGGTCTTTGTTGAATATGCAAATGCTGGTGATTCCAAAGCTGCCCAAAAAATGCTGACTGGAAAGATTTTCGATGGCAAGTTTGTTGTGGCTACGTTTTACCCACTGAGTGCCTATAAGAGAGGATATCTGTACCAAAACTTGCTGTAGGCAGTAGCAACAATCAGGAGAGTTGTCTTGCTCCTCTTCCTCACATGTTTTACAGTTGAATGTGCAAAAGAGCTTCCTAGCCCTGCTTCTGAGTCATCTGTGGAGGAGAGGGGTGCAAAGGACTTGAATGGGCTTTGAAACTTTACTGCTGCTTTGTGATGTGCTGAGGAGGCCGGGACGCTTTCAGCGTGTGCTTGTGTGTGTGCTGTGCTTGCTCATTTACAGGGGGTGTGGCTCTGCCCGGGGACACCCGGGTGGCAGGGGTGGGGACAGGGGGAGCCCGGGAGGCCGAGCAGATCCTGGCAAGGGCTTTTCAGTGCTTTGAACTGAGACCAAAGCCTTGGGCTTGGCTCCGGGGAGAGGATTTCTTTGTTAAGCTTTACTATAACACCAGTACTCCTCTCCAGTGTTGGAAGAGGAGGAGGAGGCCTGCTTTTTGTTGATGCGTGTTGTTAATAAAGAAGCAGAAACACCATCCTCTCTAAACCAGACCAGGAGGACTTCTGAGTCTTCTTCTCACATAGAGCAGAGGGAGGCAATGAAATTGGATCTGCTGAGCCTGTGGGGTTACCCTGTCATCCCGACCTGAGCAGAGCCATGCAGCTGATGCTGGGCTGGGCAGTGAGGTGTGGATGATGCTGCCTGTGGGGAGCTGAGCTTGCTTGTATGCCTGGGTGGGCCGGGACTGATGGTGGAGACCTGGTCAGAGCAGTGCCAGCCTCAGTCCCAACACAACCTGTAAGCACTTTGTAGCCTGAGTAGATGTGAAAACCGTGTGGATTCATCTTTCTAGCACATACCCTGTGCTGGCACTGATGCTCCCTAGCTCTGATGCCAAATCATCTGTGATATGTAAGCGTCTTTCAGTGACATTTTTGGAAGGGAGTGCTACAGCACACAGTATTCTTTGTGTCATAGCAGGACTCCTGCCTTGGGAGTCCTAGAAGAACAAATATTTGTCCGTTTGTAGGTCCCACACTTGGCTTTTCTGTGTTGTGCATTTTGGTTTTGCATTAACCCATTAAGACTTGTAGAGTAGAAGCACTGACACTTTTGGTCCTTCACAGGTTACAGAAAGGGCTTGAGGCAGTCTGAGATCCTGTACGGAAAGGGCTTAATCAGCCATCAGCCTGGCCTGGCCAGGAGAAGGTCTTTCACAGTGTCAGGGACAACAGCCACATGCCTTTGGGGAAGACACTGTGGTGAGCAGCATCACTTCCCCTCACTCTGCTCCTGTGGCTTCAGTCAGCTGCTGCCATGGGGCAGGCAGAGGCTGTTTCCCAGGGATTTCCAAACCCACGCACCCGGCAGAGCCTCTGTCACCAGGGTGAGCACTCTGCTCCTGCTGGGCACAGTGTCAAACAGCCCTGTTGAGAGAGTCACCAGTGTATTCTGGTTTGTGGTCTTGGTCCCAGTTTTAGTGAGGAGGAAAGCCCTCCTGAATTCTTTTCTTCAGATGAAATACTTGTGGACAGCTGCCTGAACCATCCCCGACCTTCCCTGGAATAATACCTGAATTACTTTGCAGTTTACTGTTTGCATCTTGCTGATGCTGGACTTGCTGGAATCCTGCACTTATAAAGTTCCTCTTGATGTTTTGCCCTGTGCATGGTGTGTCAGGAGATCCAATGTCTGTAGCATTTCATGAGTCTGAGTTGCTCTCTGTGCTGATGTGTAGTCCTGTCTACTGTGGCCCTTACCAAATTCCCTCAGAAAGGACCAATCTCTGAATTCTTCTGTTGCCTTTGAGATGGTGGGCTTGCCAGGGGAAAGAAAAAAAATAAAATCCCACAATGAGTTTTAAGGTATGATTTGCTGATCAGATTTTTCTGGGAATGATGCTACTTTGGTGTACATAGCTGTTCAGCAGCCTTTGCATAGCTGGGGTGTGGTTCGTTGCTTTTAATTTAACTGTCCTTTTAGTGAAGCACCTTTTAGTGTCTGGGAGGACTTGAATGATTAACTGGGTGAGCATTTCTCCTATGTGGAAAAATAGCAGTGTTTGAAGTATGGTTGGGTCTTGGCAGACCTCAGCTCTGCGTTACTGCTGTCCCTGTGGGTTGAGCCAGGGGTCAAAGCACTTTGGTCCAGACACGCAGATGTTGAATGCCACCATGCCAGCAGCATTGAGCTGGCAGGAGCAGACCCCAGAGCTCCTGCCCTGCTGAGTGGCAGCTCAGGTGGGGCCACAGGGAGCTCCCCTGGGTGCAGGGTGTGAGGTCTGTCACCTACGGCAACACTGGGACAGGGAGATGCTGGGATACAGGTATGGAACTTAAATGTGTTCAGAGTTATCACATGCATTTGTCTAGGACTGTGAGCTGCCCTGTCATCTTTCAAGCATGACTTTTTCAGTCAGAATTCTTTCAACTAAAGATAGAGCTGTGCCAGTATTGATCTTCAGAGAGGAGCTACAGCCTGTTCCTGCAGCATGGCAGCTCTTCCACCAGAGTTTGCCTGGGGTTTTGTTCAGCTTCTAAATAAAATCCATGAGGCTAAATAAATCCTCATGATACAAACTCCTGCTACCAGACATTTTTCTCCAGATGTTCATTGACCAGGCTTGAGCACTGAACTGGGTAAAAACCCCAAAGCTGCTTTTCTTTATATTCCTCCTGGCAAGAGTTGAAGATGCTGATCTCTGTCCTGTCACTGGATCCACCCTTCTGCAGGCTGTGGGGTACAGGGAGGTTTGGAAGCATTGTATTGCAGTTTACTACCCTCCACCTTCAAAGACGTTTTCTATCAAGATGAAGCTCACTCTGGTGTCTCAGCAACCTGTTGGTGTCTTGGCCGTAAGTTTTAGCCCTGCTAAAACCTTTGAGTTCCTTAACTCTAGACTGTATCTGAAGTGTGCATGGTGATTGAGTCCAAGGCGTCTGTCGTGGTGTGTCTGGGACGGGCCTGGCTTTCCTCATCTCTAGATTACTGCCTGCTTGGGGTGCACAAGTGTTGAGGCTTTCCACTCAGCTGCTCGCTGGGTCTCCTGGTCTGTGCTGCTCCCCCCCAATAACCGTCGGTGTTCCAGGTCAGCTGTGAAGCACCGACCTGCATAGTCCTACCCTAGTTGTAGGGTAACTAGTGTTCAAATCACTGGCCAAAGCACAAGTCAGCTCCAATCTTAGCTGTATTCCTAATTTTATTCTCACTGGTCTTCAGCCTTGTAACCACATAGCCTGAGCACTGTGTTGTACCCAGGTTCTTTCCAGAGGGCTCAGTACACAGTTCAGATCCTCCTGCTGTGCCGGATCCTGTAACCATGTGCCTCCCTTCGGGTTAGATGTCAACTGTTGTATCCCACCATGCACCGTTGCTGAGCAGATGTGTGCTTGATACAGGTGATTAATAAATGATGCTTCAGTATGAGATGGTTGTCCAGCGTGGCCTTCTTGTGGGACACTGAAATGTCACGTAGCTGAGCAAGTTCTCTGGGACCAGGGCCT
Source organism: Illadopsis cleaveri (assembly GCA_013399915.1). Taxonomy (NCBI): domain Eukaryota; kingdom Metazoa; phylum Chordata; class Aves; order Passeriformes; family Timaliidae; genus Illadopsis; species Illadopsis cleaveri. The sequence continues at coordinate 297,044 of VXBB01000059.1, read as the reverse complement.
CGGTCTGGGGGGGGACATGACTGTGACCCAGCCATGGCAGTGTTGGTGTTTGTGCTTGGCAACTGTGGCTGTCAGAACTCCTTCCAGTTCCAGTGAGGGGTGGTCGTAGCTCGGAGGTGGGGAACTGTGGGATGGAGGGGGCTATTAACATTATTAGCAGTCTTTAACGAAGCAAGTTCATCTAAGGAGGGGAATTTCACCACAGCTGTTGGCTCAGCAGTAGGACATCTTCCCCCGTCTCCTGTGGTTGACAGGGGATATGCAAAATACCATTGAGTTCCCCCTCCCTGCCAGGATTTCTACGGAGCCTGGATGTGCTGTCTCCACTCTGCTTCGCCACTCCACTCCATCCCCCTTAGCATATGCGTTTATGAGAAATCATCCTGGAATACATTTCAAGTCCTGCCAACTGTGTTCCATCCAGGGAGGAATAACTCTGATTTACCCTGTAATTTCCATACTGTTATAACTCCTGTTAAGACACTAATAAAAATCTTCACTTTCCTTTAATTGTACCCCAGTTAGCTGTTCATAGCGTCCCCAGGCCTTCTCCCCAGCCTCACAGGCCGGGGTGGCCTCTGCCAGGCCGGAGCCCACCGTGTCACCCCCCGGTCCCTGGGCGCTGGGCTCCCTGCGGCAGCACCGCTTACTGACGCCCACAGGGGCGCGTCCCGCCCTGGCGCTGGCGTAAGGGTTCCCAGAATGATGATCTCCACAGCGGACCCGCCCGGTGACGCAGGGCCGCCCCGGGAGATGCTGCGAGTGGCACAAGGCCCGCGGCCGCTGCCCGGGAGACGCGTGGGCCGAGGCGGCGGCGGGTGAGCAGTTCTTTGGAAGCAGCCCGCTCTGACACTGCCGCGTCGCGTCACCGAGCCTGGCAGAGCTCCAGAGGCGTTCTGGCACACAGTGTGGCTCCCGGGGGTGTGCTGTGCGGGGCCGGGAGCTGGACTCGATGCCCCCGACGGTCCTTCCAGTTCAGCACATTTTGTCATTCTGGGATCCCACGCGACCCCGATGACGGCACGAGCGGCGCGTGTGTCATCGCTGGTGACGCCTCAAGGGGCCCGGACCCGACTGGGCTGGACTCCTCCTCCGCAGGGACCTCGGCGGCGCTTTTTGGGGCGGATTTGGGGTTTTTCCCTCCC
>VXBB01000059.1:273007-295718 GCA_013399915.1 Illadopsis cleaveri | reverse complement strand
TGCGGCGGCTGCAGCAGATGGCGGAGGAGCAGCATGGCACTCCCTGCCACATCCCCTGGTGAGCCTCGGCCTCGGAGGGACAGGGCTCGTGGGGTGGTGTCGGCAGGGTCCAGCTGGCGCTAGTGGATCAGGGCCCGGTAGATTTGCATAGCTCTCTGGGTGTCAGCAGCCTGCAATCTTGTGGGTTGGTGCAGTTCCCTTTGGCAGCCCGAGGTTAGCCTGGATTGGGGCAGTTCCCCCTGGTAGCCCCTGGGTTGATGCAGAGCCCCTCGGCAGCCCAAGGGCCATGGACTGGCACAGCCCCCCTTTATGTCAACACTTTGCAACGGGCATAGCCCCTTCGAGTGGGTGGTTCAAGGCTCAGGATGGCACTGGCAGGTCCCACGTTGTCAGACTCAGTCCCACGGCCCTTGGGAAAGGCTTTCATGTCCCCATGCAGGACAGCAGCCATGCGAGGTGGGGGGCAGGGAGATGAGCTGCTGAGGTGCTTTGTAGACAAAGCAAGAGCTGGCCACTGCAGCTGGGTGTCCCATGCACCATGTTGTATAGTTTTGGAGATACGTGTTGCAAGGAGGGGTGAAACCCTTCATTGGCTTGTTGAAGTGGTGGGACCACAGCAAGTCAGATCCTCCTAAGTATGGAGGGGGGAAAAGCCTGTCCTGGGTGTTCCCCACATCTGGGATGAGGGTTGTGGGGCTGCCTCTCCTTCCTGCTCATTGGGTGTCTTCTGCTCTGCAACAGGTACATCATGACAAGTGGCCGCACTATGGAGTCCACCAAGGAGTTCTTCCAGAAACATCGGTATTTTGGCTTGAAGAAGGAGAATGTCATTTTCTTCCAGCAGGGCATGCTGCCTGCCCTGGGATTCGATGGGAAAATCCTGCTGGAGGAGAAGGGCAAGATTGCTATGGCACCAGGTTGGTGGCCAGGAGCTGACAGGAGAGGTGGCCAGGGATGAGACGTGGTGCTGAGGAGCAGCTTTTAGAGCTGCAGTCATCACTGTAACCTGGCCCACGGCTGACTTAGCCTGGGAGGTGTCTGTCTGGCAGGGAGAACCAGGCTGGGATATGGCTGGGCTGATGACCCTCCACATGAGCCCATGGGGAAGGAGGATGAGTGTGGGTGGTGGGTGGGAGTGGGCAGTGGGGCGTTGTTGCAGCCCCAGTGGTGTGTTCCCTCTGCAGATGGCAACGGGGGCCTGTACCGGGCCCTGGGCTCCCACGGCATCATGGATGACATGGAGCGGAGGGGGGTGCAGAGTGTCCATGTCTACTGCGTGGACAACATCCTAGTGAAGGTGGCTGACCCCAGGTTCATTGGGTTCTGCTTGGAGAAGGGAGCAGACTGTGGGGCCAAGGTATGGTTTTGGGAGTAGGCAGGCAACTACTCTGCTTCTTGCAGAGCTGGGTGGGGTCTGTCCTGCTCCTTGCCTGGCTTCCCTGACTTTTCATCCTTCATTTGCTGCCTTGCCATAACCAGGAGGGATAGCTAAGTACCTGGAGCTCGCTAGTGAAGTAACACATGTTGCCAGAGTCCTGTCTGCCCCTGGGGTAGTCCTGCCTGCCCCTGGGGTAGTCCTGCCTGCCCCTGGCATTCTGGAGGATGCCTGGCGCTGCTTTTCTGCCTTGCACAGGAATGTGGCACCAACAGGCCCAGGGCTCAGAGGTCCCCCTGGGGCCAAGAGGCTGTTTGGGAGCCTTGGCGCACACCCGGATGCTGGGCAGCTCTTTTCTGGGTGGCTGTGGGTAGCACAGGCAGACAGGATCCTTGCAATAAGCTGCCAGCTGTCCCCAGCCTGACATCCTGGGCACCAGACCAGGACATGGTGGGTGCAGCTGATGCTGGACCCAGCCCCATGTCTTGTGGATAGAACATTGCACACTTAAAGCTTTACTTAAAGACTGGCTTGACAGCCTAGGGTTTTGTTTGCATTGGGCTCAGCTCTGGCAAACAGGTGAAAGGACTTAATGGCCTTGAAGCTTTCAGAGGGTAAGCTGAGAAAGGGAAGGCAGTTTCTCCTCCTGGTCTGCATGAATGAAAGAGGAAATAAACCTTAAGCATGCAAAAAGGAGAAAGCCCTGCACCCCTGTGTGCCACCGCTCTGTGTTGACAGTGATGGGTAGGGATTTGCTGGGGTATCCCACACCCAGATGGAGGTGTGTGAGATGCAAGGAGAAGGGCAAGGTCAGGGGGATGGCTCTGCTGAGCCAGCAGCCTTCTGGTTGTGCATAGCAAGCTGGCTAAAAATATCTGTGCCTGCTGCCAGCTGCACATTGGCTTGGTGCCACATCCTGCTGTCACCTCTGGGTGTGTCTGACACCTGTCGCCCAGCCCTGCCATCACAGCCTAGTCCCCATGGCCAGAAGCACCTGGGAGGAGAAGGCTCCGGCATCCCCATCCCTGCACCATCCCAGCAGAGGAAAAAGCCTTATCAGGGCCCACTGTTTCCAAGGGAGCGTGTTTGCAGTGTGGGGTTCGGGGTGCCCTTCCCTGACAGCCCTTCCCTCGGGCAGGTGGTGGAGAAGACCAACCCCACGGAGCCGGTGGGCGTGGTGTGCCGGGTGGACGGCGTGTACCAGGTGGTGGAGTACAGCGAGATCTCCCTGGCCACGGCCCAGCAGCGGGGCCCCGACGGGCGGCTGCTCTTCAACGCCGGCAACATCGCCAACCACTACTTCACCACGGCCTTCCTGAAAGATGTGGTCAAGTAAGGGCCTGCTGGAGTGCCAGGACAGGAATGCTGGTGCTGAAGTGCTGCTGCCGAGCGGGGCTGGCTGTGCCTTGCTTTCTGCTGGTTGAGCTCCAGGTGTGCTGGGGTGAGGCCCCCAATGTCTGGCTCCTGCACAGCTGGTCTGACCCCCACCTCTCTGCACAGCCCCTTCTTTGAGATAAGGTTTCTCCGGGCCGTGTCTGGATGCTGCTTCCAGAGTGCAGGCACGCGGGGCCATCTCTCCTGGCTGCTGTGGGGATGAGCAGCCCGTGCCTTGGGGCAGCTGGAGTCAGAGCAGGGCAGCAATCCTGCTGCAGCAGTGTCTGCGCTGGGGACATGGTTTGCTCAGGCAAGTGACATCTCTTTCGTGGCCCGTTGCAGCACTTACGAGCCACAACTGCAGCACCACGTGGCTGAGAAGAAGATCCCACACGTGGACCTCACTACAGGGCAGCTAATCCAACCTGAGAAGCCCAACGGGATTAAGATGGAGAAGTTTGTCTTCGACATCTTCCAGTTTTCCAAGTATGTCCTTTGCTCTCCTTGGGCTCCAAGCTGGCTGCTGGCTCTCCATGGGGCAGAGAGCCTCTCTCTGAGAGCCTCTGGAGTTGTGCCAGGGTGTGCCCACTGGCAGTGCCCTGGGATCGGGATCGGATGGCAGCTGGAGGGATGGGTGTTGCATGCCTCTTGCTGGGCTGAGCCCTGCTCCTGTGCCAGAAGAACGTCTGCTGACCCTACAGGCCAGGCCCTCCCCTCCCTCCTGCATGGCTGTGAAAACAGCCCATGGGTGTGGGCTGGGGGAGGGCTATGGGCCTGGCTCAGCCACCCTGGCAGGGGAAGCAGCCACAGTTTCCAAAGCTGACCCTCCCACGCCGTGTTCCCCCAGGAAGTTCGTGGTGTACGAGGTGCTGCGTGAGGATGAGTTCTCTCCCCTGAAGAACGCGGACAGCCAGAATGGCAAGGACAACCCCACCACAGCCCGACATGCCTTGATGTCCCTGCACCACTGCTGGGTTCTCAATGCAGGGGGGCACTTCGTGGACGAAAATGGCACACGCATCCCTGCCATCCCTCGGTGAGCTGCTTCTCCTGTCACTTCTGCTCCTTTTTGGGCTGGCTGTTATGCACGAGGCAATCCCAGCACTGATAACAGTGTCACAGAGGCAACCAGCTATAGGGCTCCTCTCCTGGGTGATCTGTGGAGCAGAGCTGGGTGTGAACTGTGTGGTGGCAACAGGAGTGGTGCTCAGTCAGCACCAGCTTTCCTTCTCAATTCAACACCTGTGAACTGAATCCTGCCAGCTTCCATTGCACAGCCAAGGTTGCCTCTGCAGGGGGGAGGTGGCTCCCTAAAGTCAGAGCACGCCAGCAGATCCATGCAGCAGCCAGGCTGGCATCAATGCATCCCTCCACCACAAGACCTCCCGCCGCCCCTTTTAGGGATCAGCAACCCCCAGACTTGTTTTGCTCTGGTTTTTTCCCCCTTGCTAACCCTTGTTTATTCCTGTGTAGCATCACAAACGGAAGCTCAGCTGCCAGCCCAGCCGATGTCAATGACAAGTAACTATCCATGTCCCAGGTGCATGGTGGCGGGGCTGTGCTGAGGGACTAACGGGCTGCAGGCAGGGCAGTGTGCCAGGCTAACGGGGCCGCATGCGGGCGGTGGGGCATGTCACCCCTGGCACAGGGGGTGCCGCTTCTCCTGGTGGCGGGTGCAGGCAGCTCTGCCCCCTGCTGGGCTCCTTTCCGCAGGGATAACCGGATGGGTTCGTGCTGTTGGTGCAGATGCAGGACGGCGGCAGCCCGATGCTGACTGCACGCAGCCCCCAAAGGTCGCTCCACAGGCAGGATGTCGTTAAACACCCTGGCACGTCCTTTGATGCCACTCCCCTGTTTGTCACAGCACAACAGGGACTGGTCCCCGCCGGTCCCAGAGCTGGGGATGGCTGCCATCTCCTGGTGTCCACCAGGCATCCAGGCAGACTGAAATGCGATTAAAAACATGAAGCAAACGTCAGGCAGGCTTTGATGTAGCACATATGAATCTGAGTGCAGCAGCCAGCTGGGCTTTGTGTTACTCCAGCTCTTGAGTTTGGAAGATCCAGAGTGTGGCACCAGGGAAAGCCTCTGGCTCAGTGCTTGGAAGTTTATGGGAATACACGGGGAGGCTTTAATCCTTCCGTTATGTTCTGTAGGCACAGGCGTGCTGGGACTTGGAGCTGGTGAGTGTAAATGACTCACAGAGTAAGCAATCTTGTTACCTTCCCCTTCTTCAGAAGCTGTATCTTCAGGTACTGTCTGGTGGAATACAGCTGTTTTATCTCTGTTTTAATTCCAGACTCCAGGTGTTTTCAGGCTTATGACTAAAGCCATCGCACTAGTTAACATAGAGGAGAAAGGATGCACCTTGTCCTACATTTACCCTTCATTACCATTTAATGTCAATTTTTTTTTAAAGCAACTATCTTGAATCTAACACTCAAGCTAAATACCATTGTGGGTTGGGATGGGTGAGGTTTTTTTACTGACACTTGGGACAGGAGGGGGCTGAGTGAGTGCGTGGCAGCAGGAACAAGCTTTGACCTGGGTGAGGGGAGCATTGTCATGGATGGCATCCTGCCATGCCTCCCTGCCTGCTGTGGCCACTGGCTGGGAAGGAGCACCCTGGGGTGCTGTTGCCATGGCTGCTTGTTGGGTCCACACAGCTGGGGGTCAGACTTACATGCCAGCTGGATCCAGGGATGGTCCAAGCGTGTCCTATGAAGGCTGGTGGCAGCAGGAGCAGGGTGAGGGACCCCGCATGGGCCCCTGCCCAGCAGTGCTGCTGCAGTGGGCAGCACTGGTGTGGCTCGGACATTTTACTCACCAGCTCCAGCTCACAGGCAGAACAGAGGAGCCAAGGCAGTTGATCTGACAGGCAAAAGCAGGAGGAGCAGACAGTGCTGCAGAGAGTGTTTCTGAGCGAGCAGAAGGGTTTATGCTGTGTCCTCAGGTTGTGCTTTAAGCAAGAGAGGGCTTAAAGCAAGACCTTATGTCCAGCCAAATGGGAAGGTGCTCTGTGAGTGCATCTCACATCACCCCAGGGCTACAGGAGGAGGAGGAAAGGGTGACTCGTTTCCATGCAGCATCAAAAACAGCGGAGCTGGGGGCACAGGCACTGCCGTAGATACACACATGGAAAGGCATCAAGAAAGTCCCATCTAAAGCTCTTTTCCCTTTCAGTCACTGCTGGTATCTAAACTTCAGCTGGCACCTCTGTGGAGAGCACGCAAGGCTTGACTAACCCCGGGCAGCTCTGCGCTGGTGGGGGCTGTGTGGGCCCCAGACAGACCCCGGCCTCTGCCTGGCCTCAGCAGATCTTGGGCCCTGTCTGTGTGCCCCCTGGGCTGTACCTAACTCTCCTGACTGTATATTTTTCTCTGCAGCTTGAAGGATGCAAACGACCTGCCAATCCAGTGTGAAATTTCTCCGCTTGTCTCCTATGGAGGAGAAGTGAGTACTGGCTCTGCAGAGCTCGGGGGGTCCTTGCAGATGGACCAGGCTGGCAGGGCACACATGTCAGGGGATAAGCCACAAAAGTGACTCTAATTCACTGAGGAGCTTTTTGGGGCAGTGCCCCCCAAGCTGCCAGCACAAGAGGGGAGCAGAGGCACCCATGAGCAGCCAGCAGAGCAGGTGGTGTGCAGTGTTTTCCTAATGAGCCACTTCTCATTCCCGTAGGGTCTGGAGAAGTACGTGAAGGACCGAGAGTTCCGCGCACCTCTGGTCATCGACGAGGATGGGATCCACGAGCTGGTGAAGAACGGGATGTAGTGGCAGCATTGTGCCCAGGCAGGGCTGCCTGTCCTGCCAGAGCTCAGGCACGTGAAGATTGATAGCTGGGCCCAGCAGGGACTGCCCCAGCTCGCTCCGGCCCTGTGCAGAGGGGGATTTGACCCACTTGGTTCTTGGCACGTTGTATGCTTCTATTTATATTTTAATTTAAAAACCAAACACTATGGATTCCCCTGCCACAAAGCACAGCTGTGGTGCTGCTCTTTGCACTCCAGGCTGTGGGCATTTATTTTTAAACATGTATATAATAATAGTCATTGTACATGCAGAGAGAGGATTTTTATGGTACGGGGCTGGGTTTAATCTTGAATTTTTATTTTTCTTAAATCTACATGACTATTTTTTTTTAATAAGGTCCTTGCCATTGCCCATGTCCTCCCTTTTGGTCATCCTTTGTATATTGCACAACTGGAAGCACCCAATTAAACTCCGAGTCCCTCCTGTTTGTCATCTGGTGATGTTTGAGTGACAGTGACTTTCCCCCACGAGGCTCATGGAGCAGAGAGCCGACTGCATCATGCCAAGTGCTGTGTTGAGTGCAGCAAGGGTGGCTGTCTGGGGTGGGCCTCTGCAGACAGAGCCTCTAGCCTGCACTGTTCATGTGGGGTGTTCCTGGGGGAAGCAGAGTTGCACCCTCCTCTTACCCTTCTGCAAACAGTGGCAAGCCTTCAGCAAACAGGAACAGGCAGGTGTGTTGCACTGCTGGAGGGCTCAGGGTAAAACCAGCCTGGCACTGCGCCCTCCACCAGTGCCATATGCCCTCTGCTTTTCCTGGAGGGGCTCTTTGGCTCCTGCATGAGCCCACTGCTGAGGAGTGTGGTGTCCTGATTGGCTCAGGCAGAGCAGCTGTGTTGTCTCCCCTCCTGTTTGGGAAGGATGTAGAGCTTGGCCAGCTCCTCTCCTGATCCTGATGTGGTCACAGCCTCCCACTGCCCTGTGGGTGCCTGGGGAGGGATTTTCCCCTGCAGGCCTGGGATTGGGACCCAAACCACTCCCTCTGGGGTATGTCACCACATGCGCCCCGGATGCAAAGGTGGCTGCTGGGCATCCCGGGCTCAGCCAAGCACTTGGTTCCCTGGGCACAGTGCCTGGGCCACCAGGGCAGTGGGGGGAGTCCTGGCTGGCACTGTGCCTGCTGCTGGCTCACCACAGGCTGGCTGAGCTGTGTGTGGCCAAGCCTTTGGCTTTGCAGACCACCACCTTTGCATTTGGTCCTGGGACAGAGCACCAGGGGGCTGGCTGCTGCCAAGTTATTTGAGCAGCAATTCCAGGTAGCAGGAGGGGAGGGGAGCAGAGCTGGCTGGTATTTGTGCCGGTGTGCACGTAGGGCAGCCTGTGCTCTCCCTGCCAGCTGATCTGGGGCAGCACGTGGGGTACTGCTCGGACCTGCTCCCTGCCAGCCCAGAGGAAGCTGTGCCCTGCCTCTGTAGCCCTGGGCAGTGCTGGCTGAGCTGGTACTGCAGCCCCTCTCTGGTGGCAGTGATGAGGGTCACCAGTGTCTGCTGGGGGCAGGGGGTGGCTTCCCCTGCCTGTGACTTGGCTGGTTCATCTGGAGGCTTCAGGCTGGCAAAGAGGTTGGTTTGGGAGCAAGGCTACAGCCCTGGGGCTTTGGGGTGTCTAGTCGGACAGGAAAGCCTTTTAGGGAGTTGCTGGCCTGCTGCCAGTGGGTGCTACTTCCTTCCCATAACGTGAGTGTGGAATTCAACACAGCCAAAACAGTCTAAAAAAAAACTTGAAAAAGTTCTTTAATTGTGGGTTTTGCTGTTGCACAAAAATTAATGTGAGCCCATTATTAGTAGTATTAGTAGTATTATTAATTATTTTCTCCCTGCCGCGTTGCATAGCCGGTGGCCACTGTGCCCGGCTAGTGCCTGGAAATGATGTCAAGCCACCAGCTCTGCATGGACTCGTGGAGCTGGAGCACTGAGCCCATGCCCTGAGCCAGGTTGGCTCTGTGGCTGCTGTCCTGGCCATGTGTGCCCGTGCAGGAGCCCCAAATCCTTACCCAAGGGGCCTGGAGAGGGGTAGTCCATGTGAGACCCTCTGGGCCAGCTCTGGGGTCTTGTAGAGTATCCCCATCACCAGCATTTTGGGGGTGTCCTACCCGGCCCCACAGTGCAGGAGGAGGGTCCTGGACACGTGTGCCATGCCACGGCCACGGGGCAAGCACTGGAAAGTGAAACGTTGCCTATTGCTTTAAGCTCTCTTGCTGGCCACGGGACCTTTTTTATTTTTTTTTTCTCCTGCGCTATGAATGGGTTTTGCTGTAAATTATAGCTTTGCGCACATTCCCTCGGGCCGGGGAAAATAACCTCTGCCAAAAAGCCAGCCTGGATCGCTGACTGGCTCCCCCTCTCCGCTCCCTAATTGAAACCAAATGTGCAAGATGTAGGATTGTGGGACTTCTGGCCGGCTCCCAGGAATCCACAGAATGCAAGTGAGCTCCCAGAGGCATCTTGCATCAGCCCGGGGAAGTTCGCTCCTCACCTGGCTCCCCCGGCCCGGGCGAGGGGCGAAGAGCCCACCCGCCCTCCGCCGCCGCCCCGCTCCGGTAAGTCGCTCTCGGCTGCCTGGGGACACGTTTGACCCTCCCAGGCTTGGGATTTTGGGGGGATATGGGTCAAGCGTGGTCTGTGGCGGAGCCCATGCAGAGGGGCTGGGGGTGGGTCTGCCTGGGAAGGATCTGGGGCAGCAGCAGGGCACTGTCCCCACTCGGGGAGGTGACAATGGACCCCTTTTTGCCAGGTGACACCCCCAGTGCCAGCGTTTCCCCCTGTGCCTCATGCCAGGACAGCGTTTCCTGGTGTCCCTCCTCAGCTCCCGCCCATGTGTCTGTTGGCAGTGCTGGACAGCCAGAGAGGCCCTGTTGTCCCCAGGGTCCCCAAGCCAGGCACCAGGTCACGCTGGCGAGAGGAGTACAAGGCCACTGCTCTGGTCCTTGCCAGCATCGTGCCCCGGTGCCGGGAGCCCACCCGAGGCTGCCAGCCGTGAGGGGCCTTGGGGCGATGCTGCAGAGCCCCGCTGGCAGCGGGGAGCGGCCGTGGCACAGAGCGTGGGGCAGGGCTGGGAGCTTTTGGCTGCCGGGGAGCCCTTGCTGGACGCAGCAGCCACAGGACGGTGTCCCCGGGCCCCCAGCCCTGCTCCTGGCAGTCTCACTGGGGCAGCTGCAGCCGTGGGGACGGGCTGGCTGCTCCCCGCGCCCCGGACGGCTGCGATGCCCCGGGCTGAGCCAGCGAGCCCGTGGCCGGGGAGGCGCTTGCTGCTGCAGAAAATGGGGCTGCATCCAGCACAGAAAAAGTCTAAAATGGCATTTTTGGAAGGCAGGACTACAGGTCCCGGCATGCTGCACTGTGTTCCCGCCAAGGCTGCCGGCGGCACGGCGTGCTGGGGGCTGTAGTGCCCGCCGGGGCAGGGATCCTGACCCTCCTGATCCAAACACCCTTGGTGGACAGTCACAGCGAGCCTGTCCCTGTCGTCGTTCAGGGACAGTCCCTGAGTGTGGCTTTGATGTGTCACACCCAGCAGGACGGCAGCCCCAGCCCCGTGTGAGGACAGGAGCTCTGCAACAGGAGCCCTAAAAGTCCTGGCAGACTCGTGCCCAGGATCTGGTGTGCACAGGGGTGCAGGCTGCTGCCATCCAGGCCCCTCCTCATGGATGATGCTCCTCCAGTGCCAGCAAAGGTGGCAGTGCCCACCTGGGAAACGAGCTGGGGACCTCACCCAGCTGGGGACCTCACCTGGAACGGGCTGACGGCAAGAGGGACCATGGTTTGGGTAGGGTTTGTCTCTTAACAAATGTGGATTTAGTTTTTCCCCCAGTTATTTCCCTTGGTTATTTCAGTAGAATAAGGAAGGAGGGAAATAAGAAGGGAAAACAACAAAAAAGCAGCAGCCAAGGGAAACTTGAAGCCCGGGCGATGCCAGGGAGGAGGTCCAAAAATTCTCTGCACTAAAACTTTCCAGTGATTGAAAATTTTCAGCAAACATTTTTTCAGTCAAAATGTTGCAAAGCCATCCCTTTTGCAGGGCTGGTGGAACAAAACTGATTTCCAGCTGGGCTGCCAGTACTGCCCTTGTGTTTGACCGCATGTCCCTTGGCCCTCAGCATCATGGCCTGAGTCACTGTCCCCCGCACTGTCCCCCGGCCTCACACCCCTGAGGAACAATGAGCACTTCCCAGTGGCTATGTGGGGATGATTTCCCTATGCTAGGCTGAATGTAAATGCATTCTCTGCAGGAGATTACAGCATCTGGTATCCTGATGCTTAAAGAGTTTGCTCAGCCTGAAAGAATACTGGGGGAAAACATCCCTGGATATTTTTTGGAATGCAGAAGGAAATTAAGATTTTAATGTTGGGGGAACTGGCCATCATCAAACGCAGGAGCCTCCTGCGAGTGCCTCTCGGAAATGCAGCTGAAATTCCAAGTTGCAGATGAGTTGGTTGCAACCAGCTATGGTTTCCCAGCTAGGAAAAGGGGAACAAAAAGCAATCACATATGTACTTTTAAAAAAAACAAAAAAAAAACTAACCAGGAAAATTAGAAAAAAGGAGGGGGGGAAATGATCCCAAGTGCAGGTGTTTACTTGTGCCTCCTGAAGACCTTGTGGTGTTTGGCAGAGTCCCCCAGGAATCCAGCAGGGGTCTGTGGGGTGCAGAGAGCTTCTAGCAGAGTGCAGGTGGCAGTTCCTGGGGTTTTGCTCTCCCCTTGGGTGCTGGTGTGGCCAGAGCAAGCCCGCTCTCACTCTCGCCATGCCAAACCCCAGCTGTGGCAGTGACCAGGGCCATATCCAGCACCTCCCAGCTGGCTTTGTGGGATGTGGGCAGCTGGTTTGGGTGTGTTTAGCCTTTCTCTTGGTGGTGGGGACAAGGCTGTGGGACGATGCAGGGTCCCAACCAGGCATTCACCTGCAGTGTCGGTGGTGCTGGGCTGGTTCAAGGGTGTGCCAGCCAGGACAGACATCCCTGGTGCAGTGGGCTTGGCTGGGATTTACCCCAGTAGCCCGGCCCCATTTGGCCAGGAGCTGTGGTCCCTTTAACCTCCAGGTTAGTAGGGTGCCCTCTCAAAGGTGAATGCATTTAAACTAGATTAAAACAGCCTTTTTTAATAGAAAGAGAACTGCTGCATCTGGTGGTGGTGTGAAGTGTCTTCTTGGCGGATAAGGGGAGCTCAGAGAGCCTGGGGCAGGGCTGGTGATGCTTAGGAGTGTCTCTGGTGCTTCCCCCGACATGGTGCCAAACCCCATGGTGGTCACCCAGAGGTGTGTGGGCACAGTGGGAGCTGCTTGGGCTCTGGAGGTTCCTGACAGCTGAGGGCTGGCTGGAGCAAGCTGATGGCTGTGGTGACAGCCCTGACACAAGGGCAGGCACATCCTGAGGAGAGCCCCTTGTCCTCTCTGAGGAGAAGCCCCAGCAGCACCAGTCCTTTTTCTCCCCATGCTGTGGCCCAAACCCTTGTTCCCAGGACCTCCAGGTTCCCACCTACCCCATCTCATGCTCCCTTTGAGGCAGAAGGTCCAAGCTGGCTCCCACACCCTCTGCCACACCTTTCTGTGTCACACGTGTCCCTGGAATCCACTCTGCCACAGGGAGCTATCACAGTAAATACCCTGTAAATCTCGGGCGATTATCTGCTCTCCACTCTCCGGAGCCAGCAGGCAGGAAACTGCTCTGGCACCCTGCTATTATTGTCTTATATGATGGGGTTGTGCAACTTCTTGCTTTCAAAGACGGCCAAGGGTGGGCGGCCAAGCCAGAGCCTTTGTGCCCTGTGGTGGAGGCAGCCAGTGCTGGCCCTGGGCAGAGCCCAGGGAGCTTCCCACGGGTCCTGTGGCCATTCCGTGTGGATGTGGCACACCATGGCTCCCGGGGTGGTGTCTGGGACCCCCGTGACCACCACCACAGATCTGAGGCCTGGGGCTCTGTTCCTCCTCCGAGGCTGAGGTGGGGTCTCGTGCAGGAGAAGCGCTCCCATCCTCAGCTGGCTGCCCCAAGCAGGGCTGATGTTTGCCCCCTCCTCAGCTGCCTCAGGGTGATGAGCCCTGGTTCTGTCTCCACAGGACTGCTGACATGTTGGCCACCCCCAGACTGGCCCTGCTGCCACTGCTGCCACTGCTGCCACTGCTGCTGCTGCACGTCCCACATGCTGCCAGAGCCCAGGTCAACCCCGGTAAGTTGGACAGGGACCAGGTGGCTGCAGGTGCTGTAATTTCATTTCTCCTGCCAGATGGCCAAGTTTAGACTTGTATTGTCTCCATCATCTCTGGGACTTTCTCAGCTCTGGGAGCAGTATGTGATGGCCCCCCAAGCCTGCACCTGCCTGGTCACTCTGTGTCCTGCACCTCACTTGGGCACCTGCAGTGACCTGCAGAGCCCCCTCTGCGTGCCACAGGTGCTGTGCTGCCCCTGGCAGCTGGCAGGATACTGGACATGGCAAAGCACTTCAGCCAGAGCCCTGGGCTCTGAGTGGGGCCCTTGCCCATGGGGGTTCACTGAGTCTGGAGGCTGCCAAGTGCCAGGCTGTTGTTTTCTCTGCTGGGCTGTGCCATCTCTGGCAGTTTTGCAGCAAACCAAGGCTGGCTTTGGTGAAGTGGCTTGATGGGGTGCCTGGCTTCTGCTTGGAAACCACAACACTGCACCAGCCATCAGCAAATGTGTTTAGATGGCTGTTCCCACAGGGCTCAGCCCCATCCTGTGCTGCAGGGATGGACAGAGCCCAGGCTTTCCCCAGGGAGTCCCTTTAACAAGTCCCTTCAAAGGGTTCTTCTGTCTGTGGGAGAAGTTAGCTGGGTCTTCCCTGGAGGTTGCACAGTGCTTACTTAGAGACAATCCTGTTTCTCCTGCAGACATCTATGGCTGGCAGAATTGGATTTGCCTGGCCAGGATTGCTATTACCAAGACAAAAAACCAGGGCTGGCTCCATGTTTGGCAAGAACTGAATGGGAATTCAGTGGGAGCTGTCCTCTGCGGAGCATCACAAGTGGGGGAGCAGGAGACAAGAAGAGGTGCTCCCACTGTGCCAATGCTCATGATGAAGATGCACTTATCCCTCTGCCTGATGTAGGATATGGTCCCTGTGTGTGGTGTCCCGGGGATGGTGGCACAATGGGATGTGGGTTCTTTGCGGGTGCAGTGCCAGGTGAATCAGGGGCTGTGGGGTAGGAGGTGGCTCAGGCACAGTGTCCTGCCCAGTCCTTGCCACCTCAGTGTGGGTGTTTGCTCGGGTGGTGTGTGGCAGGAGCGCGGTGGGCTGGAGCCGGCAGCCAGACAGTAAACATGGCCAAACAAGCCGCCCTTTCAGCTGTGCTCTTGGCAGCCAGGCGTGAAAAAATAACTCCTGTGAAGCAACGAGGATGTGGAGCTGAGGGAGCCGGCTGCCGCTCAGGGGTGCCCACCTGCCACCCCAGGTACTTTTCCACTCTCAGCCAGGCTGGGAGCAGGGCTGGTGATGGGAGCTGAGGGGTCAGCAGGGAGGACAGGTGCCTGTCTTGGTCACTTGTTCCCCCAGGCAGGGACAGGGAGCAGTGGGGCAGCACGGCACTGTTGCTGCTGGTGAGGTTTCTGGCCAAGTGGCCTCTGGAGTGAGTCCTCTGGAGCATGGGGACAGCAGTGCCAGCTCACAGGTTCTCCACCGCAGCCAAGATCCTTGCCAGCAAGGCTGAGGAGATCCCTGGGGACAGGCAGGGCCTGGTGTGCCTGTCAGCCCTTGGAGCCACCTCCCCTTCTTCCCATTTCACTTGGAGCTGGGCTGGCATCCGCTTCTGGCCAGAGGCTTCACTCGCTTGGGAAGGTGCCTGCTTCGGCAGGACTGTCCCCTCCTTGCTTCCTCCTCTCTTTGTAAGCCAGAGGGATGGAGAGTGCTGCCCTGGGGCATGGCGGATGTGCCCCAGCCCAGGCCATTTCCATGGAGGGATTCCCTCCTGCTCAGCACCCTGCCGGTGTCATTGCAGCGGTGTGTCGGTACCCCTTGGGAATGTCAGGTGGGCACATCCCTGATGAAGACATCTCAGCCTCCAGCCACTGGTCTGATTCCACAGCCGCCAAGTACGGACGGTGAGTGTGGGCACCCTCCTGCAGTAGCCACAGCAGGATCTGGGCTGGCATGGAGGGAGAAGGAGGAGACAGGGCCGGCCTCGGCCACCTACAAACAGCTCCTCCACTCTGGGCTCGCAGGCTGGACTCAGAGGGCGGTGATGGAGCCTGGTGCCCCAAGACCCCAGTGGATCCAAATGACCTGAAGGAGTTCCTGCAGATTGATCTGCATGCCCTGCACTTCATCACGCTGGTGGGCACCCAGGGGCGCCACGCCAAGGGCCACGGCAATGAGTTTTCCCCCATGTACAAAATCAACTACAGCCGGGATGGCACCCGCTGGATGTCTTGGAGGAACCGGCACGGGAAGCAGGTGAGGAGGTGGGTGGGGGCTGCATTGCGTGGTGGGTGCAGAGGCTCCTCCTGCCCATCCCCACCGTGCTTCTCTCTCTCCAGGTGCTGGATGGAAACACCAACACCTACGACATTGTCCTCAAGGACCTGGAGCCGCCCCTCATCGCCCGCTTTGTCCGCTTCCTCCCTGTCACTGACCACTCCATGAACGTCTGCCTGCGCGTGGAGCTGTACGGCTGTGTCTGGCTGGGTGGGTGGTGTGGTCCTGTGCCTGTCCCTGTGTCCCCAGCGTCCATCCTGGGGTGCTGGCCATCCTGCTGGGGGCTGTCTGTCCTGCAGCACCCAGGATTGGCGGGGTGTCCATGCACTCACCCTTTCCTCCCTGCAGATGGGCTGGTGTCCTACAATGCGCCAGTCGGGCAGCAGCTCATCCTTCCTGGGGGCACCATCATCTACCTGAATGACTCGGTGTACGATGGGGCCTTTGGGTACAGGTGAGGAATGGGTGCCATGCTGGGTAGCAGGCGAGGGAGATGTTTCTTCCCTGCATTGTCAGGCTGATGTCAGGCTGATCGTCAGCAGAGCAAATGTTTGCAGTGTCCTTGAGGTGGGGGATGAGGCAAGCCTGGGAAGGCTGCACATCATGAGGGGGCAGTGTGATGGGGGAAGCAGCCCCAACCTTTCTCATGGATTTGCTCTAGCTGCACCATATGTTCAGCACCCCACAGCCGTTCCCAGAGAGAACATCAGGAACAAAATTCCCCCCTGAGTGTCCTGGGGCCTGTGGGGAGCTGCTAGGGGGTGCTGGGCCATGCAGGTTTGTGGGACTGGCAAGAGTCATGCTCCTTTTGTGCCCTTGCACTGCCAGCATGACAGAGGGCCTGGGCCAGCTGACAGATGGGGTGTCGGGGCTGGATGACTTCACGCAGACCCACGAGTACCACGTCTGGCCGGGCTACGACTATGTGGGCTGGCGCAACGAGAGCACGGCCGGCGGCTACGTGGAGATCACCTTCGAGTTCGACCGCATCAGGAACTTCACCGCCATGAAGGTCCACATCCCCCCCCGCCCCGTCACCCTCCCTGTGCCCCTCGGTGGCCGTGCTGACAGGCTGCCCCACAGGTCCACTGCAACAACATGTTCGCCAAAGGTGTGAAGATCTTCAAGGAGGTGCAGTGCTACTTCCGTGCTGAGAGCAGCGAGTGGGAGCCCAGTGCCGTCTCCTCTGTGCTGGTGCTGGATGATGTGAACCCCAGCGCGCGTTTCGTCACCGTGCCCCTGCTCCACCGCATGGCCAGTGCCATCAGGTGCCAGTACTACTTTGCTGACACCTGGATGATGTTCAGTGAGATCACCTTTCAGTCAGGTACCATCACCACGAGCTCTGCGGGGACCAGGCTCTCAGGGGTGGGAGGCTCAAGGAGATAGTGGGGCTGTGGAGCATCCACACCCCCATTCTGGTGTTCTCTTCTCCCTGGCCAGATGCAGCCATGTACAACAACTCAATGCCCCCTGCTGACGCACCTGTGGTCCCCACCACGTACGGTACGCATGGGAAGCATGTCGCCCCTCGCTGGGTGGGGGCTGTGCCCAATCCCACAGAGGAAAGGGGCAGGGGGTCTCCCCACACCCTGCTGTGACCGGCCCTCACTGTCCCCTTCTCTGGCTAGACCCCACGCTCAAGGTAGATGACAGCAACACACGCATCCTGATCGGGTGCCTGGTGGCCATCATCTTCATCCTGGTGGCTATCATTGTCATCATACTGTGGCGGCAGTTCTGGCAGAAGATGCTGGAGAAGGTGGGCAAGCGTGGTGTGGCTGGTGAGGTGCTCTGTGGCAGTGGGCTTATTCTGGGCAGGTTCTTCTGGGAGCTCAGCACGGAGAAAACAGACTCCATGCAAGGGCTGATGCTCCCTTCCTCTCCTCAGAAAGTCTGTGCTTCTCACCCATCTCCCACGCAAGGGGACTTAGCTGAGCAGGGTGGTGACTTTGGGACTTGGCTGTTTGTCCATCCCTCTGTCCTGAAGCTGATCTGGGGAACAGGAACCCTCTCTGGGTGTGGAGGGTTCTCATCACAGCCACCACCTAACCAAGGTCGCTCACAGAACTGATGAAGCCAAACCCTTCTCCATAGAGGCAGACAAGAGGAGGGGAGGGGAACATGAGAACAAACTCAGGCAGGTGTTGCAGCCCAGGGGCAAGGCACTAGAGAGGAGATTTGGGCACATCCCTGGTACCATGGAACACAAGACACCCCATCCTGCCCATGCTGTGGGGAACCCCACCTCTCTCCTCCCTTGCCCCGCTGTCACAGGCATCACGGAGGATGCTGGATGATGAAATGACCGTCAGCCTCTCCCTGCCCAGTGAATCCAGCATGTTCAACCACAACCACTCCTCCTCCTCCAGCGAGCAGGAGTCCAGCTCCACCTACGACCGCATCTTCCCCCTGGGACCCGACTACCAGGAGCCCTCCCGCCTGATCCGCAAGCTGCCTGAGTTCACCTCAGGGGAGGAGGACACAGGTGAGGACCAGGACACCCTGTGTGCTCACAGCCATCTACCATGCACTGAGCCTGCTGCAGCCCCCTCTCCCCTGCCCCAGCTTTTGGCCACTCTCCAAACTTTTTGTCACAGAGGGGAGAGGTCACACAAGCACCCATGCATCCCACATGAAGGTCACACAAAGCCTGTGACTGAAAGCCATCATCAATATCCACTGCCAGACTTAGCTGTGTCCCACTATCATCCTTGGGATGTTCTGGCACCTCTTCCTCAATGATCTGGAGGTCAGGGATTGATCTCTGCTCATCTGGTGCTCAGGGCTTGGTTGGTGTGTTTGCCGTTGGTGGGGAAGGAGTGGAGCAGCCTGCAGGAATACGGCCCTGTGGGACAGTGCGGGGGCTCTGGGGCAGGCAGGGACACAGTATGGGCAGCCACCGGGGAGCAGAGGGTGCAGGGCAGGACACCCATGGCAGGGCTGGCCCCACTGTGTCCATCCAGGCTGCAGTGGCCCCGCGAAGCCGTCCCAGGCCAGCGTCCCCGAGGGTGTCCCGCACTACGCAGAGGCCGACATCGTGAACCTGCAGGGTGTGACAGGTGGCAACACCTACTCAGTGCCAGCCCTCACCATGGACCTGCTCTCCGGCAAGGATGTGGCTGTCGAGGAGTTCCCCAGGAAGCTGCTCACCTTCAAGGAGAAACTGGGGGAAGGCCAGTTTGGAGAGGTGAGCGGGAACTGGGCCTGCTCCGAGCAGGGCTCAGGCAAAGCTCTTCCCAGCTGGCAGGGGTTGCAGAAGGCTGCCACTGAGCAGAGGTAATGGCTGTCCCTTGCTCCCACAGGTTCACCTCTGTGAAGTGGAGGGGATGGAGAAGTTCACAGGGAAGGACTTTGCCCTGGAGGGCTTGGATGGCAGCCTTGACCACCCTGTGCTGGTGGCTGTGAAGATGCTGCGGGCAGATGCCAACAAGAATGCCAGGTAGGGGCTGAGGGGGGCACACACCCCAGGACTGCCTCCATGCAGAGCCTCACCAGGAGAGCTGGGATGCTTGCAAAGCATCCTCTGTCTCCATGAGCTGTATGCTCAGTGCAGCTGCAAGGACCACATACCTGAGCTCTCTGGGGATGCTGGGCTGTCATATGTCAGCATCCTTGGTCCTAACCATCTCCCCAGTGCCTGTCTTCCTGCTGAACCCACCCTGGAGCTCATCTTCTCCAGTCCCAGGGGAAGGGGCCCACAGGTCCTTCAGGAGGCTTGGGTGGGTGGGTGGCACTCTTGGCCAGTCTGTGCTCACCTCCATGCCCCTCTGGGTCTGTCCATCCTATCCGTGTGGTTTCTGTTCCGGAAAGGAATGATTTTCTGAAGGAAATCAAGATCATGTCACGGCTGAAAGATCCCAACATCATCCGGCTGCTGGCAGTGTGCATCACAGATGACCCCCTGTGCATGATCACCGAGTACATGGAGAATGGGGACCTCAACCAGTTCCTGTCCCGTCAGCAGCAGGCAGGCAGCCCCTCTGCTGGTCACGCACCCACCGTCAGGTAGGGCTGCCCGGGACAGCAGGGGCAGGCTGCACTGCTTGCTCCTNCCCGTGTGCCCCCGACAGTGACCTGCGGTTCATGGCCACCCAGATCGCCTCAGGCATGAAGTACCTCTCGTCCCTCAACTTTGTGCACCGAGACCTGGCCACACGCAACTGCCTGGTGGGGAAGCACTACACCATCAAGATCGCCGACTTTGGGATGAGCAGGAACCTCTACAGCGGGGACTACTACCGCATCCAGGGCCGGGCGGTGCTCCCCATCCGCTGGATGTCCTGGGAGAGCATCCTGCTGGTACACGGGGCCTGAGCTCCTCTGACAGACACTGACATGGCTCTGGGGATGCTCACTGCCCTGTTTCCTTGGGCTGGGGAATGCAGGAGGGATGGCGAGGTCACTGCTCACTGCAGCCCAGATTTGGGGTGAAACATGGGGAAAGCAGGAGTGGTGGCAGCTTTTTGAGGCAGGCTGGAGGGACTGTGGTGATTTTGGATGTCTCAGTGCAGGACATCCTTTCAGCGGGATGCTTGGCCTTTTATCCTGGCCATGGTCAGACCTGGAAGAGGGAGCAGTGTTGGTTTATACCTTTGCAGGGAGCTGGGTCCTTGGCAAGCCCCAGCTCTCAGAGCAGTCACTGCCAACCAGAGCTGGAGCTCACCAGGCTCTGGTCCTAGGCAGAAAGCAGGTCTGTGGGGCTCAGCACCTCTCTGGGCCCAGATCTGAATTCTGAAGCATCTAGAACAACGTTTTGACCCCTGAGCACCTACAGCTTCTGGAGCAGGATGGGGTAAAGCCCACACCTGACCCTGCTCTGCTCCCTCTCGCCAGGGCAAGTTCACAACAGCCAGTGACGTGTGGGCGTTCGGAGTGACGCTGTGGGAGACCTTCACGCTCTGCCGGGAGCAGCCCTACTCCCAGATGTCTGACGAGCAGGTCATCGAGAACACCGGCGAGTTCTTCCGGGACCAGGGCCGGCAGGTAGGGACGGGACAGGACGGGACAAGAGGGCCAGTGGTGTGCTTGGGACATC
This sequence comes from Illadopsis cleaveri, assembly GCA_013399915.1. Classification (NCBI taxonomy): domain Eukaryota; kingdom Metazoa; phylum Chordata; class Aves; order Passeriformes; family Timaliidae; genus Illadopsis; species Illadopsis cleaveri. The sequence continues at coordinate 275,712 of VXBB01000059.1, read as the reverse complement.
AGGGCCCTGGGGAGAGACCTTAAGGTGACCAGACAGGGAGCTTGGCTGAGGCAGCTATGGGACAGGAACTCCTTTGGGAAGGAATCCTGGTGAAGGGCCCATCGTGGCAAACCCTGCACTTTACATAGCCCAAGGCACTGCTTGCTCACTGACCTCACTGCAGCATTTAGGGTCTGGAGGATAGAGGCAGGTGTCCCCAGCTGCCTCACTGTGCCATCTGGGGGTCACCTTGTCCCTGGGCACATGGCAGCACAGCCCCCACCCCGGGCCATGGAGAGACGGGGCACCCTGAGAAATGGGGTTCTCCAGGAGCAGTTTGCACCTTGGTTTCTGTGGCAGTAATTCTCTTTGCTGTTTGCCTTTTGCTTTGCAGACCTACCTTCCCCAGCCTGTGCTATGCCCTGACTCAGTCTATAAGCTAATGCTCAGCTGCTGGAGACGGGACACTAAAGATCGTCCCTCCTTCCAGGACATCCATCGCCTTCTCCAGGACTCAGCCAGTGAAGAATGACCCTTGGCTCCTACCTGTCCTGGTCCCCATCCTTCCCTGTCCCCAGAGGAGCCCCATATGCAAACCAAAGCCACTTCACTCGGACTTAGCCATAAACCCTGAGCAGCTGCTCATGTTCTCGTTGTGCAGTGAGGCCTCAGAGGAGACCCCCAAGGACAGCAAAGCCCCAGAGTGGGGTTTGGCTCAGACCTCCCGTCTCCTCACAGGCCTGAGCCCGGGAGCAGCACGGGCTTGGGTGAGGGTTATTTATTGATGCAGTGTGTTCCTGGTGACAAGGACTGGGACTGAGCGGCTTCTCTTCCCCGGCTGGAGGGGACAAACTTCAGTTGGACTTTCTCCAAGAGGAAGTGTGGCCCACACGCAGGGCAGGCGCCTGGCGAAGGGATGTGTGCGGGTGTGTGCCCGCTGGAGCAGGGACAGACCGGCAGCCACCACCTGCTGCTGCAGGAGGAGCTGGGAGCTGCCACCAGGTCTCAGTGGGCTGTGCAATCATGGGGTGAAATCAAAGACTCCATGGACATTTGGGGCTTTGGACATGCCACATGGAGAGGCAGGAAGCGCCCTCCCTGCTGGCCAGCCCCAGCTGCACAGGGAGAAGACTGAGGGCACTCCCAGCACCTCACCCAGCTGCTGGAGTGTGCAGCCAGAGAGGAGCAGGCATCCTGTTCCGAGGGGACATTCCCCCATCGACCACAGCCACTCCAGGGCAGCTCAACTCAACTGCCCATGAAATGCATTTTGGATGTCCCACAGGTGATGCACGGCAGCTGGCAGCAGGATGCTATCACCTTTTACTTCCATGGGGAAATCTCCAGGTCCTCCCCCAGGGTTAACCCACATCTTCATCTGTCAGGAGAGGAATGCATGTAGCAGAATTTCACTGGCAGCTGCCTGATGCCCATGCCTACAACAACCCCACGAGCATGGAGCAGGGCACTCCAGCTCTCCCTGGCTCTCAGCCTGGGATCACAGTCCAGCTGAAGCACCTGAGCTGGGCTCTGCCACCCTGAGCACCCCACAGCATTCTGACACCAGTCCGTCCTCCTGGACCTGGCAGCATCCTGAGCAAACTGGGCAGGTGCCAAAGCCATGTGCCCTGGCAGGTTATCCACCAAGCCCAAACTTGGACCCTCCTGCAGCTGGACAGGAGCAATTGTGGACTTGGAGGGTCCATTGACCCCTCCACACTTGTTCATTAGTTCAGCACCAGCAGGCGCACATGGCACAGTTTCCAGTATCCCACAGTTAAGGCATGTGTATATTCAGTAGATGCACCCATGTGTAGGGACAAACCCGCTGAAGAGACACTCGATACGTGAATCTGGCTGCATGGTTTCCTTGTGGCGCTTCTGCAGGCAGCTCAGCTCGCCTCCCCCGTGGGCAGCCCGGGGCTGGGGGGCTCTGGAGGGCTCTGGAGCTGCACTGTGTGCCTGGGATGTGTGGGAACACAGGTAACAGCCTGAGAGTTGGAGCAAGGATGATCAAGAGACCAGCTGGCTGACCCACAGTAGCTGTCCATCCCAGCGGGTGGGAGGGAGGATGCCCTGAGGCTCAGCATCCATGTCAGTGTATGTCCAGCAGCAGGACCGGGGCAGGAGAGGGGAGGGCAGGGATGGTGGGCTGTGCCCCGCAGGGAGGCTGGCTGGTCTCCCGCGTGGTCCTCCTGGCTGCGACAGAGGATGTCTCACCCCTGCTGAGCGTGTCGAAGACGAGGACGGGCTTTGTTCATGTCATGGAATTGGTGCCCCTCTGCCTGTCCCCTCGGATGCCCTCTCCGTGCTCAGGGTGCGTTGTGGCCCATCCCAGCCGTGCCTTAGCACGGGAACACTGGGGCAGGTGTGGCACATATGCAGCTCCCAGTGCCCGGGCACCCTGCGCGATCTGCATGGCCACACATCCAATAACACGCTGGGGTGTCCGAGGGGCAGCTGTAGGGTCCGGTGTGTCCATCCTCTGCTCCAGCTGGGACTCCGCCAGGAGCAGGGCTGCCCCGGAGGTGTCCCGGAGGGCTCTGCGCACTCAGACCTCCCCGGCACGGCGGCAGCGGGCAACTGCGACCTGCAGGGCATTTCTGCTGGGCTGCAAAACGTCCCTCGCTGGCAAAGGATGGCAGGGCTGAGCAGAACGGCGGTGCGAGGCGGAAGGGAGGGGAGGGGAAGGGAAGGGAAGGGAAGGGAAGGGAAGGGAAGGGAAG
>VXBB01000059.1:260015-272519 GCA_013399915.1 Illadopsis cleaveri | reverse complement strand
CCTGACCTGGGCACGGCTCTCTCTGACATCGTCCCGTTGCAGCGGCGTCGGGCTGGCGTTGTGCCGGCGGCTGCTGGACGAGGATGGCCGCATCCACCTCTGCATCGCCTGCCGCAGCGAGCAGAAGAGCGAAGCCACGCGGGACCTCATCCTGGCCACCCACCCCGCCGCCCAGGTGTCCACCGTGGAGGTGGACCTGGGTAATCTGGCCTCCATCCTGCGGGCCGCCCGTGAGCTCCGCTGCCGGTATGGGATCTGCCCTCCATCAGACACCCCTGCCCCTGCTCCACCCCACCGGACACCCCTGACCCCCCTCCATCCCCGACTCCTGTGCTCTTCTCCACACAGGTTTCAGCGCCTGGACTTTGTCTACCTCAACGCTGGGATCATGCCCAACCCGCACGTGAACTTCAAGGCTCTCTGGCATGGTCTCCTCACCGGGTAGGAGATGCTGCCGGGGGTTCCAGCCCTCCACTTGTGGGAAGCACGGGGTGGGTGCTGGTGCTGTCAAGATGTGTCCTTGGGTCCATTGCTGAAGAGCCTGTCCCCCTCCCTGGTGTGAGATAGAGCACATCGCTGTGGGATGCGCTCTCTGATGTGGGGTGGGTTTGGTGTCTGAGTGCCATGCTGGGGTGGTCCAAGGCACCCAGTGCCACTTCTGGTCCAAGGTGTGAGGCCCACTGGGTGCATGGGGATGGCAAGAGTTCACCCAATGCCTGTAGCCCCGCCACTGCATGAGAAATGCTTCTGTGTTGAAGCCTGGTCTCCTTACTGTTGTTGTGATGCCAGTGTAGGTTTTTGTAGCTGTTCATAGCTGTGGGTCACAGTATTTTGTGAAGCTCATGGCATTGGTATGAGCATCGTGGTTCTTTAGGCAGCATGGGGAAGCTGAGCTGAGGAGCACAGTGACTTGTGTCAAGCCTAACAGAATTGTTGGGGTGTTGAGCACTGGCAGGAGCCTGTCTGGATCAATATGGAGGACTGGTTTCCTTGCCTGCATAAGGTATGGCCTGAGGGCTTGGTTCCAGTGCTGGAGCTTGATTAAGTTATCTGAGTGTGAAATGAGGGAATGAAATGTTTTTAATGGTACTTTACCATGGGAAAGGGAAGAAATGGATGAGTCTTCTCTGGTCTGGTCAGTATTAAGGCACTTGCAAATAGAGGACCTAGGTTACTCTGTAGTCCTTTCCCATCTATTTTTCTCATGGTTTGATATTGCCCCTGGAGGGTGAAGCTGTGCAGAGCCTGTGAGGGGGGGTAGTGCTGAAGGACTGAAATGGGGGAGTGGTGGGTTCCTCCTTGCAGTGTTCTCACTAACTCCTGTTCTTGGCTTCCAGGAGGCTGCTCCACATGCTGACTACTGCAGAAGGTGTCATGACCCAGACAGACAGGCTGAATGGAGATGGGCTTCAGGAGGTGTTTGCTACCAACCTCTTTGGACACTTTATGCTGGTGAGGCTTCCTATGAAGATTGAACCCTCAGTCTGATGTTTGATCTGGGTAGGGATGGGTCTGGGCAGCACAGATCTTACAGGTTCAGATGCTGATGGAGGCTACAGCATGACAGATAAAGAATGACAGGGCAAAGGCCTTGGCATTTGTTTAAATAGCAATAACTGGCGACTTTTGTTGCAAGAGTTAATGTAATTTTGAGGTTACTCTAGTGACCCAGCAGACAGAGGTCAATCGTATGTAGTTCTCCATCCAGGATAAATACTAAGGCTTGGCTGTATTAAATTCTGAGGTTGCCAACTGAGCTGTCCAGCAGAATGACAGCTGCTTGTACAAGTGTCTGCTTTTGGCTAGTCTAGAACAAGCTGGCTGAGAAAGCTGAGAGAAGCTCACAGCCTTAGGTGCTGTAAGGTTATACCCTAAGACTGGGAAACTGGTGTGTTAAATAAGTTAACAATTCTTTTTCCAGGTTCGTCAGCTTCAGTCTCTACTCTGCGGTAACGAGAAGCCCTCACGACTCATCTGGACCTCCTCCAGCAATGCCAGGGAGTCTGCCTTCAGCCTCTCTGACTATCAGCATGCCAAGGGGCAGGAATCATACAGTTCCTCTAAATATGCTACTGACCTGACAAGTGTGGTTTTGAACAGGAAATTTAATGGCCAGGTGATGATAGTGTTTGTGTTGCTGCTGAAACCTAATGAGCTGCTACTGTTTGTAATTATCATGACATTGTCGTTACCTAGTTGCATTCATTCACTCATAGCAATCTGGTGATTGTTCCTTAATGCACCTTAGGTAAGAACTTAGAATTTACCTAAGTTCCTTAGGTAAGAACTAAACATGGCTGAGGTTGAACTGGTGGTGTAGGGGCTGGAAAATCTGCCAGACAGACTGCCAGATTCTGGAGTTCTTGCCAGAAGAGTTTCCCAAAGTGGGAGATTTTGGGAGCAGTTCTTACCTTGCAAGCTCTTCTCTTTAGATCAGAATTGATGTTAAAGAGCAAAGAGCCTCTGCTTCTTTCAGGTGTCCCTGCCTATCAGCACAGGGCTGCTCTGGCAGCACTGCCTGCAAGCACTGGAGCTGCAGGCTCTGCTGATGGCTCTGCTGCTGCTCAGGTTTGTCACAGTGAGCTGTCCAAGCAACCTGCCTTCCCTCTCCTGGGGGATTGATGGATTTTGTTGGCAGCTGGAGCCGTGGTCCAGCAGTAGTGGTTGTGCCATTCTCAAACACTTCTGGAGAAAATGGTTTAGTCTCAAGAGGCCGAGCTCTTACATCTTAAAGAAGAGGTAGCCTTTGGTCTGAGTGGGCTGTAATTTGTGGGATATCTGCTGTGGCTGCTGAGATGCATGGAGATTGCACCAGGAGGCTGCATTTTCTACCCTGGGGGTTTGTAAGGGGCATGGATTTAACACAAACTTCCAATTTGGACCTCTTAAAAATCACTACAGCTAATTGCTCTCTGCTCTGGTATTTAGTGGAATATTACTGTCTGATGTCTGTACACACTGTCTCTTGCTGAGGAGTACTGGGAGGGAAGGAGCATGACCCATTCTGTTAACTGCAGTGTAATTGCACACTGACTTGGTTTCTTTCCTGCAGGGTCTGTATTCCAGTGTTGTTTGTCCTGGGCTTGTCATGTCCAACATGACCTACGGAATTCTGCCCATTTTTCTGTGGAAGTTGCTAATGCCCATCATGTGGTTGGTGAGTGGATGTCCTGGCTGGTTTTGGGCTGTGACACACTTCACTGCAAGTGATGTACAGCACATTGGCTTCTTGCTGCCAGAAGCATTGGTATAGATTTCTTCCTTCTCTTGGGCTGGGCAGACTGGACTCTCTGCAAAGCTTCCCTTTCTCATCTTGGGGCACCAGTTTCCAGGCTGAGTTTGGAGGTTTGGTGCTAGACACTCTGCAGAGGGGCAGGGTTCAGCCCTTCAGTGTTTGTCAAGGGTCCTCTTGGAAGGTTTGCCAGTTCTGCTTGGGCTTGTGAAACACCATTAGCTTGCTGGCAGCAGAGCTCAGGATGTGGTCCCAACTTGGCCCCTGTGCTTTGAGATTCTGTTCATTTCTAGAACAACCTGTTCTTCAGTGTTGTTCTTTCTATTCCTCTAGAAGGCAGTGTTGTTTTTTTCTCTCCAACCCTATGGAAAGCAAAGCCTCCTGCTCTCTATTGCCTCTCCCCTTTCTTCCCCAGAAGTTTCCTTGCCTTTCTTCCTCTGGCCTTCAGTTTTCCAGGTTCACTGCAGTTCTGTCCCTGAAGGCTGCCTGCTCTGAGCCTTGATACTCTTGCTGCAAGAGTGGCCTTCATCTTAAGCTGCCCCAGTTGCAGCAGGTGATCCTGATGGATCACATTTCTCCTGGCAGCAGAGGCAATGCCATCTCATTTGTCCTCAAAGCTGGCAGTCCTGCAGATCCCCTCTCCCTCCTGCCATTCCTGCCCTTGAGACCCTTCCAGAAGAGGCATCTGCAGCGTGTGTGGGGCCTGTTGCTCCTGCCTTGGGGTGGACTCTGTGTGGGAGTGTGGAGTGACACTTGCTGACTTGCTGGAGGGCTTCAAAACGCAGTTTGTGGTGATAAAGGGATGCTTTAGTCAATGTGCAGTGTTACCTATTGCCCAGTTTGAGAAGCATTTGTACCTCTGATAGATTATCTGGAGTGTTTGGGCTGCTCAGGGCTTACCAACAAACCTTGGACCACAGTACAGATTCTGCCATGTCCTTTTCCCCTCAGATCCGATTTTTTGCCAAAACTTATACTCTGACACCCTATAATGGAGCAGAAGCTCACGTAAGTAGTTCACAACTTGAATTTAATATTCTGTCCTTCTGGGTGGGTCTTGTGGCTGGAGCAAAGAGCCTCTCAGCAAGGTTGGTGGGTGGGTGCTGTATTTGACCCCCAAATACCACAGCAGTGAGTGTGGGGGACCAGCTGTCCCCAGGGCTGATCTGCCACATGGCGCTTTATGATGTCCATCCAGTACCCATAAAATAAATGACTTTGGGAAAACACCCTGACCAGGGAGAATGACGTGCAGCACAGGGGATGGAGGTGGGCAAAGGGGGCACAGCATGTCTCAAGCACAGTGGGAGCAAGTTTATCCATGCTGAACTGCTTTAGCACAAACCTGCACTACTTTTGGCTCAGGTAGGTCACATCTGAAGGGAGCCAGCTCCGAACCTTACATATCACATCTTCCTCTGCTTGGTGGGAGCACCTGTGGTGTCTTCTCCTGTGTCTGCTGGCAGTCAGGTCTTTGCCCACAGGCTTGGCTGGGACATTGTGTGCTGGACTTGTACATCTCTGTGCTGTTCTTCCCAGGTGTGGCTCTTCAAACAGAAGCCAGAGTATCTGGATTCTCTTGTCAAATACCACAGCTGTACAACTGGACTGGGGAGATGCTATGTGGAGCCTCGAAAGGTAAATGGAGAGGGAACTTCCTGCTGTGGGGAACTTGGCTGGGGGTCTGTCTTCTGCTTTGCATGGGAGGGCTGGTGCCAAGGGTGTTCTGTGCCTGGAGTGCAAGATGCTTGTTGAATGCTAAGTAGCAGGAAGGGATGTGGGATTATCTGCAGTATTTCCTAGAGTAATTCCTGGTTTAGGATGGAGTCTGGAAGGTAATGGAAGTGATGATCAGAACAGGCTAAGTGTGTAATGATGCTTCCCCAAAATATGTTCTGGCTTATGCCCTGGTGACAGATGTCTTTAGTTGGCTGTATCTGAAGGTAGAAGCTCTGGAAATGCACCCTGCTTATCCCCAGAGCTGCCCTCGGTGTCTGCACTGGCTGCCACCAAGGTGATGGTCTCACAGTGCAGTTTTCCTTGTCTTCCAGATGAATGTGGATGAAGACACTGCTGAGAAATTTTACCAGAAGCTGTTGGAACTGGAGGAGCAGACCCTAGAGAAATACTCTGATCTCTTAGATTAAGTAAAGCCAGTCTCAGTAGGGTGAGAGTCTTGTATCAGTAACATGGGATTTCTTCCTTCTGGTGCTGTCTGTGTTGCCAGCTGTTCTGCAGGCACACAGCTTCAGACACAATCTTCCTTCTCAACAGAAGGTGAACAGTGCCTGAAAATGGAATTGTGAAAACTGAAGAGAAATACTTAGACCTTTTGCTATAGGATTTTTCTTTTGACATAAAACTGGAGACCTCGAGTAGGCAGAGTCTGTCTTAACACAGTTGCAAAGCAGTGTCTTACAAAAGCATGACTGAACTGTGTGTGGTTCAGGAACAGCCTCAAAGCCTGTGGTTTCAAATCTGTCTCAGTAAAGGCAGCAGTCTGGAGTGCTGCCTTGCATCTTGCTCTGCTGGTGTTTGTAGATGGCTCAAACACGTCACCTGTGGCTGATCCTGATGTACTTGAAGGCTCACCTTCAGCAGAGCTGCCCTTACACTTGCTCACCAAAGCTGGGGCTGGCTGTACAGACCTGTTCACCAAGACTGAACCTTACTGGCAGGCATGGTCTGCACAGCAGCTGAAACCAAGCTCCTGAAGAGCTGGCCTGAGAAGCACATGCATACCTCAACTGTGAGAACAGATATCTTGCTGTCCCCTGGGTACACACACTTGAGGGTTTTAACCATGACTCGCTTGAAAGGATGATGTTAACCTGAACTCAGGGCCAGTCTGCTCTGTTAAGAGCAAGAATGAGAGGTTACCATGTTGTTTTATCTATTTAGCTCTTTTATATAAATCTATTTTACCAACCATTCTTCCTGTTGTTTGTCTGGGGACCTTCACCAAGTACCTGCCACCAAGTAACTTCAAGCACTGTAATGAATAAATGACCTAAACTGACTTGTCCTTGATGCCATGGTGTTTTTACTCCACTATCCATCCTTTTGACTTGGAGGGCTGGAAGGAAATTTAATTTGTTGCCTTGTGCTGTATAAATCTGTGCTTACCTGGGAAGTTGTGGGGTCTCTGCCACAGAGGAGCTGTTAACCACCTTTTTGGCTTCAGTAGTTAAGGAAAGATGTGAGCGATTTCTGAAGACTTCAGTGTGGTTTTCTGTGCTGAGCACCTGTGGGAAGTCTGAGACTATTTTGCAGCCTTAGGCTCTTGGGACATGTCTCTGCTGCTTGCTCACCCTGCCATGTCACATAATTAACTGGTTTAATGCTCCCTAGCAAGGGAGCCCAGGTGCTTCCCTGCTCAGAGGTTTGAGGGAGGCTGTGCTGCATGTCCAGGCTCGTGCCTCCTGCCAGGCTGTCCACAAAGACAGGTAGCTCAGGGCTCTGGGTAGGAAACCTGCCCAGAGCTGGCAGCCAGGAGAATCCAGGCTCTTCACGGAGTTGGTTTGCAGGGATACAGACTTTAAGAATCTTTGCAGCCAATGGATGGGACTGTTTTGTGGGATGGGAACCATAACCACCTCCCACATTTTGGCTTTTGTCCTGAAAGCACAAGTAGGACCTGGACCCTTGAAACAGGGACTGCTCAAAGGGCAGGGGCTGGCTCAGGTGTTGGCTGCTCCCAAGGTGTGGCTGCCCACCACCCAGCTGGCTGTGAGGAGAACTGCCCGCTGCTGTGGGTGTGCAGCAAAGGGTGGCTCCTCATGCCCTGCTCCTGGCTAGCAGACACCTGTGCATGGAGCTCAATCCCTTTCAGTTGGACCCACCTCCTCTGTGCAATGAAAACTGGTACTGCCCGGAGCACTGTGGTGCAGGGTGGTGAGAAATTCCAGCTGTGATAGGAAAGAGCTGGCAGTGGCAGCCATGAATCACTGCTAACACAGGAGCTTGCTCTTTGTGATCCTTGGATATGGAGCTTTCCAGGGCAGGTCTTGGGTGTGAAAACTCATTGTTATTGCTCTGTGAAACCCTGCACAATCAGCTGTGTCATCTGATCTTTCATGACCGTGCCTCATCCTGAGCCACTGGTTTTTCACCTTGGTAAGAAAACACAGCAGTCCTTGCTCCAAACACAGCCTGAGTTCTCCATTGCTTTTTAGCTCAACTGTCTTTAAGCTATGTAGGGCATGGATAACAGAAGGGTGGGTGGCAACTGAGCCCTGGCCAAGGGAGGAGAAAACTTGAGACAGATTTGTCAGGGCTGAAATCCGTGGCTGGGTGACCTTTGCCTCTGCAGGAAGGGAATGTGATGGAAGGACTGGCATGTCCCTGTAAACAAGTGGATGTAATACAGCCAGTTTGTTTGGAAAAATCCAGGCTTAGTGGATAGCAACTTTGATGTCTAAAGTCTTGGAGGGGAGCTGCCCAGGAGCTGGGTGAGAAACAGGGAGCAGAAGCCCCTCTGAGAGTGTTGCAGCAGCATGACCTGTCTGGCTGGCAGGGAAGAGCCAAGAGGGACCTGGATCTGCGTGGGTTTTGCTGAGAATAGGCAAATTGTAGAGTCAAGACTGCCCCCAGGGTCAGGGAAGATTGTCAGTGCTTCTTTGAGAAATGGAGCTGTGCTCAGAGGAGGAATTAAGAAGGGAATTGGCAGGTGAGTTCAGGAACAACTTCAGAGAAGAATCAGTATGAGTGGTGAATTCCTTGTTAGGCTCATCAGTCGATTCTCCTGTGTACAAAGCAGAGCTTGGGGAGGCTGTGATGCTGTAATTAACATTTTTGGCACCAATGCTCAGTGAGAGGGGCCTGGAAAGGCTGCCCTGCCAGAACCCCTCTGCAGATTCAAAGGTTTGTATCAAACCAAAGTGCTAGCAGGGGAGATGACAGGGCAGGCAGATGACATTCACCTTGAGGCAGAGCAGCTGAGCTGGTCCCTGTGCATTAATTTTTCCCTTCAAGCTGCCTCAAAGAATAGCAAACAGGAGTGTGGCTGGGTACCCAGCCTGGGCTCAGGCTGTGCAAGGCAGAAGAGATACTGAACATGTGTGTAGGACCCTCTTTGGTGAAGCAGAAGCTACTAAAGACAAAGATGGTGTACCAAGGAGGCACAGCTCCAGACTTGGCCCTCTCTGTGTTTCTGTCTGTCTCAGCAGAAGCTTTGGTCAGCTCAGCTGGGCTTGGTGGGAGTTGTGTCCCTTGGAAGCTCCATGAGTCACCATGGCTGGCACCCCTCTAGGCAGCACGTGGCAGGTGCAGCAATATTTTGTGTCTTTGTCATCTGAGCAGAAGGTGACTCATTCTTGGTGAGCCAGCAAAAGCCAAACTGGCTGTGATGGTTCAGATAAGTCGCTTCCAACCAGCAGTGTATGAAGGCTGTAGGGATGCTGACCTGTGCAACCCTGGGACATGTGTGCACGGCCCCCCCAGGGGTTTATTGGTGGCCTTGAAATGCACTAACACCACTCAGAGCACAGCAGATCCTCACTCTACCTACCCACACTCTGCCTGGCAGCAGCTGCCACAGCTCGGGGTTCAGGAGGGCAGCATCACATCCCTGCCTTGAATTCCTTGGATACCTTTCAGCAGATCGTGGCTTCCTTGGCTTTGGGCAGCTCTTGGTTGACTCAGGCTCTTCCTGCTGTGCCCAGCTCATGATGGGCATTCTTGTCTGGAGAGGGATGTGTTTTCACTTGGGTCTGGGCCACATGGATGGGAGCAGGCAGAATGTTGTGGCAGGCAGACTCAGGGGACATGATGGCAGAAGTGTCAGAGAACAGAAGGGTGGGAGGCCAGCTGTGAGGATGGCTCCTCCTCTGGGCCCTGGGCTCACTGCCAGGCACTGGCAGAGGTCAAGGTCAGTAAAGTTAGGGAGAGGAGCCCATAGCAGGCACATTGCCTCATGTTTAGGCTGGGAACACTGGATCAAGGTCAGAGAAGCTGGAATGGCAGGAGCAGTTGGCAGCTTAGGCATGGCTCTGTACACAGTCAGTGGGTCATATTTGCAGTGTTTTGTTACAGCCCACGGTGACATGGGCTTTGGAGGTCCCTGGTCAAGGATGTCTCTCCTGGAGCAGGAACAGGCAAAGCATTAATCCACCTCTTTGTTCCCTGCAGGGCCACATGGTGCTAGCCGTTCTCCTGCTCCTTTCATGCCCTGAGCTGTGAGGGTTCTGTATCCCTGTGTCTTAAGTGCTGGCACAGGGGACCTGAGGGAAGAGGTCCATCCTCTTATGCAAACATCTGCTGTGGGGTGAGCTGTCTCCAAGAGGGTCAGTGTGTGAGGTTATTGTGTAGCACTGGAGTGCTCAGCCATGATGGAGCTCCCTGCTCTGCATGGGGTGGGTACTCTGGCACATACCCTATCCCACAGAGGGGCTTTGGGGGACCCCTCTGCCATATGCAGGGGGACCAGAAGTCCTGCTGGGACTGAGCCTTCGCCTGTCTGAAGTCCAGGCATGGGGCCAGTGAATCAGCCAGCAGCAGGACTGCCCAGAAGGCAGCTCCTGCCAGGTGCAGCCACCTCAGCCTCATGGGCACGAGTAGCTTCCTCACACCCACGTGGTGATGGCCCTCGGCATTTCCATCATCAACCAGCCCTTCCAGTGCTCCTGGTGTCACAGGCACAGTGTTTAATGAGGAGGGACAATCAGGGTAGGACATTCCTGCAGAAATGTTGCCCTCCATGTGCACAATCACTCTCTGTGCAGTTTGGGAGCTGGGTCCAGCTTCTGCTCTTGTCTCTTTTCCCAAACTCAAGGACAACACTGTTGAGGTGCAGAGCAGCAGAGTTGGCAAGGATATAGGGGAGAAGGGGGAGCATGAAGCCAAGATGGTGAGGGTAGAAGCTGGTGGTATGAAGGTGTCCTTCCAAACATCTCTTGGGCCCCCAAAAGCCCGCAGGATTTTCAGTGAGGTGTGGGCACTGACCATGGCAGTGATCTGCTGTTGGTGTCTTGCTGCAAACAGAGAGCATGTTGGAACAGGTTCCACAGATTCATAGAGTTGGAAAGGACCCACAGGGATCGTCAAAGAACAACTCCTGGCCCTGCACAGGACCCCCAAGAATCACACCCTGTGGCAGAGAGCATTGTCCAAAACATTTCTGAAACTCTGGCAGGCATGACCACTTCCCTGGAGAGCCTGTTCCAATGCCCAACCATTCTCTGTGTGAAGAACCTTCTCCTAGTATCCAGCCTAAGCCTTGCTGGACACAGCTTCTTGCTGTTCCCTCAGGTTCTATTGCTGGTCACCAGAGAGGAGAGGCTGGTGCCTGCTCTTCTGCTCTCCCTTGTGAGGAAGCTGTAGACTGCTATGAGGTCTCCCCTCAGTCTCCTCTTCTAGAAGGTGATCAAGCCAAGTGACCTTCCTGTTGTTGTAGGACATGAAAGAAAGATGAGAGACTCCAAATATTTCAGAAGGCAAAGAGCATAGAACAAACTTTATTGTCTAATTCTTACTACCTTTCATAAGGTGTTCCCATACAGACTTAACATGGTTGGTGAATAGGAACTACACCACTCTAATCCCATTGGTTAAACCAGAGACACACCTGGAAAAAGATTGTTTTGAGAGAAGATAGTTGTTTGCTAGGATTGTTTTGAGAAGTTTTCTTGAGAAATTTTTCCTTGGGAAAAAGCAGCTGCTAGCAGGCTAAAACCTCTCAGGTCTAGAAATATCAGGCCCACATTCCCCTGCTCCTCACATGGCTTCACCTCCAGGCCCTTCACCATCTTCCTTTGGACATGAACAGGACCTGCAGGTGATGCTGGGCAGGTTTGGTGATGCTGGCACCGGTGCCATGTCTGGATGTGCTGCTCAGGGCACCTCAGTGGCAGGTGCAGCTGGTATGTGGTGGCTGCTGGAGAAACCTGTCCCAGCACATCCCACTCCATCAATCACCTTCCCTGAATGTTGTTGATCAGGCTGATGCTGAGGAGCTGAGCTCATTCATTCCCCAGGGGCCTGTCAATACTGTCAGTTGTGACACAGGCTGCTCTCAGAGAGATGTCATGTTTTATCAGGCCTTGATAATCGCTATTTTCTCTCCACCTTTCTCCCCTGCCCATGCATCCCTCAGTGAGGTGTTCATCAGCTTTGATTTGATTGCAGCAGGACAAAGGTCGGCTTTCCCGATGTTTATCAGAGCACTGTTATGTGAGCTGTAGGTCCAGCCACGGTGGTCTGGACACCTCAAAAGCACTGCTTGGAGCAGGACAGGCTGTCCTGGACCTGACCCATGCTCACTTTGCCAGCAGAGCTGAACGTTGACCCCCAGCAGCCTCAGCAGGGGCTGGCTAGGGTGCACAGGCTCGGCCGGGTCTCCCTGCACAGCCCCCTGACCTCTCAGGTCCATGGTTCAGCTCAGGAGAGTGCAGAGCAGGGTAACTAACAAGAGGGACATCCCACGGTGGGTGCCAACACAGCTAGGAGTCATGTGGGTCAGCCAGGCTGGTTTTCCTGGAGCCAAAAGAACAGACGCCAACCAGTCCTCAGAGCCTCACTTTTCTCCAAGTTGGAGGTTTCCCCAGAAACTTCTAACAGGGTTTTCTGTCTGAGAGACTGAAACAGAAGGTTTTGCTTCCTTGCTTTGTCTCTGAAAAGCAGGGCTACCACAAGCCCCTGCTTCCCCTTGAGGGCCCTTCTTTTCCCCTGCCCTGTCTTGGCAGGGCTCCTCTGAGGCCAGCATGGAGACAGGAGCGTGAAGGCTTCCAGGGGAGGTGGAAGGGGTGTGGGCAGGGTGCTCCAGTCAGAGCTGCATGGAGAGATTGCTGTCCTTCTGCACCAGCATGGTAAATCAGGGCTTTTGTCTAAAACCACTCATTTTGTGCCAAAGGTTGGTCACTTAGAGGTGCTGCTTTTTGCAGCTGTGTGAGGTCCCAGTGCCAGCTGTTGCAACGTGCAGATGGAGCTGGTGCAGCCGGCACGCCAAGGGCAGTGAGGGCACACACGTGCACTGCCTGGGCATGGCACTTGCCAGTGGTGAATCCTCTGCACACCCCTTCCTGTCACAGCCTCCCGCTGAAGGGTGGGACGTGCAGATGGGAGAGGGGCAGGAAGACATGCTGATCCTTCCCAAACAGCCCAGAAGGAGAGAGGCAGCTGAGATCCCTGCGTGTCCAAGAGCTGATGGAGCAGCCTGGCAGTGCGTGGGTGTGCTGGAAGTGTGCTGTGAGGCAGGGCACTGATGTTGGCTAAGTGGCCTCAAAACCCAGGGACTGTCTTGCACAGCCCTATGCAGCAGAGAGGGCACGAGTGGG
>VXBB01000059.1:75154-255375 GCA_013399915.1 Illadopsis cleaveri | reverse complement strand
GGTGCAGCCGAGAGTAGACTCTCGGCAGTGTTGGGTGATAGCGTGCACACTCTGAGCGATGCTGGGTGTGCGCTGTCGGTGCTGCTGGGTGATGCTGCGCACATCCTGGGTGATGCTGGGGTACATTCTCGGCGGAGCTCAGTGATGCTGTGCACTGGAGGAAGTTCATCACCCTGGGTGCAGTGAAATCACTGAAACTCATCAGGGAGCACTTCACCATCCTATCATTTCTCGGGGGGGATTCAGAAAAAGAGGAACTCATTGGGAGGAGAACTGGTGGGGCCTCTTTGTGTGCCGAGGGGAGGGATCCAGGCTCTTTCCCTGACAGTGGGATGCGGTCGAGGTTTCTGTTATATTTGGCTGATCAGGCAGTGTGTTATTATCTGCCCTCGGAAATGGCTAACACAGAGACTATTGGAAACGTACTGCCAAAGTTATATTTGTGCTTGGGCTTGCAGAAGCACTGTCTGCAAATCTCCGTAAAGGAAATTCCTGGCATTGTATCGGGCTAATCAGAAATACTGCTTCACCACCAGGTTACGCTGCTTATAGGGCAGTTTTCAGTCACTCTTCCAATGTACTCTTGCCCTGTTTGCCTGTGCAAAACAGTCTTGCTCTGGGTAGCAGGTAGCTTATTGGGTCTTTTGTACAAGAGCATTAAAAGAAAGCAGAAAAATTTAAAATTCTGGTATTCAATATTCAAAGCAGCGTTCTGCACACAGTGGAATAAAAAATACCCTGTTGGAAGAAGCCAGTTTTTATTCCCCCTGTAGGCAGTGATCAGCTCTGCGCTCTCTAGAAAGCGCCTTGGCTGGCAGATTCTGGAAGAGCCAGCCAGTTTCCTCGAGACTCAGGGTATCCAGAGTGTCCTTGTTTGGACCCTGAGCTCTAGGCCGTGCTTGTCCCTGGCCGTGCAGGCAGAGCACGGGAGGTTTGCTCACTGCCGGTGACCTGTGCTCAGCTGCTAGGTGACTACGACAAGGTGAAGGCGGTGTCCGAAGGCTCCGACTGCCGCTGCAAATGCCTGGTCAGACCCCTGGGCCGGGGTGCCTGCCAAAGGATTAACGAGGGCGCTTTCAGAGCTGAGGATTTTTACACGGTGGAAACCATCACGTCAGGACCCAGCTGCAAGTGTGCATGTGTGGCCCCCCCCTCAGCTCTCAACCCTTGCGAGGGCGACTTCAGGCTGAAGAAGCTGCGGGAGGCAGACAGCAGCGACCTGAAGGTAGGAGAGCAGCTTGAGGTCCTGACTCTTTGGGGGCAAGAAGATCTTCTGAAGCCTTTTCTTTCTGAGCTTTTTCTAAAAAAACCCCTATTTCCTAACTGTTTTTTCCTAAACCATCTCCTAGTTACATTTGTATCTGCATGTTTGATATAAAAATCAAGCTCAGCTTAAGGGATTGAGTCAAGCAGCTGCAGTGGATGATTCACTTGATTAGTCCCGTGCTGCCTGGGGTCCACCATGGCTTTCTGTGCTGAGAGCCCAGTAGGGACTGGGCTGCTCCCTGCCCTCTGTCCAGCTCCAAATGTCCCTGGAGGACACCTCTGCTATGCTCAGCAGCTGCCAGGTCTTTTTTCTGTTGCAGAGAGGGACTCCCAAGGGCCCACACAAAAAAGCTGTTTTGGCTTCCATAGGCCAAAAGCTGCTGATGCGTCAGCATGAGGGTGTGATGCACAGCTGCCTGATGGCAGGATGGATATGTTGTTTTAAATGCTGACACTTCTCTACTATTCAGTGTTTTCTCTCTCTCGTAATGTGTACCTCTTTTCCAAAAGTGTTTAAGTACTCCTGACTTTTACTGGATGCTTCCTCTTGTTGGTGCAGCAGCTGGCAACAGACCCTGCTGGGTTTTCCAGTTTGCTACCAGTGTGGGACACCAGAAAGTGCCACTGGCTTGGTCCAGTCCTGGGGAGTCCCTGGAGTGGTGGGTTGAGTGCTGGTGGCACTGCTGCCCCTAAATCCCTCTTGGGTGGGAAGGCAGGTGGTGTGCAAGGCACTGTGGGGCAGCTGCCATCGAGGCCACCACGATGGGCTTGTTCTAATTAATTTGGAGCTTGAGGATGTGTTTCATCTTGTCGGACTGCAGACAGTTAGCAGCTTCTTGTCCAAGCGCCCCTGCAGCTAGGGAAGATAAACAGGCACAGGCAGACAATCCATCATTCCAGGGGAGGAGGAGTCCCAGTCTGGAGTTGTTTGGTGGTCCCTCATCTGGAGAAAAGCCAGGAGGTCCCACGTGGCCTTAGATGAAAGTCGTGAGCTCTCTGTGGTTAGGGGAGGGGACACCCCCGAGGTGGCAGACCACCCCCTGTGGTCCTTTGCTGGGAGGCAGGCAGAGCTCCTGCACCAGCAGCTCCCAGCTCTCTCCTCATCCTCCTCCAGGAGGAGCAGAGCATGCCTGGCTGCCCCTTGGCTTCCCACCGGGGAGCTGCTCACAGCCAGCTGTGGTGTGAAAGGCTGTCCTCTAGGAACTGGCCCCGGCTCCCCCGCTCGTTTCGCAAGGACTCACAGCCAGGGGATTTCACAAGGTTTATCCAAACACACACACACGGTGGGATTTTCTGTGCTGCCAGGGTCCATCCCAGGAGCTGGGCAGCAGGATTGCTTTCCCTCCAAGCACAGAGCCCCTCCTGGGGTCGGGATCACTGGGAACAGCCCCTTCTTGTAGGAGAAGCTGGGCAATAGGAGAGGACACAGCTCCAGTTCTTATGCCACTCATGAGGAGCAGCTCCCACAGCTCATCAGTGAGGAGCTGGGCCACTCCACAGCTCTGAGCAGACCCCAAGGGTTTTACTCTCTTTGCTGGCCCAACAAGCATCGCTCTTGCCCAGTCCAGCAGCAGGAAAGGGTACAGGGTCGTTCGTATGTTGTGTTTGACCAGACTTTCTTATGATCTGACACAAAAGCCCTGGGTACTCCGTGTGTGGGGGAGAGCCATGGGAAGGTCCCTCCCTTGGGTGGGCTGGAGGATGAGTCCCTCAGGGAATGGTGAGAAAGAGAGAGAAATCCAGGCAGAAGGAACATAGCCCAGGGCAACCAAACTGAGTCGAAGGCTGGGCTTCCCAGCTGAAGGTTTCAGTCCCATCTGTGCCTTTAGTAAGGTCCAGTGGGAATTCACAGACCATCAGAGAGCCAAAGTCCCCAGTGGGTGAAGGGAAGGAAGCAGTGAGGTGATAGGAACATCAGAGTGGTCTTTAGGGGAAGGTCGGCGTGGCGTTGGCAGGGAGAAGCTCCATCTCAGATCTATTTGTGTGAAATGGCAGCATGCTGCTTGCAGGCACAGCATGAGTTTTACGGATCTTGGGGCTGAGTCAGTGCAAGGGGGCTTGTGCTCAGGATCATTTGGAAGGAGGTTAATGCAGTCTGCAACCTTTGTTCATTGATGGAAATTCTCCAGCCTGGAGGGAAAGCAGTTGTCTCCAGTGGCTGTCTGGCAGGCTGTGTGCATTGTATTGGTTGTCTCCATCCAGCTCTCAGTGGAAAGTGGGTGCACAGCCATAAAACAGCTCTTGTCTCTTAATGCTGCCATTTTATCTGGCCCAAAAAATCTTTCCTTTGCTGTCAGCTCCACAGGGAGGCTGCAGAGGCCGGGGTGGAAACTCCAAGTGCTGCCAGCAGTGCTGCCTGTGATTCTCCCATGTTTATGATGAAGCTCTGCTGACCAGTTTGTAGCTGCTGGGAGAAAATGTCACCACTCTGTAGTAATTCCTATGCACTGAAAATCCTCCTCAGCCATTGGGAAACAGGGAGCCAGCAGCACCACGCCGGACATGTGGGGACACATGGGACCAGGGGGAGGTGGCCCAGGAGCCCTTCCCACCAGCTGTGCCATGCTCAGCACTGTCCTGTGTGGAGCAGCACCAGAAACTGGGCAAAATGCAGAACAAGGGTTCTGCTGTCCAGATCCCCAGGAGTGGTGACCACGGGCCGATGCTGGGCAGGACACAAGCACAGGGGTGACTTAAATACAGGGGGCCTGTGAAATGCGTGGCTGCAGGAGAGGGCCTCATACCTCCAATAAAATTGTTCTTCAGAAAGGCAACTGTTGCCAGGCTGGCACTGAATTTCTGTTTCTTCACTCTTGCAATTCCAGGGTATTTTGAAATTTTTAACAAGTTTCTTCTTCCAGGAAAAAGAGCACAGGATGGCCCCAGTCAGAGTCTGATCTCAAACTGAGCTGCCTTTTTCTTGTTGCCTCTTTTGCCAGCAGTCACATCACTGGTGGAGTAGTTAAGCCTTTGGGCTTGTGGTAGGGCCTGCTTAGAGCTGGCAAAGAGAGCAGCATTTTACCTTGCTTTGCTACTGATCCCCAGCACCCAAAATGTGCTCCTGAAGCCCTGAGGCTCTGTGGAGGTGGCGAGAGTTGTTCTGCATGCTGTGCTCTGACCAGGGCAGCAGTGCAGCAGGGCCATGTAAGGGAAAACCTTCTTTTTAATTCAAATTCTTGCACTTACATGGGTGCATCACCCTTGACTTTTCGGCTGAGGAAACTACATGGGGGTATGTTACAGCAAGTGCTGCTGCCTGACTGAGTTCTCCCCTTCCCTTCCAGCTCTCCTCCATTGTCGAGATGCTGGAAAGTGCCTTTTATGGCTTAGACCTTCTGAAGCTGCACTCAGTCACCACCAAGCTGGTAGGTCGGGTGGAGAAGCTCGAGGAGGTGAGTCCTGCTGTCTTTCAATGTCCTTGCCCTCGGTGAGACTGGCCTCCAACCGAGTTCCTGCTGCCTTTGGCACATTCAGAGCCGCGTTGCCTGGGAGGAAATGTTAATTAACTATTTGGCTGAGACTAAACCAGACCAGACTTGGATGTCTGAACCAGACCGGACCACAGGCAGTGGTCAGTGCATCCCCACCCCATCAGCCTTGCCTGACCCTCTCCAGCTCTCCCAGTCCCTCAGGGCCTAGACTGGGAGCAGGATCTTAGCTGTGGCCTCACTAGGAGCACCATCTCCTTCGGGTCAGAAGGCCCTGCAGTTATTCCTCTTCTCAGTTTTACATGTGTGCTAGTGTGATGGCTGCTCTCAACCAGGAGCTTTTGTGATGTTTGATGTGAGGGCGAGATGTTCAAGGCTAGTGCAGGGGTACACTCAGCAGGACTGTGGGGAACCAAGGAGCTCAGATTCCTGAAGGATCAAGTTATGTCTTGGCCTGTGTTAAAACAGAGCAGAACCCTCAACCTTCCATTTTATTTTAGAGCAGACTTCCAGTGAAATAACTTTCACTTCCATACAGTTTAATATTTCTTTGGCTAGCACAGCATAGGGTTTGCAGTTTAAGCTGTGCTCAGCTATGTAGCAACACGTTGCCAGATTAAATACTGGAGTTTTCTCTCGTGGTCCCTATCTGGGATGGTAATTCCACATTCTTGTCGGCATGGAGCAGTCATGTTTGTCTCCAGCCAGGAGCTGAGAGGCGATGATTTATAAAGCCAAAATTCCACTTGCACAGTGTTTGGGGAAGGCATGGCGTGCTCCATCCCAGGGTCAGGAAGGAGACAGCTGAGGGGAGCACGCTTGGTTTCCAAGCATGGAAATTGACCCAAAAGGGGGTTTAAGGTCTGAAAATAACAAAGAACCAATATTCCCCTTTGCAATCCCCCCCTCTTCCTGTGGTTTAGTGTGTTCTTCAGTCATTACTTGGGTTTGCCAAGTTTCAGGTGGAGTTATCACTGCACTCTGCTCCAGTACCAAAGTGGCCCTGCCTTCCAGCCAGTTTCTGCAGGGGGGCTCAGAGCCAGCAGTGCTGGTGGCATGTTGGGTACATGGGACGACCTTTGCAGCCTGGCCACTCCACTCACAGTCCTTGCAGGGAGGCAGATGCACAGAAAGCTCTATAGGGCTGAAGGAGTTTGGCCTGAGATGGAGCTGTAGAGGTGTGGGAGCAGGGAATTCACAAGCGTCTCTAATTTCCCAGAAGCGGGGCTGCAGGAGCATGTAAAAGCAGCTGAAGCTGCCTGCAGGCACTTGGACAGGATGGAGGAAGACAGAAGAGGCCTGGGTTAGAAGGAGATTGCCCAGTGCTTGGGGCAGAGCAGAGCTGATGCACGCAGCAGGTGTGAAATGCCTCCTGCTGCTGGCTTAGCATGGGAATTCCTGTTGAGACGATGTGGAGGAGGATCACACCCTGCACCAGCCATGGGGTCTGACAACACGGACAGCTGAAATGCTGAACTTGAGCCTGGCATGGCTTCAAACCATGGCCCTCCCAGGAGGGTGTGCTTTCGGCAGCTGCTCCTCGACACAGCAGCTGAGGAGCCTCAGCAGCATCACAGACCTGGCTTTGCTGCTGCCTCTCTGCTCAAGGGAAGACAAATTTTATCCCATGGCAGGTCATAAGCCAAACATTACACAGGAGAAGTGGTGAGGGCACAGGGCTGTTGGAATCAGTCATCCTCTTCAAAGGAGGATGGTGTCGAGAGCTGCTCCTGGGAGAGCACCATGAGATCCCCTGTTCCCCTGCTTGCTGCAGTGAAATGCTTGCTGGATCATCCCTGCATCATTGGACTCAGCCTCAGAGTGTCCTGGTAAATCTGTGACTCACGATCCTTGGGTAAAGACTGGGAATTCAGATGCCCATGGAGAAGGCTGGGGGTTAACCCCTCTGGTTTTGCAGAGGTTAGAAGGTTTCATGAGTTCTGTCCAGTACAACAAGATATTTTAGACCAATGGTGTTGGTAGAGGGAAGGATCCCCCAATTCTTGGTCCATGGAGTACCTTCTCTAGTGAGGCAGTTCCTCTGCTTTGTCTTCAGCTCACAGCTGTCACATCAGCTGGCAATTTTGAGGTCACAGATGGAGGTCACAGTGGGTTTTAGGGAAAATTAATGGCAGGACAGATTGAAAACAAAGGATCAGGGTAACCACCCCCAGTGCCTGTGCTGAAGTGCTTTGACTGATGTGCTACCCATCCAAAACAGTTGCTGTTAGAGGTGTAGAAGCCCAAGGACTGATGAGCAGACACTGCAACAATTCCTTGGGTACGGGGTATGCCTGTGGCTGGGGGACGGACAAGGGCAAAGGGTTTACCTGAGTTGCAACCAGCCCTAGCTGGTGACAGGACAGCTCTCTGAGGGTCACTGGCTCTTGTCCTGCCCTCAGATTCTCAGATTCTGTGGGAGAAGAGGGTGTTGGGGAGGAGCAGTCCCTGAGTGCAGGCACTGTGTGGCCAGGCCAGGAAGGTGGGATTAATAAATGCAAGATGAACTTGCTGCCACAGGCCAAGGACACCAGGCTGACTTAAGGTGTTTCAGCTTGTCTTTTCCTCCTGTGATCTGGTGAGTGTGGCTGAAGATGGGGGTTGAAGAGCCTCAAGGCCACTCTCCCACTCCGTGGGAACCTGCAGCAAACAGTGGATCTGGGATATGCACACCAGGGGAGGGTTCCTGGATCCCACTGGGGTCAGGGGCATCTTCCTAGCAGCTGAAGTGCCCGGCCTCATGGAGAATCCCCAGCTGTGAGCCCAGGATAGCAGCTCAGAGCTCCAGGGATGTGGTTTGGGGGCCACAGAATATCCCTTGTCATTAAATGGGGTAAAGTCTCCTCTCTTGCTTCCCTAGGGCATGTCCAAGAACGTCACACTGGAAGGCCAGCGGGCAGGAGCCAGCGGGGAGGAGGGTCTGCAGGATCCCCCTGGCAGGGAAAACTGCTCCAGGCTCCTCCCCAACAGCCTGGCTGACATCGAGAGCTCTCTGCAGCGGGACGCTGAGGCTGCCTACACTCACTCAGAGGTATAGCTCAGTGTCACTGCTGCTGCTCAAGCAGCCCTGGGCTGTCTCCTGGATGTGGCCACTGCCCCAGGGTGACTTTCTCCTCGCTGGAGCAACCCTGTTTATGTTCCTCCATCTCCAAGCTGTGTGTCTCGGCAAAGCCAGCTGCTGCTGGGACGGGATGTAGGTGGAAGCAGAGGAAGGTTGCTCCCTTGGCCTCCCCCCTTCCCACGGGGCTGTTGGTTTTCGAGGTCAGCGGTGGCTGAGCTGCTTGGAAAGCGTGATGTCATTGTGGGGCCGGCGGGGAAGCGGTGGGAAACAGAGCCTTTGATTAGCAGGGCTTGGGGCTCGCTGGAGGGACAGACTGTCGCCCGCCTCCCCTCCCTCCCTGCCAGGCAATTATCCCTTCACCATCAGCCCCTGCACCTGGCAGGCTCCCAGCAGGGGCTTGGGCATACCCCTGGTTCTGGCACCCAGCCTCAGACCGTGGGGGTCCCCATGGGATCTGCCCAGCATGGGGACATCCTCTGCCTGGGGCAGTTTCTGTGCAGCCCCAGAGAGATGTGAGTGGGGTGTTTTGGGAAAAGGTCTGTCCAGGGTGTCCTGATGTTCTTGCTGCTTCAGTGGTGCTATCTAGGATGGCTCGTGCTCCTCTGATCCCTGCTGGCAGCTCCTGAAGCATCCTGCCCTCAGCCCACTGTCCCTCTGCAGGGCAGCAGGAGCTGTCTGGCACGGGGGGAGCAGTTAGTGCACCATTTCCAGCTCAAACAGGAGTGCTCAGCTCCTGAGGATGGCAAGACCCTGCACTTGCCCCCCACCCCTGCTCTGCAGATCCTGTGTGGAGACAGGCTCCCCTGGGACAGGGGTGGGCTCCCATACGTGCACTGAGTGTCAGCAGGTGGGGAAATGGCACCAACTGTGCTGTGCCAGTGCTCTCTGCCCCAGGGAGAACCGTGCCCAGGCAGGGGTGTTTGGCTGTGCTCCCAGCCCCACTGCCCTGCTCCCCAAGCCATGAGCTAAGCAGCTGCTGCCTGTGGGAGAGGAGCAAGCCCCAGCCAGGCAGGGGAGTGGAGCGTGAGGCTTTTATTACCCCGAGTGACCTCATTTCCCAATATTCCCCTTTTCTCCCTGCTAATTGCAGCAGGGCCCATCCTCTCAGCCAAATGGGCTCTGCTTCAACCCTCAGGCTGGCTTTCTGATTTCCTTTTAATGAGATGAAATCCTTCAGACCTGAGCTGTGGCAGCTGGTCCCTGCCTTGGGGGAGGTTCCTGCACGTGCTGGGAAGGTGCCTTCAGCCTCTCTGCCCTGTGAAAGCTCAGTGCACATTGCACTCTGCAGATCAGCTGCTGGAACCAGCCCCTGGCATGCCAGGGAGCCACCCTACTCCTCCTGCCTGCCCTGCATCCCACAGCGTATGCCTTATGGATCCCTGAGTCCCAGAACTGCAGGGTGGCACCAAGGATATGCAGAAGCACCGTTGGTCTGCCACCCTGCTGTCTCCTGGAGGGTTTCCCATGGCAGAATGGACTGAGGGAGACCCTGAGGAAGCAGGGAGCTCAGATCCTCCTGCCCAGCATGGGGCTGTGCAGCCTGACTTGCCCTGTCACCAAAACGTGGCATTTCTGGCCCATCTGGTAACAACCTCCTCTGCCTCTTCCAGGGAAAATATGAAGAAAGATTCCTGAAAGATGAAACCATCTCCCAGCAGATCAACTCTGTGGAATCCCTCCCGGAGCTGCACCTCTCTCAGGAGGACGAGAAGCCCGAGAAGTTCTTGCAGAGGAAGCTGCGGGTGAGCAGCTGGCCTCCGTCCAAGCCCACCATTGTCCGAGGGGTCACCTACTACAAAGCCCAGTCCACTGAGTCAGAGAATGACATCGAGGAGCAACGTGAGTTGGGTATGCAGCCATGGTTGGTGGGATGGTGGCTGCATCCCGTAGCAAAGCCAGTGCTGCATCCCCTGGGAATGTGTGGGCAAAGCCTGTGGGAGCAGCAGGAGGAGGTGGCACAACTCGCCTTTGAGCTGTGTATGTGGGGCAGTGTAGCATTGTTATTCCATGGAAAATCCCTAGTAGCTAAGGAAATAGGTCACTGCTTTGGTTCAAAATCAAACCCAGCATCAACACCTTTCCAGAAGCAAATGGAGGTTTATTAAATATGCTCGTGTTTCAAATCCGCCTGCCCAATGGCATCCCAGGAGGCTTGTGCAGTGTGTGCTGTTGTGGGAAGCAGCTCCGAGCTCATGGCCCTGGCCATGGTGGGAGCAGGGGCTGGGCCCTCAGGAGCCAGCAGACTGGTGGGTAGCATGGGCAGAAGGACAAATGCCCTCGCTGTGCAGACTGGCTCAGCAGCAAGGA
Organism: Illadopsis cleaveri; assembly: GCA_013399915.1. Taxonomy (NCBI): domain Eukaryota; kingdom Metazoa; phylum Chordata; class Aves; order Passeriformes; family Timaliidae; genus Illadopsis; species Illadopsis cleaveri. The sequence goes on along the minus strand of VXBB01000059.1, from coordinate 245,313 downwards.
CATCCAGCTCTGCCCTGCAGGGGGTTGTCAGCTCCTGGAGATGAGGAGGAGCAAAGGGTGGAAAGGGAGCAAAGGGTTTTCCGTGGTGGCTGGAAAACTCCAGTGATCCCTGTGCCCTGGCTGAGGCACCTGCTTTGGCATCCTGGGTTAGGTGAGTGGGATCTGGTTGGGAATGCAGCTGGGTCTCCATCCTGCCCAGTCTCTGGGAGGTGGCAGGGCAGAATTGATCTCCATCACCTCCTGCTCTGCCTGGCCTGAGGTGGTGGATGTTGCTGTGATGGGGCCTCACTCACCTCCTGACATGGGCACTGTCAGCCTCTGCAGTTCTCTGAGGGGAAATGGAGAGGGAATGCAGGTGAATTTAGTACCAGACAGCCTGCAGATGTGGGCAGGGAGCCAGCTGGAGGGGCTGGAGGGGCCTTGCTCCCCTGGCTGCGGGGCTGACACCTGTGCCTGTGTTTGGCAGCGGATGAGCTGTTCAGTGGGGACAACACGGTGGACCTGCTGATAGAGGACCAGCTCCTGAGGCCCAGCAGCAGGGCAGGCAAGGCCATGAGGAAGCCCTCCCCAGTGGGGTGGCCGCCCACCCCTGGCAGTGCTCCCACGACCCTGCCAGCCGCTGGGACTGCTGTGCCCGCCACGGTGCCCCCGCCCCCTGCCACGCCAGACCCCACCGCCGTGAGCCGGCTGAGCCCCGCCCCAGAGCCCGTCATTGCCCCGCCAGGGCTGGCGGAGGAGGGGACCCCACAGCCACCGGCAGCCTTGGCCAGCACAGTGGTGGCCACAGCCACAGAGAACTTGCCCATGGCCACCCCTGCTGGAGGCTGGAGTGACATGGAGAGCAGCCCAGGAGCTTGGGTACAGGCAAACACCCCTGCAACGCCGGTCAGCCCGGCCATCCCTGCCACCCCAAAGGAGGGCCTGGAGGAGGAGGACATCAGGAACATCATTGGTGAGTGCCTGCAGGTCCTGCACCCATCCAGCTGTGTGGGGGTGGGGGGCTGGCTCGTACCCACAATGTGTCCTGCTAAGCACAGTACACCTGGATTTGGTCACAGGTGGGAGGTGGCACGGAGATGGCAGCTGGACAGCACTTCACTGGGGCGCCAGGTTTAATTATTAACTCTGGAATCTACTCTAATTTCCTCCCACCTTTAGGGGCTGGGCTGGGCAGAGACAGGACCTGAGACAGGCAGCAGCCTCAGCTGGAGCAGGGACATGGCTGAGGCTGCAGGGAGATGTTTTCAGGGTCTGGCCAGTCCTGCTGGGCCTCACAGAGCTGCACCAGGGCCAAGGTAGTAGGGGGTACCTTCTGGGTGAGCAAAGGGCTGGAGGGGGGTGATGCCTCCAGGGACAGTGTGGCCACCCTGCCTCTGGCCTCACAAGCCTTTCCCTGCCCACGCAGGGCGCTGCAAGGACACGCTGTCCACCATCTCGGGGCCCACCACCCAGAACACCTACGGGCGCAATGAGGGAGCCTGGATGAAGGACCCCCTGGCCCGGGAGGAGCGGATCTATGTCACCAATTACTACTATGGGAACACATTGGTAGAGTTCAGGAACCTTGACAATTTCAAGCAAGGTGGGTTTGCACCATCTCTGATACCATGCTAGCCACCACTCAGCTGATGGAAGTAGCATCCTCATTCCTGGGGACGCTGCATTGTGGGGGAATGTCCGCCTGGGGACCTTCCACTCTCGGATGCTGGCACCCAGCATGTGGGGTATAGAGCATGGGACAGCTCAGGCTGTGGCTGTTGGCTGGGGAGTGCAGGCAGAGCTGGGGGCAGAGGGTGCTGCCGGCATGGCCGCTCACCCCACAGCAAAAGGAAGTCTCACCAGCCATGTGTGTTTGCCCTGCAGGTCGCTGGAGCAACTCCTACAAGCTCCCGTACAGCTGGATCGGGACAGGGCACGTCGTCTACAACGGCTCCTTCTACTACAACCGGGCCTTCACGCGCAACATCATCAAGTATGACCTGAAGCAGCGCTATGTGGCCGCCTGGGCCATGCTGCACGACGTGGCCTACGAGGAGTCCACCCCGTGGCGGTGGCGAGGCCACTCCGATGTGGACTTTGCCGTGGACGAGAACGGCCTGTGGGTCATCTACCCGGCCATCAGCTACGAGGGTTTCAACCAGGAGGTGATTGTGCTGAGCAAGCTGAACGCGGCCGACCTCAGCACCCAGAAGGAGACCACGTGGCGGACGGGGCTGCGCAAGAATTTCTATGGGAACTGCTTTGTCATCTGTGGGGTCCTGTATGCAGTCGACAGCTACAACAAGAGGAATGCCAACATCTCCTACGCCTTTGACACGCACACCAACACGCAGATCATCCCCAGGCTGCTCTTTGAGAACGAGTACGCCTACACCACGCAGATAGACTATAACCCCAAGGACCGCCTGCTCTACGCCTGGGACAATGGCCACCAAGTCACCTACCACGTCATCTTTGCCTACTGAGACCCCCCCACCACAGTGGGGCACTGCAAGCCAGGGGCCACCAGCACCTTTTATTATTATTTTTATTGTTATTATTGTTATTTTGTACAAATTGAAGAGTAAATGATGGGTTTTGTTTCAAGCTGGCTTTTTATGGCGGATTGTAGATCGATCCCCAGGCCAGAACCACTCCCTTTGTCTTTGCTGTATCCTTGCTTCTGATTTTCCTTCCCAGGGGAAGGAGGTTCTCCTTTGGAAGGGCAGGCCCGGCTCTCCTGCCCAGGGAAGAGGAGGTGGCCCAGACACGCTCCTCCTGATGATGTTTTTAGCTAAAGATGATCAGCAAGACACCCTGAACCAGTGCAAAGCTGCACGCACCAGGTCCCAGCAGGATGCTGCTGCCTGCCTGTCCTGGTGGAGGACCTGCATGTCCCATGGGAATGTCCCTCAGGACCATCTTCCCAGCTGATGGCCAGCAGGCCCCTTGAACCTCCTGCTGTACAACAGGGCTGTAAGCACAGCTCCAGCAGCTTCTGGTGCTGGTACTTATGCCGAGGACTGTCCCCTCCAGCCGGGGCTCTGCTCTCTGCAAGCCGCTCTGGGGGGCCAGGTGCACCCTGAGCCCTGACTCATGTCTGGAGGGAGCTGCTGGCGGGAGGGGGATGCTGTAAATACGTGTAGATGGCTTTTGTTTGTTCATTTTGTAACCCTGAGGAGTCCCCCTTGGCATTTGCTGGGTGAAGGCTCTGCTCAGCTGGGCGCTGGGCTGCCTGGGCAGGGGCAGGCAGAGCCTTCACTGTGCCACTTCATCTCCTACATGCCCTCTCATGCCCATGCCTACCCTGTTCCTGGACCATCAGGATCCCCTCACAGAGGCACAGCCCTTGCCCTCCTGCCCACCAGCATCTTGTATTTACCTGCTGTCAGTAATAAAGGATCCAGTACCTTCGCAGCCATTTGGGCTTTCTTTGGCTGTGGTTCACGCTCTGGGTGCATGAAAATGCACAGGTGTCTGGGGTGGGTTTTGGTTGGTTTGGAGAGCCAGTTTACACACCATATGGGGACAAACCCCAGAGGGATTTAGGCTGCTTGGGACTGGCACTGGGGCAGGGTGACATGGTCATGTCCAGCCCTCGTGAGGGCTGTGGGTGAGGAGCTCGTGTAGGGTGACCCCCCTCCAGCAGCAGGAGGGGGACAGGGTGGATGTGCCATGGGCAGTGCCAACACTGTGCCAAGCAGAGCCACACTGCAGCCCAAGAGACAGCAGACCAGGGCAGGTGTTCCAGTAATCTGCCTAAGGAAAACAGTATTAACAAGCACAATAATAAAGTTATAAGTAATAAATAAAAGAAGGATTTTATTGCCTTCAGTACTAGGGACACAGAGAACAGAATTACACAGGATAAGAGATGCTCTCCACCACCAGAGCCCAGGGGTGCTGGCTGAGGAAGTGGTGCCGCAGCACTCCTGAGCCCCCAGCCCCCACTAGCAGCCGTTCCCAACGTGCCAGGCTGTGCCAAACCCAGCCACAACTCCAGTCCCCTCCCCAGCTCCCTGGCAGCAAATTCCCGCAGAGCAGTAAGCAGCCCTGACCCACGGCTGTGGGGGAACCATGTGCCTCTGGCTGGGGCACCACTGGGGTTTTTATTTCTGACTATTGTGTGAGCTGGCCCACAGTCAGGTGGGGCCAGGCCAGGAAAATGAACTGGTGCGAGCAGTGCAGCCAAACCCGGGCCAAGCCCAAATCCTTCCCAGCACCGCGAGGACAGGGGGCCTGCGCTGCCTGCACTGGGGACGTGGCAAAGGGCACAGCTTTTCCATGGTATTGCAAGGCACATACTTCACAGGGGTGCATTGCTCCTCATCCTCCTCCTCATTGGCCCTGGAGCACTTTGTCTTGCTGCGGGATCAACATGTATTTCCTAACAGCCACACACATACACGAATAATAACAATAATTCATAATTAATAATTAAAACCCCCACGAGCCAGTTAGTGCTCAGACCATGAAGGAAAGGCAGCTGGCTGGCAAACTGAAGCTCATCATCTTCTGTGTGAACTGCGCAGGGGAGGAAAAATAATGTAACAACATGCTGAAGTCATTTTGCAATGCTGATGCTCTGCTGGTGGCTCATCCCAGCTGAGCACCAGTGTGCTGGAGCTTCTGGGCCCAGCTCCAGCATGGGGCTTGCCTGACCAACGTGGGCTCAGTGAGCAGAGCTCCACAGACAATCTGGAATGGCAGCAGTTGGCTGCAGCCAGTGTTTGGGGCAAATGGAACATTCCCCACTGCTTGGTGGATGACTGACTGTGCTGGCGAGGCGGAGGGGTGAGTGGGGCTGAGCATGTGTGACGTGTGTGTGGCTTCAGGAGAAGGTGCTGTGGCGGTGTCCCACGGAACTGAAGCAGCCCCTCTGCCCCAGCAGGGCCAGTGCTGCTCCACAGGCTGTTGTTAGCAGTGAAAAGTATTAAATAGCACATACAAAAAACCCACGCCAACAAAAACCAGGAAGAAAAGAAAAAAAAACCAAACTCAAAAAACCCAAACTTTACAAATGTTGCTGCATGATATCACTTCCTTTGGGCCAAGCCTTCAGCTGTGCAGCCACGTGGGCTGGGGAAGGCAGCAGCAGGATCCTGGAGAGCCAGGCAGGTGCAGGGTGGGCACTGCCTCGAAGTGCAGCCCAGCTCCAGGACAGAGGGGTTGTTCTGCTTGTAGTGCTTTAGTGCTGAGTGCGGGGTCCCAGCACCCTCCTAGGGTGGCTGGGCTGGGCTGCCCTACCACACTGCTGCATCCCAGGGCTTCCTGCCCAAGGAGGCTGCACAGGCAGGACTTGGGCAGGGAATAATGATGAGTGGGGCTCTCTGGTCAAGCACCTGCAGCTGGGAGCTGGACACAGCTTTCTCTTGCTGCCCAGGCACACTGCAGGGAGAGCCACCCAATCCCAACTGTGGGTGTCTGCTGCCATGTCTCTTGGCTCATCAGCCCACCTCCAGCAGCCTAACAGGGACAAAAATGAAAAACAACCCACAATTCTGGACAGTGCATAAGTAGCAGGAATGGCCCATGTCCCTCACACTGTGTGGGGCCCCCAGGACTGTCCCTGGCGAGGAACCAGCTGAGCTGCATAATCCCCGGGCAGGATGTGGCCATTGGGTAAGGTCAGGCACAGGAATCGGCTAAAGGGGACTGTCCCTGCTGTGCCCGCGTGCCACGAGCCCCAGCACCTGCCAGGGAAGGGGCTCAGGCTGGCGGCAGGACCTGCTGCATGCCGGGTGCTCCCCTGTGAGCTGTCACAGGAGCTACTGCAGGGATTTGACAATGGCCCTCAGGGCATGGGGCGTCTCTGGGACGGAGGGGGATGAGCTGTAGAAGGTGTCGGTGTGATTTCTGCGCTGCTCTCGGAGGTACGGAGGGACAGACGAACTTTTGATGTGGAGGATCCTGGTGTCCATCACTTCGCAGTCAATCTGCATCATCACCTCGTAGTCCTGCCCATTGATCACATTCTCTGCAAAAGTAAGTATTAAAAAAAAAGGTCAGAGTTAGCTCTGCGAGCTAGGGATCCAACAGCACTAGAAGCAGAGCTTTCAGGACCTTTTTTTGACTGGAGCAAGGGCTGCAGTGGGAGAACTCCCTTTCTGCAACTGCACACATGGAGCTCCATCTCACACAGCAGCGCCTCAGACTGCCCGTGACACCTCAAAGAGCCCAGACCACACTTAGCATGTGCAGTTACACCTAGAAATTAATGTCTTTCATTTCCCTTTCTTCATCTGCACATAATTACTGACAGAGTTTGCACTGTGTAACGTTTATTACAGAACTGTTGTTCTTGAGCCACTAAAGTATGGGAGTGATTGAAGATAAGGTTTATTTAAGAAAGATGAATATTTCACTTTCTGTAACCCTCTTGACAATGAGGATCTTGAGGAATTTCTTCACCAGTTTATTAATAAAAAAAGCTAAAATGTGATCTCTCAAAAGAATTAACTGCACCTCATTTGCATCCGGACCTGGCTGTTGTACTTGAGTGATGTGGTGACACCGGGCAAGGCCACTCCCCTGACAGACCCCTGGACACACAAATACCCCGACCAGCACACGGACCCCAAGTGCGGCCCCAGGCCCAGCACATCTGCTGCCACAGGAGCTGCTGGGCTTAGAGACTGTGCACATGGCTAGCATCTGCTGCCTGGATTTAAAGGTGGGAGACTATTCTCTGCATAGACAGTGTGCCCAGGAATGCAAGAGCTGAGATCGGATTTCCAGGCACGACCAATCCTTTCAGAGTCTGAAGACTGCCATTGGCAGGGTTTCCTTTCTGAGCTGAGGAGGATGGAAGATCACCTAATGGAAAGCATATGGACTGGAGGAATGCAATATACATTACTAATTTTTACTGTTTTCCTGGATTAACTCTGATTCTGGATGACAGCTGACAACTGTGGCCGGACCCTCTTGTACCCCACGCTACCTGTAGAAGCCATTAGATCAACTATGTCTAGTAGAGTAATGAAAAGCAGGAGCAAACCCTTGCTAAGGAGGCTGAGAGCCTGGAAGGGCAATCAAAGCTCCCACCTGCAAGAAATGAAATGGAAAAAGCTCTGTATGTGCCACCGAGAGACTGAAGTCCGGAGCAGCTGTGCAAGTCTCTGTGCCGCTGACCCAAACCCCTGACAAGCAGCTCACCCCTCCTGGATGCTGCACTGCTGATAAAGCCCTGCTGTGACACCAGGTGCTGTGTCCCCCAGCTGGGACCCTTTCAGAGGCCACCCCTCCAGGTCACCCTTTCTCTCTGCCTTTGGATGTGCTCTTGGCTCCCACCCCACAAGCTCAGGACCAGTCAGCAGAGGGAGCTGGGCTGGTGGTGCCACTCAGAAGAGGGGGCTGGAAAGGGGAGAAGAGGGGCACGAGGGGAAGCTGAGGGGCACAGAGTCTGGAGCCAGTAAATGGGCACAGATGGGCTCCCTGTGACACAGCAGGCTGGAAACAGCTCTTCAGCTCTCATGCTGCAGTTGAGAGGACCCCAGATATGTGGGAAACAGTGCTCCAAAGCCACAAGTGAATGAGGTGGGATGGGATGGTGGCCAGGGCCAGGAAAACATCTTGGTAATGCAGTGAGCTTCCCTGACTATCCACAGCAGCCAGCACAAAGGGCTATCATTAAGTTCTGGGCATGGCACAAGACAGAGGAGAACAGCAATCCCAAGGGCTGCCCAGGCAAGGCAGGGAACTGATCTGTGTGGGTGGCATTGGGGAACCAGCCCAGCCCATTCTGGCCAGCTGGGATCCTGCTCCCCCTGTGCTGACACAGCTCCCTCCCAACAAAGTGTGCCAGGATTAAGTAAGCCACAGCTACCCCATGGTAAGAGGGGCTGCATCTTCCAGCACAGCAGAGAGAGCTGGGAGGAATCACGCTCACAATGAGCCTCTCTGGCCAGCAGGCACACAGGGGATGCACACAACCCCCACAGACATTTACAGAAAGTATCCAAATCCTGTCCCTGGCCTGTGAGTTAGCCCAGAGTTAAAGGCAGGTTTGAAGTTGGCACCTGGTTCTTTCCCTTTTGGGGGTGAAGGTATTGAACTGCTGCAGAAAGCCTCTGCAAAGGTTTTGATCTCACTGGGGTGAGGGCAGCAGTGGGAATGGCTCAATGCCCACTGCAGGCATTTCCAGCAGCATTTCTCATTACCATTAGCTCTAAACCGACACAAAAGAGTAGGTGGGATGTTCCCCACAGACAGCAGTTACTGCTTGGTGCTGCTGCCAGGCATCTGGACCAGCTTTGTTGAAAGGAGGAGTCTGAAAATGGTGGCAACCCTGGAACACCCAGCCCACCTCAGCCAAGGGAGGGGCTGATGCTCTGTGATGGTCTCAGCAAAACAACAGGCAAACTTGACCTGAGTGCAGCTGGCACAATCCCCTGTTTGGGAAACCTAGCTCACTGTCATTGCAAAAAATGATTCCACATGGCTCCATCCTGAGCTCAATGCCATTGAACTGCTTCATGATCTGGATGAGGAATAGACAGAATACTTAGATTTCTGGAAGATGCTAAACTGCAGAGATTCCAGCCACCTTGGAGTGGCTAGATTGGATGAGACTGCAGTTTTGATAAAAGAGAGAATCTGTCCAAAATCTTCAGAATGCATTTCAACCATGGCCAGAGCTGGAAAACATGAGTAAAAATGGGGCTGGGCAGAAGCACCACAGAAAAACCTTGAGGACTGCAGAGGATCACTGTGGATAAGCCAACAGAATGACAGGACTAGAAACAACAGCTCAACTGCAAGAGAAACATATTTAAATTTGACCGAATTTCTAATGAGAATGAAATACCAGCCCTAGATGAAAGTACCCTGGGGAGATGAGAAGATCTCCACAACAAAGAGTTTTTAAGGAAAAGCTGGAGAAGCAGCTGGCAATCAAGCCCTTGGGTACCACAGCTCTACAGACACCTGCATTTGCTCCTGGTCCCACTAGCCCTGCCCTTCTGGGAGCTGCAAGTGCCAGCTTACGACTGGAGCTGTGGTCAGCACCTTCCCCATACGCAGCACCTGGAATTGTGGGTTCTCCACTGGACTCCATGGCATGATCTGATTCCCAGAACAAGCAAACAATTTTGCCTGGTGATTCCTGTGTCAGATCATTAGAAACAGTGTTGTCAGTCTTTCTCTCCTTCCCCTCCCATGCAGTACCAATGCCTGGAGGCACCAGTGGGGCAGAGGGTGGGTTTCCAGAAGGGCCCAGCACTGAGCTCACCAGCTGATCCCTGGAGGGGTCAGTGTGTGTAACCAGTGCTCAGGCCAGCCTCCACTGCCCTGCCTGAGCACACAGCCACCACCCCTCCCAGCAAGGCACAGGCAACAGGGTGTCTGTGAAGCAGAACTGACAGCCCCAGGCTGCTGCCTGGAAGGTCAGCACTGCCAGTGTGCACTACACAGGGCTGCCCAATGGCCCACAGCAATGCTGACACTGAGTGATTTCCAAAGTTTACTGTCTTGAATTACCTAGGACTGATGTTTTGTGGGATTACGTAAGTGAAAACACAGGAACGGATCTCCTGTAGAGGTGTCCAGATTTATAAATAGGTTTATTGCTCCTCTTTGAAGTTCAGAACATACAGTTTCTCACACAGTGCAGACTCAGGCTTAAGAAGCCATCCTTGCTGGGCCAAGAGCCTGTGCTGCAGTTAATTAATTGTTAACAGGTTTAAAAGCCATGCTTCAGATGATTGACTATTTCAAATGAATAGCAAAGGTAATTGTGCCAAGCAATGTTGCTCTGACTTGTACTTTCCCAAAGAGCCTTGCTGGCTCTTGCAGGCTGTACCAAACTCCCAGCATGAGCTCAGTCTAGGGAACAGAAACCTAATTCCCAGTGCTGCTCTCCCTCTAAAAACAATCATGTTGCAAGATCCAACAGATGAAAGCTGAAGTCTGTAGTCCAAACCAAAACCAAAAAAGCTGAGGGCATCAACTACTGTTACAAATTACCAAGGATGATGGAAGATTGTCTTCATATTTGAGGCACTAGATTTTTAAAACGGTCTTACTGAAGAGGCCATAAAACCAAAATGCTCCTTCCCTCAGTAGCACTGACATCCATCAATCAGTTGACTGTTCCAATGTCTGTGAGATTGAGCACCTATTTCTATGGGAGATGTTGTGTCAGAGAAAGGCAGAAGACAGGCAGAGGGTTTGAAGGGCAGGCAATGAAACTTTTGTTCTGCAGTTAATAAGAACGAATGGTGGTGTTAACTGTCTACAGACTTCAACTTTACACATATCATCAGGCTGTTTGGCCCCATGGACACATCTGTCTTAAAGGAGATGTAATTCTGACAATTTATCCTTTTGTACTCATATCTTCCCCAAAAAGCTTTGCTGCAGCAAATGGTCATTGTGAAAACTGGTGTCTGCAGAGAAACTGAAACAGAGCTCCCCTGAAAGGCCACCTGAGCTTGTTGGACTGTTTCAAACACCATGGAAAAGGTGCTTGAAAGGTTCCTGAAGGTGCACTCATCCCATAGGTACATTTATAGAGCCTTATTCTACCAGAACTATGAATTTTACTTTACTCTGGGCAATATCACAGTGGATTACCAAAAGAAATACTCTGTGAGACCAATACTCTATCATTCAGTAAAATCCTCAGTCCTCAGACCCTCTTCTAAGGCCCCAGATGCCTTTGAAGCAGATAACCCATGCACCTACTGGCTGTTTTCTGAGTAGGTGACTTTAAGTGGTCAGAACTGGCCTGGCTCTGTATCTGCTGTGCTCACTGAACACACATTTAAGGTGTTATCAGCCACACACTACATGTCCTTGCTCCTGGTATGGTACAGGGAGGGCATCACTTGCCTCATCCTTACTTTAACTACCTGTCTTTGTCAATAAGGGTAGAGAATCATCCTCTCCTTGTGGGGGGAGAACAGAAGGTGACTTTGCTATCCATGGTACCAGTTTAACTGATGTCAAAATAGGAGCCAGCGAATCACCCCTGTGTAAGGTGATCCAAACCCACCAACTCTGTTAAAGCCATCTTTGCTGAACAGCTGCTCGCACTCTGTACTTTCCACAATTCCTTCTAAAGAGAAAGTTTTCAGTCTGTGTCAGCATTAATCTGCACTCGGAGCCCCTTCTGCAGGCCCATCCCTTACAGCAGCAGAAACCAGGGCAGCTTTCAAAGAGCCACTAACGTGTTCCAGCACCTAGGTGCTTTCTGCAAGCTGCACCAAGCTGACAACGATAAAGTTTAGCTTTAGGAATGATTTAGCACCTAATTACCCAAACAGTTTTTATTGTAACCTGCCCTGGCCCAATCCAGAGCTTATGTTTAGGGTTGCAGGGCTTAGAAAATGCGAGCTTCAGGAGTTGAAGGCACCAGCTGCACTCTGGCACTGGCCTGCTGAAGGGCTGCAGCTGTCCCCACATATAACTCAGGGGGCTTTCTCCACATTGTCACTGCTGCAATCTTCCATCTCATCTCTGCTGAGAAGCCCTGACTGTCCTACCCAGCACATCTGGACAATGTTTCCATCTGAAGGGTTGGTATACACTCCCAAATAAGTATATAAATGAAACAGTGTTACAGACTAAAAATACGCTGGCTGCAACAACCCAGCAGGATTGCTAAAACATTTACAGATTGGCTTGTTGGATAGGATTGTTCGAGGCAAGGGAGAAAGTTATAGTGTGACCCAAATAACTTCCCTTTTTAAAAGCAAATTCCCACTTAGAACTACTTCCAAACAGAGCGGTTGCAGTGGTCTCACCTCTGTGAACTCAGCTCTGTGTCCTCAGTCCCAGGCACAAGCTAAGTGAGATCCTGGCATTTCAGTCTCCAGGCCTCCTACCACCTCTCAGATTGTGAGCCAGGCATCTCCAGGAGTACAGAGACTCTGGATCCACACCATCAAAGTCACCCTGACAAGCCATGAGCTGACAGCAGAGCTGACAGCAAAGAGACGCAGTCTCTCTCCATGCCTAATCCATCAGAGCAGTGGTGTCAGGGGTTATCCAAGGCAGATTACACAGGCATGAAAGGTAAGCAAGAAAACCAGAGAAAACAAGCTCTCTGTGGCCTCTGAAGTAAATAATGGAGCCACCAGAGAGACTGGCACTGGCTGTGGGTGAGGAGCATCACCTGCACTCAGCTTACAGCACTGTGTGGTTTTTGGAAGAGGTCAGCAGCACCTGTGAGCAGTCAGTGGCCAATCTGTGCCAGCTGGTGCTTTGCAGTACCTGCTCTACACTGGGAGGACTCAGAGAGAGGGAAGGAAAGCTGGCTCTTCCCAGGGACCATTTCTCACTGGACTGCCCTCCCCTTTCAATCTTTCATGCTGCATCACTTCCCTCTAAGAGAAAGAACATGAGCTACAGAGGAGATGGCCCAGTGTGGGCTTGGTGTGATTGCTCTCGTTTTGGAGAGGGAGCCAATGGTCACCTCAGGAGGAGAAGACCAGACGCACTGGTGTTGACCCTGCAGGCACTTCATTTAAAAGTCCCCCAGATGGAGAATTTCTCGTAATAACAGACATTTTTGACAGCCCTGGCTGTGCATATGTGTGTTGTTGGCAGGGTAGCATTGCTGCAGGATGACTGTATTTAAAATCTAACCAGCTGTGACAATGCTAATGACAAGAGGCAAAAACCCAAACAGAAAACGACGACAAGGGTAAGGAGTTCTCCTCCACAGAAAACTCTTGGGAGTGAAGGAAAGAGGCTAGAGGAAGAGCAATGCTCCTCGTCAGAACCATCCCATGCCCACTTGGGAGGCACTAAAAGGATAAACAAGCTTCCCACACTGCCTGCAAATCCAGACCTACCCAATTTACAAGACATAAAACTGCACACAGGAGAGTAGCCTGGAAAGGCATTCTAGTAAAGGCTTCTTTCGAGAACTAGGGCTGGAGGGCTTGTCCCAGGACCAGGGCACTGCTCCCTGTGAGTGTGGCAAGGACTGGGAGCCATGGCATCTCCCCAGCACAGACCTGTGTGTGAACCAACTGGTAACAACCCCTTCATGGCAAAATGAGACTGCCTGTTTCCATCTTTTAGAGAGACACTAATCCATAACTGAGCCTTCCCTCTTGCCTCACAAAAGCTTGCTTCCTTTCAGCAGTCTCAAAGAACCATCTTTTTCCAAGGTTTTTGAACACTCAGTATGTTACTGTGCCGAAGAGACCACCCTTATCCTCATTTACTCTCCCTCTGGGGCCTCCAATGGAACACTAAGGTAGGGCTTTCCTCTGCAGGAGCTGTGCTCTCTTCCCAATCTGTCACAAGTGCCAGGATACACTCAACTCTCACAGATTCTGCCAACTGATGCAAAACCGAGACCTCAGTTGAAGCCATTTTTTTGTTTGCCTTATTTGTCACCTCCCATTCTCATGATATTTATACAGCCTCAGTGGTTAAGACCAGCACAAGGACACTGTACTCCTTCCTTCAGCAGTGCTGACTTCCACTTTAAGTGCTCCTTTACACCTTGATCCTCTGCAGGCACTAGAGAATCCCTGGCAGGCTTCCTCTGAGAAATATTTTTACTATTTTTTTTATACCTCAGGCATGCTGTTGCTCAGTATCTTTTTCTGGCTTAACTTCTTATGGTTTGACATTTAATCTGCCAGAAATTATCCTCTTTTTTTTTTTCCTATTCCCTCACTTGGCTACAATGTCCATTGTTTAAAAGATATCTTCTTACTTCTATGAATTGACTTTAATGTGTTACTTAAGCCCACTGCATTTTTTTAGTATTCTTGTAAAGATTTTTGCAGTGAGCTTTTAATCTTTAAACAATCTTCATTTGCCAGCATTTTAACCCCACTAGTTTTTCCTTTAATGTCTTCCTATATTATTTAGCCCTTACCTATGAACTGCGGCATTTCAAGTTGCAGGCAATTACTGATAACTAGTGGACTTAATTTTTATTTTCAAGAGACAGCATCACGTTTTCATTGACATGGACCTTGTCTATCACCCAGTATCACTTGTAGCCTGGTGTTAAAGTGTGTCACTGATTTAAGACTGAAGGCCAGTGAAAGCCTGTATTCCCTTACAGTTGACATGTCTTTACAGTCTGGACGGTATCCAAAGAGTGAGTAGAATTTTCCACCTGTCTCACTTGGATACATAAAGTTACCTCATTTGCTTAGATACTGCAATCAGCTCTTGCTGGTAGAAGAGTATTTTTAACACCATCTCCTGCCTGTGTGAGGTGAGCACCCTCCTGCACATGAGCTTCTGTGATTCAATGCATGTGTCAGTTGATTGTGAAAGCACTGCAGAGCCTGCCTGAATGCTGCATGCTAATAGAGACGGCCCTGGCAAACATTTCTGTCTCCCAGCTACAGCAACAGGAGATCTACAGCTTGAATGTATGAGCCCTGCTCTAAAACAGAGATGCCTCCTTTCCCACACAGAGGGGCAGCTGGGGCTGGCAGTCATTTCTTCATCCACATTCACCCAGAGGGCATTTGTGCTGGACAGGGATATGACACAGCCTCTTCCTCTGGAGCTGCTATGGGCTCAGGCAGGATGGAGGGAGATGATTTACTTAATGAAGTGGGGAATGAGCAAAAATGTCCTTCAGGAACTCAGGATGTGTTTTTCAAATACTTTCCAAGCCCAGAAGCTGCCCAGGAAGCACAGCAGGAAGCACTAGGGGTGAGGTGGGCTGTATGAAGAGGTGAGGGAATGGCAGCCTGGAGGACAGACCCAGGATCTGAGGAGCAAGGAAAAGACTCCCAGCCCTGCTGGCAGAAGTCTTCTTAGAGACTGACCCAAACACTCAAACAGGCCCTCTCAGACTGCTGTGTTTTCATCAGTCTCTATGTTTACTCCAGTGATGTCCTCAAGACAGAACTCATAAATGTGAACCTCCTCTACCAGTTCTGTTGCAGCTTTTCATGTTTTTACGGGGTGAGCTCATTATGGATAATTATACTTCAGATCACTGCAGAAATAAAGAGCTACCAGAGTTGGCTCATGTATCACAAACATAAAACTGTTTGCCACCTATCATTTCACATCAAGAGGAATTATATAATCTTGAATTTACAACATTTGAAGATATATTAAGGCAGATTGGCTCGGCTGGAGGCTAGAGCTACAACATGCTGCACACAGCACAGTGCAGCCAAGATGGCAACAGGAACCTCACAGATGGGGGTGAAAGTAACCTCCTTGCTCTGCAGCACAGCTCTCAGCACAGATCTCTGACAACCTTGGGAGAGCACATGTCCACAACAGCACCAGCATCCAGGGCTAACAAACATCCAGGAGACACATACACACTCAGTTCAAACCAACTCTGAAACTCCACACTGGCATCCGTGCTGCCAGCCTACGGCGCAGGCTTCTTTTTAATTACACTTTGTGAATTTTACAGAAGTGTGTCATTCCTATGGAAAAAACAATATGCTGTAATAACTCAACACTGGCATTGGAAATACTAAGTATGAAGTCCAGTTAATTTATAACTAATTCTTGCCCCCTTGGCAAACAGCATGTTCCCAGCAAAATGCCATCTGCAGCAGCCACCCTGTCTGCACAGGGAGCACCAGGTACACTGGGGCTTGGCCTGCTCTAGCAAAACCCATGAGATACTTACTCTTTCCTGTATTAATTAAGGGGCAAAAGGCACTGAAGATCCTCTGAAATAACCTTCCTGTTATTTCAAATGCATAAAAATAGATTACTCATTTAGCAATTTAGGTAAACAGCTCATTATGAAAAGTCATTAGGGAATAAGCCTTCATGATTTCATTTCTTGATCGTTTCCTGTCAAAATAAATAAACATGAACTCAAGTGACACAGATCCCATTACTTTTTGCACAGATTCTTGAATGACTTCTTTCATACTTTTTTGAATAATTTAATCTCCTCCTTTTTGTCAAAGACAACGTATTAACAAACATGGTTGGGGAGAGCAAAGTCTCTCAAAGGTAACAAAAGCTGTTGAGAACTTCTATTTAAGATTTAATCTAGGCAATGATCAATTTTGATTCAAAGAGATGTAGCAAAGTTTGAGGGAATATTTTGTTTTGGCAAACTGCACTTCTACATGACTTTGAGAACAGAAATGTGAATAGCAGCATCCCATAAGATGACTAAAATCTGTTGTTAAAAAACGTTCTTGCCACCATTTCAATCCTGACCTCTGCAGCACAGCTTGACACGAGCATGGGAACAGAAGTACATCTCTGACATTGGCAAATGCTCCTAATTACAGGAGAACCACAGTAAATGCTGCTTGTCCATGGCTGCACACAGGACACTGCAGGCTCTCCTTCTGTTCCAGCCCAGGCTCAGGAATCAGCTGTTGCAGTGAGGTCTAATCACAGCTCTGATTCTTCCCTACTCAGACTTCACCAAACGACTTCTATGCCTCAACTGGCAGCTCAAGAAGCAAAAGAATGGCAGTTCCAAAATGACTGGAATGACAGCACTGGAGACATTCTCAGGTGTATTTCCCTACATCTTGTTAAGAGAAGTTGACGGACTTGACTTTCCCAAAACACCTTAGCAGTCACCCTTCTTTCATCTCACATCCAGGTTCTAATCCCACACACACAACTTCCAGAGCTTTCTGGTCACACACTACAGCTTGTAAGGCTGTGCTGAGTTCTCAGCACCTTCTGCTAAATGCAGACAAAAAGCAGAAACACTGAGGGATGTATCTCTATTGCTCATGCTTGTGCAGCCAAGAGGTATGTCCTCTATACCTGGTAGAGTGGCATGAGCTTCCCAGCCTGGTGCCAAGGACAGCAGCTGGGAGAGGCAGCCATAGGCACCACGACTTGGCTTTTAGGCACAGGGAGAACAATGAAGGACAACAGCTATGGATAGCAGGGACCATCAACCTCCTGGAAACTGTTCTGGAGCTATCCAAAGCAAGAGAGAGGCTTCCCAAAATGTCAAGCTGTAACCTTCTGGGAAGGGAGTTGCTCTTCAGTCAGATATGTACTGTTTTAGATCTTCCTCAATGACTGACTGCGAATTCTGTTTCTTGCTCTGAAAAAAAGGAAATAGCATCTTTTGTTTGCTTGACCCTGAAAGGCAGAAGAAGTTGAAGACTTTATTTATTCAACCCTACGACATGGGAACTTACAGACCATTGTCACTTCCCAAAGAGCTTTTGTTTTTATTTTCACCCTCGGCCTGTGTGGGTTCTGTATGCCTAACAGATTTTTACCAGCCAGGGACATCTGTGACTTGCTTGCACATGGCTGTCAGTTGAAAGGAGATTCTTTGCAGCTGCATGCAAATAAGAATGCTGCCTGATGGCAGAAATCACTCAAGTTTTGATCAAAAATCCTTACTACTAGATTTGTTTTCCACCTTTTAATTATTTCAGAGCACTTTTGAAGTCTGTTACATCAGTATGATGATGGATGGCAAGAAGGAAAGCTAATGGAACTGGCCACGAATCAGAAGCTGGCCAACACAAAAGAGCACATGGACTCTGCTGAAGTTGTCATTCCATTCCATTTCTGCCTTTGGGAGATTATTTTGTTGTTGGATTTCATGACAAAAAGGAACCCTCAAGAGAAGAGGGCTCCTTAAGAACTGAGAAACACAGAGGTTATCAAGGGTCAGGCACACAGCTATTTCAAAGGCAGACTGAAGACAAGCCCCATTGGGCTACATCAGATTAAGGACCTATCCAGAGTATTTGTAAAAAATTCAAAACTCTCTCTCTGTCACAGCTGCTGATTCCAAGAAAATAAGCCTTAGATTTCATCAGGGGCTTTCTCAACAGGTCCCTCACTTTTGTTTTGGCCTAGAGCGCAGACACCAACCCTCAGTTTAAAGAGAGTGAATGATGGAAGGACTTGCACATATAGGGAAGTGTTTGCACAGGGATCCTAAGAAGAAAAAAGGCCTTTTTGGTCTTTGTGCTGCTACTAAGGCCACCAGTATTGCTGGTGAGTGCACACCTGCAGAGACACTTAGAGCTGCTCCTATCAAGAGCAAATGCAAGCTGTTAGAGTCTCTCACCTAATCCCAGGGAGAACAGCATTCCTGAAAGGGGCTTCTTGGGCCAAATGCTGAACTGGCTCTCCATCACTGCCTGTCCTCACTCCTGTGTGCTGCACAGAGCAGTCCTGTTGGGCTGTGCTGGGCTGCAGAGCTTCAGGCATGCTGCAGACACAAGGCTTGTGCTCAGGGTGGGGAGAGTGGCTCAGCTATGTTGTTCTCTATAGATCCATGTTGTAACTCACAGCAGTTAGAGGCCTAATGGCAGATGGTTTCATTTAAACTTCAAGAGAGGCACCACCTATAAGTCAATTTGGAACTGGTGTAATGAGCCAACAACATTCTGAATTACAATAAAAGCAAATTTAGGAATGAAACCTACTGGAGATTTAACTGGTCTCCAGTGCATAGTTAGATTTCTAAAATAATAGCTGCAATCCAGCATAACAAACAAGACTTGCTTGAAAACAAGTTTAACTGTAGATTGCAGTTCATTTTCATTCCCATGAGAAACTGCAAGATATTTCTTCTTGGAGTAACTTCTCAGGAAGGCACACCAATGGTGTCTCCAAAACCACGTAGAGTGGGTCTAGGACTCCCCAGTTCTGCTTTTTTTCTTCCAGGCTTAGCAAGGCTGAGGTCCTCAGGTACCATCTGGCAGATTTTCTGCGAGTATTGCATGTGTTCACAAATGTTGGGGCTTTGACACTGGGCAGAGGCAGGTCAGAATTGGGCATGGCAGGCTGCTGGGGCCAAGGGCAGAGCTGTACCACAGGATAGCAGCCAGCAGGGACATGGCACAAGGGCAAAGGGCAGCCAGAGCATCTGAGGAGGCAGAAAAGGAAGAGCTGCCAGCAAGCATTGACTGTGAATGGGGGGATGGCCCAGCAAGCTTGGAAAGGGGCTATGACCGGGGGGAAAGAAGGAAAAGGGAGTAAGAGGTGGAGGATTAACATGCACCAATGTACGACAAGTTCCTATACTTAAAAAAATTAAACTTAAACATATTTAACATATGTTAATGTACTAAACATATTTAAATAGGCAAATATGTTTCTGTGCACCTGCACAGTGAGGATCTATTTCTATCCTAAAGCTCTCTGAGGGGCATGGGTGATTCAGACTGACCCTGAGAAGGGGCACACAGCACCATGTTACAAGGCAATGGCTGTTTTTACTCTTTTCCAGCATAGAGCAAGTGAATACTTGAAAGCAAATTTTTATCTGGAAAATTAATAACATACTGCTATTGCCTTGTACAAGATCTTCTTTTAAACTTCCACCTTATTGACTGCACACACGTGCACGTGCAAGATCGTCTGTTGGCATTTGCTACTACCCCACAGCACAAGGACTGCCACTTTCCTCCCAGAAAAAACCCTTCAGGCTGTAACCTTGACTCTGGTTTGTACAGTGGTGAAAACTGCCAGACCAGTCTTGCAGAGCCATGTCAGGAACCACCATGCAGAGCCATGTAGGACAGCAGTGGACAACTCACTCTACTCCGCACTCATCGTCCATACCTGCTCTCTGTCCCTGCAGCCAGTGGTGGGAATGGCTCAAGCCAGCTAAAGGCAGTCTCTAGTGCACCTCAGAAGGCACCAGAACAATCAAAGTGTGACCAGAAAAGGGTGACTGTCCTGCTGGGAAAGACTGTCCAAGTAGTTCAAAGGGTTGGTTCTCAACTGCCCTGTCAAGTATTTCATCTTTGGAAACAGTGTCATGGGTAAACTTCAGTACACAGAAAAAGACCCTGCAGAAGCAAATGATGAAGTTCTGAAAAAGCTTCAAAACAAAGACCCCTTCCCTTGCACTGCTGCCTTTTCCTCTGCCAGGGATGTCGCAGTAAAAAGGAAGGGCAAGGAAGTGGCAATAGAAAAGGTTTCCCTTCTTGCACAGAGATCTGGCTGAGGCACAAGGAAAGGGGATAAACTCTTTCACTGGAAGTTCTGCTGATTTCTCCAAAGGAGATCCGTCCTTTTCCAGCAGCCAACTCTCTGCAGGTGCACGAAGAATTAAGGTGGGCTTAAAAGAACAGCAGACAGCTGAGTGGAAAGCTTTGTCGTCAGCTCTTAGATGCTTGTGCAGATTGTCTCCAGTCCCCACAGAGGCAGAACAGGGTGGAGAAGCAATGTTCTCAAAGGACAGAAATGGCTTCTCCTCCAGGCAGCACGTTTTAGGGAATAATTTCCTACAGGTTATCAACAGTCAAATTAAAAATCAAGCCAAGTTACCTACTGGCTCTTGTGTGTCTTGTAACTTCTTTCCTAACACTTGGCTGGGTGTCACAGAGGAATCCGTGTTTGATGCCGTTTTTTTACTTAATGCTATTCTTGTGTCTGATCTGTTTCGACATCTCTGCCCAAATCCCTGGAAACTTTTTATTTATTTTCTGGATTATGCTGATGTTCTAAAGAAAAATCCCAAAGAACTGATGGAAATATAATTTCACAATGTTTCACTATTTATGGATAAGATCTGTCACTGGATTCTGATGCATATTTTCCAAATTCTATTTACTCCAACAAATGAAAAGTTATTTCAAGTAAAAACAGGACTCAGTAAAATGTTAGGAAGAAATAATTTTTAATTCAGAAATAGTGTTTGTACTTCAGTGATAAAGTGCCCACTTGCACGTGATAATTCAGGTCAGCCAGAAAAGGATTTTTGTAATAGACATAAAAAGGGAGTTTCAGGCAGATAAATGCCAAAAATAATTTTGATGCATCTAATAAAAAATTCCCCTAGGACAGCTGTACAGATTAGCACACTCAGCTGTACTGCATGGGAAAGTGCAACTATCAAAATGCTGAAAGTCTGAACTGTTTCTTTTTTTCTTAGTTTATGGAAATTTGCATCAGCAGATAATGTTTTCGGCATGCTGGGATTTAACAACAACATTTAGGATTATGATTCACATGTACTGTAAAACACAGATGTTTTAAAAAAGCATTATGTGCACAGTTGTTCAGAGAGTAAAGTTTACGCTGCTCCAGGGTTCTCAATGCATTTGATGAGTGTGGCAGTGACCCTGACCCATGTGTCCCCAGCATGTCCTAACTTGGCAATTCCTCACCATCTGAATTCATGATGTATTTGTGCAGGTCATGTCCTGTCTCTGATGTGGGACTGAAATGCTGACCCAGAACATTTCTGTGCACTGATAAGCCTGTGCCCCAGTGCAAAGTTGTTTTCTCTGATGTCCTGCAGCATGGTAACATGATGATTATTAATCCTGACCAGGCTGTGCTGAGAGGTCCCACTCACACTGAGTGTTGTATAACAGCATGGTAAACAGCTGAGGAGGGCCAGGGAAGGCAGTCAGCGTCCTAACAAACCAGCAAGGCCAAGGAATTTGCCCTGCTAAGCAGGCGTAGGAGGAACCCAAACGCGGAGATGAGGACAGTCTCCACGGGTTCTGTGAGCCACCAAGTCAGAGAAGTTAAATCCCATTCATGTAACCCTTAATCAGCTGGGTACAAATCACCAGGAATGGATGACACCCTCTGCTGGAGGTTAGGTCTGTTCCTTTTTACTCTAAAGAATTTTTTCCCCCATAAATTACCAAGGAAACTAAGTGTTAGATACTTAACAGTACTCAACCAAAACAAAAGAGTGGCCAAAGCTCGGAAAAAAAGATAACGTGAGTCTGGGAGAGGAAAAAGACAGAGCTTGAGGCAGCGGGGCACTCTGGGTTTTTTTTCGACATTCAGAAAGAGAGAACGGCTGGGTTGCTGCTTGCGGCAAGAGAAGCTCACTGTGGCCAAAGGAGTCCAATCCTAAAAAATTTACTATCATCTGCTCATCCTGAAATTCTGAGCTCCTCTGCCGCCCTGCTGGAGCTGGGCCAGCCCTGCCCCACCGTCGGTTTCTTCGGCACCGCTCCTCTTGCTACAGTGTGACCCTGCACCCCCCTGCCCTGCTGGGACATCCTGCCATTCCCGCTACCAGCCTGGGACTTTTCCACTGTTCCAGCTTGGTGCTCTGAAGATCCTACAGAGGCACCAAGACTAAGCTGCCCTGGGTTTTTGTAAAGCAAAGCCCTCAAGGTTCTTAGTGCTGTTTTTGTTATTAATGCTGTAGTCGTTATTTTTTGTTTTGCTTTGTTATACATACTAGTAAAAAACTGCTATTTCTATCCCCAAATCTTTGCCTCAAAGCCCCTAACTGCAAATTTATAATTAGAAAAGAGGGGAGTAGTTTACATTCTCCATTCCAAAGGAGGCTCCAGCTTTCCCTGGCAGATACCTGTCTTCCCAAACCACGACACCCTCCCTGCCCTTCAAAGAGCCAGGATGCACAACTGCTGGCCAAGTCCCCACCTCTCCTCACAGTCTCGGTGACCAAGCATGGGGGATTTGCCAGTACTCCAGCTCCAATGGGGACCCTGACAACTAAACCACAGGAATGATCAGTTTGACTTCTTTTGCAAAGCTGTAATGACAGATATTTGGCCTAAATGTGCTTTTCATGTACGAGTCAGGCACATCTCTTCGAAACTGTTCTCTTAAAATTTCCTTTCTTCTTTTGCACTTACCATTGATGTTTACAGCTGGCAGCACTATAGACATCTTTGGTCTCCTGGTCTTGTTATGTGTGGTGGCTGGCAGTAACAGGTGGTCCTGGAAAACAGCAGAGAAGATGTGTTAAATCTACTCTCAAAGTAGAGAGCTGAGAAAATGCCTTCCCACTCTCTCTTACTGGCATTCCATGCTGAACTGTTTACAACAGCTCAGAAAATTCATATTGTTGAGAGAGTCTTCCGAAAGTCACAGCAATTGCTCATGCTGTATAACCAAGAAATCCCTATTGTATGCAGCAGAATATGAAAAAGCCTCGATCATGTGGAAAGAGAAGGAAACTACCATGAAGCCCTCATTCAACAGAGTGCTTATGTATACAATTAAAGTAATTTAACTTGACTTCAATGATATTTAAACACGTGGTTAACGACCTTGCTGAACTGAAGCTTGTACTTGCACAGCACACTTTCTATGTAAGTCGTCTTGCTGTCTCTGTGAAGCTCTACACCACATGCCTCATGCAGCAGGACTGCACTGCCCAGAGCTGGGATGGGGTGTGAAACACGAGCTCTGCTGACAACACCTTCCAGGGAAGTTGGATGGCAAAGCAGTGCTTTAGTATCTGATCTCTCCCGGGCACTGTTGTAAGGCAGCAGTGCTCAAACCGACTCTCCTGGCTCCGACAATGGAAGCTGCATCTGCAGGAAACACTCCGGATACAGACCTGGCCTGCAAGGAGAAACACAGCCTTTCTTCAGGGTTCTTTTGCTGCTGTTGCTGAACTCAAGCTGCTCAACTTGCAGCCTGGAAAAATATGGTTCTTCCCTTATCAACAGAACTTGAAAGCTCTGGTTCAGGCATCTCCCATATTATTAAGCCACTTTGATGCTTTCCTTTCATGCTTTCCCATGTTTTTCCCATACACACTTCTCATACTTTTGGGCAAGGTTATCTTCTTGGCAAACTGAATTAGATTTCCTTTGGGATACATTAATTTATTAATGTCAGGGTAACTGTAATTTTGCCATTTTAAAATATAAACACTACAGTCTTATATGTAAGATTTGGGGAACTGAGTTACACACAAAGTTAGGTGTTAAATATATCAAGATATTCTGTAGATACATTGCAGAAATATCACTTTCTTTCTCTTTTTTCCTATCAAAAATTTTTCCCCAGCAAAACACCAAATGACTGACCATGAGAAGAAAACATTACTTCAATAAATGTCTGCAAAAAATATCTTGGTACCAAAACTACAAAACCACTCTGGTATAATTCTCAGATCACATATGTAATTCCCATTTCGCTTTTGAACCACGTAAGATTAAGACAACATGCACTACGACAATGAACTTTACATAAAAACTGTTCTTGAAACCCAATGTTCCCAAAGGAACAGGCCAAAGATAAAATGTCCACTAAATTACATTTTGTAACAATGCCCTTGCCATGATTTGATTACTGTTTTTTTGCAGAGCTTAGAAAATGCTTATACTGTTTAGTTTTTTTCTTTTTCAATGCTTCTGAGAGTCCATCATTACCTACCTAACCACAAGTACTGCACAGATGATAATCTGAGAGTCATTACAAGTAGCAACTGCTTTTTGCTAACCTATCTAAAGACTGGTTCATTAATTTATGCTGCCTTATAATGGCACCTTTATTTACTGTATGTATAAACTGTATTAAGAGCTACCACAAGGACTTTCCAGTTGCATTCAAACGTGCTTTGGACTTGCTGCACAACCTTGCAGTGATCCAACACCAACTCTGGAGAAAACAGAAAAACAAAGTGCTCTAAACCCAGACTGCCACCAGGAGCTAATGTGTAAGATGCATACATTGTCTGGAAGCTGCCCATCTACAAAGAGACATTTTATAAATCTGGAATTGGTGAAATTTAACCATCTCTCTAATCAACTTTATCTTTCATATGCATTGTGGCAATTAGTGTAAACTTGCAAAGTTACCTAACTACCCTCATTCTTCACTGAAGTCAAAGGGTATGCTGTAGATATCAGGCATTTTAAACACAGTTAGCCACCCACAAGATTCTCAAGCCCAAAAGTCTTCACGTAGTCCAAACCTTTTATTTGAAAGCAATACATAATTAATTCTATGCCACAGAAATGAGTGTATAGAGTAGTGATCTGGAAGATATTTAGACATTTAGAAGCACTGTTTGAATGTGTTTCTAAAATGTCCTGTGCCGTTCTGAAGGATGCTGAATTGCATCCCAGAGGGGGCTGGGACACTATCAATCATTCCTAATTTTAAACTGTAGACAAAAAAAACCCTACCTAAATTAAGATACTGTTTGTGATATTAACACATGGTATAAAACTGAAAATGAATAAAAGCAAATTTTGCAAGTCAGCATCTGGCTCAGGAGTATGAGTGTCAACCAGAGGCAGAATAAATCAGAACTATTACCCAACAACAGATGCCTTTGGCTTGGTGTAGGCGCTGCACTTAGATGACAGTTTAAATAGATGAAGCAGACCTGAGACTGCTGGCAGAATGATTGGAAAAATATCAGCCTGGAAAGAGTATTTCAAATGAGACCCTTGCTTCAGCATTCTCATTTTGTTTTTGATCATCTCTGCAGTTCTGTGATACTAAAGCCAGACGAGATGCACAGACAGATAAAAATAGACACAGATACTAAAAATCCAGCCACGAACACGTTACCTTAATTTAGTGAGTCTCAACAACACATGGAACTGCAATAAGGATTCTGAGGTATCATGCATATCAGATCAGTGTTATCAGGGCTCTAGCAGGAATAAAGCTTTAGAGCCTCATGTATCTCTAACCCTGAAGTCAAATGGCAATGGAAATCCTTTTCCACTGTGCTAGAACATTCCAAAAGTCCTGCTGCTCCTGCAGTTCCAGCCCCAGTCTCACGACATGTGGTTTGGTACTCAAAGTCCCTCCTACCTAGATGAACGAAAATATGGAGACATTTTAGCCTTTATTTTCATTTTTTCATTAAAAAATTGGTTTTAACACTCATAGTTTTAAGGATAAACAAAACATCATCACTGCATACCATGAGGTTTCATTAAACAGAGAAAAAAAATGCTAGGCATAGGTCTGTTTGATTTTATTTTGTTTCCTAAACTATCATGACTTCTAAGCTGGACTCTTGACTTTTAAATTAACAGAACTGGCAATATTGCTTGTTTTGGCTTCTGCAATGCATATCCCATCAGCCACAGCACCTCCCAGGGAGCAGTCCTGCACCTCCTCCACTCCTGCTTCACTGTGTGACAGAAACACAGAGGAATTAATCCTCACAGTATGCCCACGATGGAGGAAAATATCCCAGGGAAAGTCTGGAGGAGAGGTGCATGCATTTGAGGGAAGGCCGCGTGACACGGGACACAAAGGAGCGGATTTCCAGCCCCGCAAGGCTCTGCACTCTCAGCATGAGCTATCTCTCCTCCTGTCCCAGGGGTTTCTATCTGTCAAATCAATTCCCCCAGATTTTTCTTACCTTCTTAGTTGTTGTGCTTAGGTATGGATAAGTATTTTCCAAAAAGCTTTTCTGAGGTTTTAATTAAGGACACTTGATTGAGATGTGCTTTGATAGAACATGTTTAGCACATCTGCCTGTGTGAACACTGCTGGTCATGCTGCTGCAGGGCGGGCTGAGCCTCGCACCCTTCCCAGCGGCTTGGAGCATGTACTCTGCAAAGCACAGATGTGAGCCATGCAGGAGCCAAGGCCCCAGGGACACAGCCCCCACCCCACTTCCCACAAAGACTTTGTCAAGATGTCCCAATGAGCCCTGCTCTTCGTTAAGAGATCTGTCTCTGACAAACCAAGAATAACCTTTTGCAAAAACAAGTGATATTTGTTGCTTTACAGCAATAAAAGCTCTGAGGAGACTGAAATACCAAAGGAAAACTTTAATGTGCTGTGCTGGTAATTTGCCTTGATGAGGAGATTTGATCTTTACCATTGCCTTGGAGACCAGCTCTGTGCTAGAATATTGTAACCAAGAAAGGCAGTTGCCAGAGGAGAGGGGGCAACAGGAGCCAAGCATGCCAAAGGGCACTCTTCCCAGCAGCTTCCCAAGACTTCTTACAGCAAACAAACACTGGAGCTGGGCATTTTTTCATCTCTGTTTATGACTAAGAAGTCTCCCAGGGACTGTGTGCCTCAACCTCTTCCAGCCTGAATCTCCTCGCTGTGGTTCCAGGACCACATTACAGCTGCTGCAGACCCAGGCTGAGGAGCTCCCCACATCCAGGGAGGGTCCATTTTTGTTTAATGGCACAACTTCTGGCAGCGTTCAACACCTCCTGACCGCTTAAAACCTTATCTGTTCACTATCTGACCACATCTAGTGAGTGATCTCAAGATGAAGCAGACAGAAAACAAGTGCTTTTTTGATGATACAAAAACTGAGTATCAAATCCATGCACTGTCTTTCGACCCTATTTTTTCTGAACATCTTCAGGGATTTTCAGTCTGACACAACACTGAGACTTCTTAAACCTCTGCATTGACAGAGCCCCTGAGCTAGCTCTTTTTCCCACAAACCACAGATTTCACACTTTTAAAAAATTTCAGGATCATTGTTTCAGGGTTTTTGTTGTTGCCAGAAATGTGATTTGTCTGTCCTGTTCTCCGGCACAGGCCACTGACCCGGCCCTTAGCAGCATCCCAGCCTTTGGCACACAACTCCTGTCCAAGAAATGGTACCTGAGAACTTCATTCTCAGGAATCCAGGTGGATTTCAGCAGCTTTCCAAATACAAAAGGAGGCTGTTCCCCAGGGAAGAGAACTCACCAATGCACACTCAGAGCCAAGGGGCTGATCCTCATCTACCCCAGCAGTTCCCAACACTGCTAAGCACAGAGCCCAGATCAGGATGTAAATGGGATCAGGCCTTGGCATTTCTGGTTTCCTCTGCCAGTTCAAAGAGGACACGTATGGAAGTTCACAAATTTGTAGAGGAAATGGCTGTATAATTTCATTATTGATTCATAGAGGGAATGGCAACCATATGGTGCCCTGAGGCTACACCACACTAGACACAGCACTGGTCCATCTGAAAATGCCAGAAGTTCCTGAAACACTGCCTTTGCCATCAGTGGATGTTAAATAGGGCAGAAATGCAGAGGGAAGGCTGCCTCTGGAAACATTTCTGACCCTTATATCTGAAAAGCATGGGCATGGTTTTGAGAATAGAAAAAAAAAAAAAAAAGAAAGGAAACCAATTAAAACCTCTACACAAAATGTGACTCATAGCCACCACTGTTGCTCATTATACCAGGAACTTAGTAAAGCTGACTTGTTTTTCAAGTTGATGTGTTGAATTTTTTTGTTTTGGTTGGTTTCTTCTTTATAAAGGTAGACCTTAGAAATGCAAGGAGATTTACTCATCTTATCATGGATCCTTACAGGGAATCCATGATGTGAAGAGTATGGGAGCAGGTGAAAAATGGGCTTATGAGTAGAAGGAATCAGCAGAAAACCCAGAAAAAAGTATCATAAGGTATCAGCCTCTCTGCAGCAGCTCTTGGCAGCCCATCCTGAGAGCAGCTTTACCACTTTAACAATGCCATTTAACTTAATTTGAAATTGTACCAGTTCTACCTATGTAAATCTTGATGTTAGTCAGCACACAATAACACAGTCTGAGTTTGCACCACACTTAAAGATGAGAGTGCATAACTGACAATTCAACCTCTAATCATAGCATCTAATTACTTTTCTAGGTTTTACGCCTGTTTTGAGGGATAGGGAGAAGATTGTCCCAGAAAAAGAAAGCTCCAAAAAGCAGTGGAAACCGAGATACCTTTTCTGCTTTCATTTTTGCCAAAATTGCTCCTTTTCACCCCAGTGCTGTTTCAATCCCAGTGTTTCTGTGCACAGGTGGTCTTCACAGCCTATACTTTGCACACAGTCATGGAATGAAGGGATGAGATATGATTTTTATTTAAGTGTTTTACCAGAAATAGCTCAATCCCAGAGTCAATAAAATGTCCTGTGGTGTAAGATTACACCTTTCTGCCATTCCCAGACCAATTTTCATAAATAAAACCTAACTGCACTTTGGAACAGCTTCTAGTCACTGTCCCTGCAGAAGAACGAGTTCCTACCCAGTTTAGTTCCAACATGAGAGACCTTTTAATGAAGAAGTCTTTAGTGCCTTTTATTGTTAATTGTGCTATTGCCAGATGTGATATGGTCTGGACTCCAAAAACAAACTAACTGGAAAGCACCTCACTGTGAGTCAAAGAACACTGTGAAAATCCCAGAGACGTCAGAGGAATGGAAGATCCACCCTGTCACAAGCTTCCCTTGGAGGAGTTGCCCCCCACCCCTCCAAAGACAGCACTGCTACTTGTCCATGATGAGCACATCTCATCAGCATCTTTCTCATACAGTCTTTTCATGAGAGGTCAGCAAGTCAGGGAAAAGGTAGTATGATCTTGACAGACTTCCACATTTGATCCCAGGTCCTTATGGATCCTTATGGGGCCCAGCTTTGGAGAGTTTTCTCTGTGTAAAGGAGAACCAGCAGCAAAGGATCTCTCCTGGATTAGGAACTAGAAAGGTTATGGAGACTACTAAGGATAACAGAGACCTGCTGGGAACTGTGTTCTTTGCAGTTCACAAGCATGCAAAATATTGTGGAGGTGCACAAAAGGCAGCTGTAAAGCAGGTATCATAGAAAGGTGAAAAATATTGATATACTGTTCAGTTTTTCTATTTTTATGGTTTATAATCCCTTTGTTCAACATACAAGACTGAAGACGAGGAATTATGCCCTATGATAACACTGAAATATGCTGGTTATTAGGTATTTACAGACTCTACCCAGTGGGGCTCTCAGAAGGCACCACCTCCAGGAAGTGGAACACGAGCAGGCTTCAAAGACAGACTCATTAACCTTCTGTCCTACTGAAACATCTATCTTCACCCTGTTAAAGTGACACCAGAGCAGCAAAACTACCAGCTTCTCTCAAGCTCCCCACTCCTCTGCAAATCCCTTATTCTGGAATTACCCAAGATGAACCTGCCTCATTTCTATCCAAGCTATTTCAGTATCATTTTTGACTTGCAAGACATCCAAAATAAGAGGCACTAAATACCATCATCCTTGCCCTGTGGATAGGGAATGCCCCAGGAAATCACAGTTTGCAGAAGCTTGAATAGGGCACACCAACACCAGTCCAGCTGCAAGGGAGAACGAGGTGAAGGAACCCAATCTAGACTTTATTTCTCTCATAAATGTATTTTTCCTTGTAGTTTTGTCCTTTTTAATTTGAATAGGAAGGAAAAAGGCCATGTGAATGGCACAGGACAGAGACTGCACAGAAATCCTGCAAATTAAACTTGTCTGCAGAACTGCTCTGCAGGCCCAAAAGTAAAGAACAATGCATGCATTTGCTATGATGTAATCTTGGTTTGGCAGCAGATTAAAAAAAATTCCTAAGCGTGAAGTAAGAGGATGTGAGGGACAGAATTCTATGCTGAAGTGAAGAGTTTTGGTTCAAATCATATAGGAAGGTTCTAAAGGACTTGAAAATGCTTTGATAATTTGTGTGTGTCTTATTTATGGAAATTATCTGAGTTTCAAAATAAACTTGAAAAGGTATGTCTAGCTGACTTAGTTCTGTGCTTCTGTGAAGGAAAAAGAATCCCAGCTTGTACGGTGGAAAAGGTTCTTCATTATGTTTGATAAAGATCAGGTTTTCTTTTAAAAGCTCTCTCAATCTAACCAGCATCATAAAATTAAAAATGTTTGCTTCAAATTATTTGAAAATTATGTTTCTCTGCCCTTTTTTGTCCTTCCCAGGGGCTACAGAAGCACAGAAATGCAGTTCATCTGTAACTCCCAGCTGAGTCTGTCAACTGTCTTTGCAGATTTCACAAAGTTGTAAGACCCAAAAGGAATTAATTGTTTTATTACTATAAACATATAAAGAAATGCCCCTCCTTCTCTAATTCACTGCAGCAGAGCTCTGCTTTTGCATAGCATCTGCAGGCTATTAGTTTTGCAACTGCAATCTGTAATTGCAAAAACATGTAATTTAGGTAGGGCATGTGAATCCAGTCCAGTAAAACCAAAAAGGATACAATCCAGATTCTCTCCTTCCCTCACAAGCCATTAACCCAAAGTTTCTATACTTGGCAGCATGACCTCAGGTCTTCTACAGAATACAAATCCTGGATTCCCAGAATTACTGCTCAGCTGGAGACTGCCCCAAAAAGCACACACAACCCCAGCTGTAGAGGGGAATGCTCCTATCAGCAAACACCTTTTTTCTGCTGTTCTGCCTTTTACAGCCCAGCCACACAAGCACAGAGCTAGCCAGTGCACAAAAACGGAGCAGGTCCATGGGCACACTCCTTGCAGTGGAGCTTGATCTCTTCAGATCACATTCCCATGAAAGAGAAGCTGGCATGGCTAAAAAGAAATTGATGCCAGGCTTTCTCCAAATGCTGGCTCAACATAACAGTGCAGTTCCAAATCCACTCGCTAATACAGCTGTCCTCTGCTTTCCCTTCCAGCTGACTTCAAAGGACAGTGAAACGCTAGAACACTTTGATCTCACTTTGTGGTGAGATCTCCATCCTGAGAGCTCTTCAGAGCTCACTTGATAATGCCACAGCCAACTCACTCATTGTCAGCAACAGCCTTCCTCCACACTGGAGACTGGACCAGAGGGCTCCTCTAAGCAGCATTTCCAAGATCCATAAGGACCTGGGATCAAATGTGGAAGTCTGTCAAGATCATACTACCTTTTCCCTGACTTGCTGACCTCTCATGAAAAGACTGTATGAGAAAGATGCTGATAGCACTCAGGGTTACAAAGATATCAAAGACAGCTAGCAGGGTTAAATATGCATGAGAAACGTTTAGTAATAGCTACACAAGTCCAGGAAAGGTCACACAGCCTGTGACTGAACGCTCTTCTGGCAGAACAATTTCATTTCAAAGCAGGAGAAAGGATGCTTTCTTACAAAGCGGAAATGCCCACACATGCAGGCAGCCGGGGATTCAAGAGAACTTTAAAATCTTAATCAGAAACAACTGTTAAGTAAAGACTTCAATCTTTTTTAAGTCAAGGCAATTAACATGATCACAGTGTGTTCAGTCCTACAATATATACGGCACAAGAGCCAGTCCTGAGCTGAAATTACTGCCTTCTTGATTCTACAGCAACAGAAAGAATTTAAACCTCCCATTCAAGCTCCACACTACGTAAGACAGCTGCAAGCCAAGAAGTAGATCACCTGCAGTTGTCAATGCAGCAGATTCAGCATCTCAGACAGCTCAGCTAAGGAAGCTGAGACCATCAGAATTTGGACACAGATGCAGGATTCAATCTGAAGGGCAACTTTTTTCAAGTGGATCCACACATGTTCCCATGCAAGAAAAATTTTATGTATATATTACTGGTGCATAGGTGAATATACACTTAAAGCTTTGGGTAAAAATACTACCAGACTACAAAACTTCATTTTACAGAAACTTAATTATTCTAAAAAGTGTGCACAATACACACATTTGGAACAACAGGAACAACTGTTAATTAGCCCCAAATCTGAGCACACAGATGCATTCTTGACTTGAACACCTGGGATTTATTTTACAATATGCTTCAGCGTCTGCAAAGAGAGCACACATGCCCTTTGCAGCCAGGACATCAGGTACTGGATTCACATCTGCTTTGAGGGAATAAAATGACAACTGCAGCTTGCATCTCACAGTCATTGCGACTTTCTCCCTTTCCTGATTCATCCACTGATCTGTGATTGTTGTCAACTTGCTGGAAATATATTCTCTGGGAGGGGTAAACAAACAAATTGAAAGCAAGGCTAATGACAAGAGAGAATAAAGTAAGTATACATTAAACTCAGATCAAACTCAGTGGATGCCAAACTCAGGGTGCTCCTCTCTCCCCTCCCTGCTGGGACAGCCCCAGTTTGCTGCTACTTGCCCTTGAGTGCCTGTCCTGGTTTCAACTGGGAGAGAGTTATTTTTCTTCTTAGCAGCTAGCACAGTGCCTGTTTTGAATTTATGTTGATAACACACCATTTTTTTGGCTGTTGTTGAGTAGAGCGTACCCCAAATCAAGGACTTCTGGCTCTCCCATGCTCTGCCAGTCAGCAGGTACACTGCTGGGAGCCTGGACAGCTGACCCAAACTGGACAAAGGGATAGCCCACACCACACAATGTTGTGTCCAGTTTACAAACTGGGGAGAACTGGCCAGGATTGCCTCTTGGGACAGGCTGGGCATCAGTCAGCAGGTGGTGAGCAAGTGTACTGTACGTCATTTTCTCCCCTCCTCTCTCTCCTTTTCATTATAATTATTATCACTTTTATAATAATATTTCTTTCATTTTAATTATTAAACTGTTTTTATTTTACAAGGTGTACTTCCCCCCCCCACAGTTCTTCTTCCCAGGAGACAGGGCATGAACAAGTGGCTGCACGGTTCTTATTTACTGGATGGGGTCAAGCCATGGCACCGCCCAAGAGCAGACAGTGGCGGCTTGATTCGCATCTGCAGCCGGAGAGATGCTGCTTCTGAGAGCACAGCAGATGTACAGGAAATTAGCAACAAATCTTTCCTAATTGTGGAAGTTTCATCAGTTACACGGAAATACATCAGAGGACTGGAAAGTCTGGGCTAGAAGTGTTTGTTATCCCTCAAATTCTTGGAAAAAAGCAACTGACTGTGAGTTAAAGTTTCCGGGGATCTCCTCCTCCCTGCTCCTTTAGCCTCATATGCTCAGGGTACCTGAATCTCTCTCTAAACCTCTAAGAAGTTAACTCCTCTATGCTGAGATGGAGGTAATCACCTCCCAAGAAGCAGCAAATTGTATTTTAGGTCACCATGATGACGGTCACAAGCAGAAAGCTGTTTTATAACCAGAGGTAGTACTTTTACTAAACTGCCTTTGACCTGGTTTTAAAAATATAGGTCTCATTTGCATTGTCAGTACCTGCTGGGTAAAGTGGCTTTGAAAGCACCCATCTATGGAACCTAATGAATTGGGTGCTCTTTCTTCTCTACCCATCTGACATTTTCTCACCTCTGATTTCACTGCTGAAAGCGGTTTCTCCCTCCTTCCAAATCACGTCAAAGTTGAATAAAAGAATACCTTTATATAAATATTATCACCCACAATACAAATGCCACTGCCAAACCCACAAGAATAGAGCAACAGGGGATGTAAGGAAAGAAACACAAGCAGATAACACAGAAATAAACACTCTTCCCAGGCAGCAGTCAGTTGCATTTGTGCCTGAACCCCCCAGCTCTACCCAGAGCTCTGGCAATTACTTCAGGTCAGAGCTGGGTGGGTCTCTGCACATCCTGGCCATCCAGCCATGGCAGCAGGGACAGGCAGAGTTCCTGGACTGCCATGGCTGGACAGTGGTCTGGCACACTAGGGCCATGGCTGGCGCTCCAAAGCCAAGCTGCCTTCTGTTTCCCCCAAAATGCTGGTGCACAGACAACAAGGTTTTAGTATCAGGATGCAGTGGGCTGAATCCAAATTTGATGACAGCATTTTAAGCTGTGCAATGTATTACATTACAGCTGCTTGTTGGAAAGTTGTTGCTCATTCTGCAGATCCCGGGACATCTGTATGGCTAAGGATTCATCAACTATTAATATCTTCTTCTAATTAAAGAGATATTCGATATAATAATGTTAAAGAAGTTATTGCCTCTGTTAGTAATAACCTCAGTTAAGAGAGTATGAAGATAATGTTTCCTTTCTTGTTTTTTGCCTATTGGTTTGTTTTTAGCCCAGCCCAATGGGCTTCCTTCTTTTCATATTTGTAGCTAAGTTTCACTTCTAAATCTCAATTCTGAGTCCAGATTTTTTGTCAAACGTCTGCTCTGTTTGAATTTCTAGTCTTGCTGTGGAAGACACAAATCAGTTCTTAGAAACAGAGATCATTTTGTAAGGAAAAAAGCACTATAAAAACACACCATTTTCCCCTCAAAAGAATCCCTCAAACCAAAACAAGAAAACAATCTGATGGAAAATGGTTTTAAAAGCATATACAAGGTACGTGATTAACTCATACTTGGACGCAAAAAAGGATGCCTGACATTGAGGATTCTTCTTTAATCACCCCCAAGCTACCTTAAGTCACTTCAGAATGGCTGGGCATAGAAGTGGCTGGGCATAGCCTAAGCAATCTGATCCCCATGACCACCTAAAATAGTAGGGTTCCTTCTCCTTCCCTGCCAGCCTCTGGCAATTGTCAGACTCTCCTGGAAGTCCCCTGAACTCCTCAGGCTGTTTTCCACCAAGACAATAAAATGGCCCAAAGAGGGATCTGAGTACTCACAGCCAAGGAACTGGCATGGACAACAGGAACTCCCCTTTCTAGTGCTGATAAACCACATGAATGACTCACTGGTCTTAGTCCTTAAAGAGTCCTGGGATCTGCACATGTAGCTAGGGAAGACATCATCCAGTTTTGAACTGAACAGTGTGAGAGTACTACAGTGCTGTACAAGCCATCACACAAGCCACCTGCACTTGTCCATTGTATAGCTGGTAGAAAACAGCAGTTTCCACAGAAAAAAGCTTTCTCTTGTGACAACAGTTTACTGGGACCTTGCTCTGAAGCCTGAGAATGGATAAACGAGGTGTAAACTGGTGCATGAGCATAATGTGCCTCTGTCCATCTTGTGACTGCATGTGAGTAACTGCCTGTCTGCCACAGCAATTGAATCAGCAAGATCAGAGGCACCAGATTAAATAAAAGAGAGGGAAAAGGTCAGCTTTGGGAAGATAAAAACATGGAGATGCTTGCTTGCACACCACTCAGAAGACATCAGGCTATACAGCTTTCAGGCTGGGCCTGTCTCTCTTCCTGCACAGTAATATGTTTTCTTCTATCAGTACTTGACAGCTCTCCACCACATTTAGAACATAACAGCTTGAACAAATAAAAGCCTTTCATCTCCCCACTCAGGGCGAGATTAATTTTTTCCAGCATTAGCTGTCTCACAGAGTTGTCTGGGCTCCTTTTAAAACCTACAGAAGGAAAGGCACCTCTGGAAGGAAATCCAGTCCATGCAATGGTAGGTGTTTGGGATAGGTGGAGAAAACTGAGAAGAGCTCTTCTTGCTCCACTTAGCAGAGGAGGAGCCTTGAGTGGTGCTTGAGAATTTGTGGTGCCTGGTTGTCTGTAAAGTAGCAACAACAATCTGTAAAATGATTTAAGAAAGAAAGCCAGATGCAAAGAAATTAAGAAAGAAAAACAGAAGTATGAGAGGAACACTGCAAATTAAGTAAACCTGAGCCTTCATCAGTGCACTTCTCACTTGACATGTGCCAGTAGCATCTAGAACTACAGTAAAGGCTCTTGCCTTCAACTGTTCTAATTAGGTACATTCTGCTCATGGAACAAGAAGTCTCGAGTTAATTTTAACATTTTCTACAAACATCCTGCAAAGTATGATGCAACCACATCAGAGAACCACAGAAGCTCTGTTTTCACACATGTGGGCTTTAAAAATGAAATGCCCCATTGACAACACTTCACCAAGCCACTGGAGTTTATGGCTTTTTTTATTTCAAAATACAGGAGACTTTCAGGTCAAAGAAAGCTCTACCAGAATTCTAATCACAGAATAAAGATGTGAGGAATGATGCATGAAAGGTTTTAGATGAGTACATACATCAGTGTTCTCTTAGACATTGAGGGTACAAATACTCTGGCAAAATAACATTTCACCACATGGATAGAATCAATTGCATGGGCACTTTTTTAATTGCCTGAATTACGCTTCCATATGAACCCTCTCCTCTTTTCTTACTACTGTACTGGTATTAATTGTACACAAAACAACTGAACGTCTTGGACTCACCACGATTTCTGCAAAATATCAGAGGTACTGAGCACCCTGAAGGCACCAATCCAAATCTTCTCTTCTAGCTGGAGGGCCACTCAGCCTGCCATTAAGCAGTTTAATATGTGTAGTCACTACTCTCCTCATTACCTCAACTCATCAACAAAAATACCTTATCAGGCTCTTACTGTGCAGGTCTACAGAAGAGCAAGAGCCTGAGGCTGCTTCCTCCTGCTGGATGTGCTCCCTTACACTTCCATTCCCTCCTGCCCTCTGAACCTCTCGTGGCTCTGCAGAGCCACGCCTGCTGCACACAGAGGCAGTGTGAACTCCAGGCAGTCCCCAAGCTGCAGATCATTTCCCCCTGTTCCTCTGATCCCACACAGATCTGTTTGTAAGCACATCAAGAGCACACACAGCCTCATAACAACTGCACATGCCACTACTGGGAGGGAAACCCAGACCAGGAGCACAGCAACACATCCTCTGATGGGCTAGATTCGACACTGTAACTTCCTACAAGCCCAGGCAGCTGTACCAAGGCTTTGTCAGGGCATTTTCAAACAGAAAAAGCACTGCAAGCAGCTACAGGTGATTTGTAACTGAATTGGACAGAAGGCACCGCAGCTGAGGTACAGGGTTCTGGTTTCCTTCTTTCAATCCACACCAGTCTTGTTCTAAGATGTCTTTTTCCTAGGAAAATTAAGGTACTGGAAATGACTTTTATAAGCAAACAGGTAAATTCTCAGATGAACCACCAAGATTTGGAGAGACTAAGTCATAAGGGTGTCAGTCTTGATTCACGTGAAGAGGTTCTACTCTGCTGGACAGTGCTGGTTAGAACTGCCAGGACAGCAGAGGAGAGATACAGTGCTGTAGCAAATTAAATGGTCATTATTCAAGAACTTACAGGATGTCAGCTTCTTCTCTCTGGCCTATCCTGCACTCTTTACAGGCACATGTGAGTGTGACAATAAGACTGAGGGACATACAAGCT
The DNA here is from genome assembly GCA_013399915.1 of Illadopsis cleaveri. NCBI lineage: Eukaryota > Metazoa > Chordata > Aves > Passeriformes > Timaliidae > Illadopsis > Illadopsis cleaveri. The sequence goes on along the minus strand of VXBB01000059.1, from coordinate 208,001 downwards.
TTTTACACGCATTTCTTACATCCTTTTGATAACTGTCAAGCTGTGGGCAGTATCCTCCTCCTGGACTGCCATACTAAGCCAACACCAACCAACTCTACCCTGAAATGGAAATACCCTGTCACGCTATTGCTGTTTACCCAGCTGGCTTCACACCCTTCTTTCAGCATTTGTAGTACCACACCTGTGTTTAGCCTGAACCTAAAGTCTCTTTCTGGTTGTGTAAAGACAGTTCCTTACACTTTCTCTTATTCTCCTTGAGCTGCAATTACCTGATTTTGCCAAAATTTTACACCAAGCAAACTGCTGCATCTGTTGCTTTTCTCCAAATGAAAGCATGTTTCTGTCTAGTTTCATTTTTGTGCATGTTCCGCTATGTTGGCACTTCGGAAACTGAGCCTGAGCAGTCAGGAAACTTCATGCCTGGATTCTATGCAGCACCTCTGCTGCCTGCGGGAGAGTTAAGGCTTACAGCTGGTTAGCAAATGCCAAACATGGTCCAGCAAAAGCAAAGAGAATGCCACAGTGTTATTTCCCTGATGTTAAGGAGATGCCCCTCTGGAGATGCTGGTCCCAGATTACCTGAGATAGCAAAATGGTTTCTTTTCAGCCACCCTTTCCAGGAGTCACCTGCCCACTGATTACCTACTGAGTTCCTGATAAAAAACTGCAGGTCTGAGTGCTCAGGACTGTTCTTAGAGAGGAGAAGAGCTCCACACTGATTTCCTAGAAAGGAGATTAAACAAGGGCCTCCCAAATGCTAACAAGTGACTCAACCTAAGAATCACCACGCTGAGGAACAGCTTGGGAATGTGCACTTCTAGAGTCTCAGAGGAGTGCATTAACACACAGGTGCCAGGCAGGACACAGATCCTGAGAGGAAGGCCTGTGCACCTTCTCACACAGCACAACCCCTCTGAGCACAGCTCAGACCACTTTCCTCATACTGGATATAAACCCGTTGACACTTGTTTTGGATAGTCACAGAACCAAGGAACAATAACAACCACTTGTGCAATACTTGGTGGCCCTTTGCCAACCAGCTCCAAGGGCAGTGGCCCGTGGTATTTAGCAGGAAGGCCACTCCTCTGCAGCATCCTCATGGTGCAACACACTGCTTGAGCTGTGCACACTTTCAACTGCCAGAATTATTCACAGGCACATTTCAACATTTGCAATCAAAACACCAAGAGGATTTCCTGAACAGTGGTTTCCAGTGTAAAGGATGTCTCAGCTTAGCCCACGGCATTCCAAATTCTTAATCACTAACTCAAAGCCCGACAGTCTCTAACAAATGTGCTGGCAAAACTGGAGTTTATCCAACTGCAGGGTGAGGAGCAAGCCAGACACAAGGCAAAATGAGCTCTTCTCATACCCATCACTATCCCAGTAGATAGACCACAAGCAACTAAGAGACCCAGAAGCTGAAAACAAGTTTTATGTTCCACTTTCAAGCAGTTTCAAAGCCAGTTTAAAGATAAAAACGTACAGTGAATTCTATCACACTTCTTGTCCTAGGAGTGTTAGCTATTTAAAAATAAAACCTGGAAGCTGCAAGAGTTCTGTTCGGTCCAGTGGGAGGTGATGATAATCTGCACACACTCACAATAGCACCTGGGCTCTTATTTCACAAAATAAACTTTGTGTGCTGTCCAGCTAAGTATCTGGCAAAAGGATTAATTCCAAATGGAAGCAAATAACTTCATGCGACCAGAATTAACTCTAAAAGTGTGTCTTAAGACTTTAAATAATGGTCTCAAATGTAATATTGTAATGATTAACATTTGCTGAAAGGTAGGACACTAATGAAACCAAATCCATCTATATACAAAAACTGAAAATGAACAGAAAAATATCACTAGTCTGATGCTGTGGAAGTGTGAAGTACAACTAAGAAAGCAAGCATGGGTACTTTAAAGTGCTCTCTGCATGTACTGTCATACAAGGCAAAAAAAGTACCATGAAGGTCATTTTTTCAAGCAGTTCATTCCTACCAGATTCAAGTCAGTGTCTTACTGGCTACTGCAGTTCCAGAGCTGAAGGTATCATTTATGTCTCTATACAGTTAGGGCTCAGTCAGCATCGATCCCATAATTAAATACTGCTACAGATCATAAGCAAGAGCCCATCATTCCCTTCTGGGAACTGTTCAGAACAACCTGAGTAAAATTTTCTTCAATGGATACCATGTTATCACTAAAGAAAGATGTACTATTATCTGGCATAAGTAAAGTATTATTAATGCATTATTGAACTTCAGTTATTTCCTGAAGGAAGGGAACTGCTTTAGAGCAACATGTTTTCACTATCCGCTCTAATTGAACACAAATTAATTATGGATAAACTTGTGCTCCTGCTCATTTTGTTGGTAGCAATTGTCTGTTTTGTACTCTTATTAAGTGCTGTTCTGTACTCTCATTAAGTAAGATACTGCTGTCACTTCCTTTACTGGGACAATTCCCACTGTATAATCACATCTTCCTCCCGTGCTTCCCAATTACACTTCTCTATGTCCACACCAATTTCGTAAGCAATGGGTCTTTTACAGAGGTTTTTCAAACCCAACAATCTTCCTTCCCTTCTTGCCCACAGCTCTTTGTCTCTCAAGCATGCAACACATTTTAAATACATGTATGCTATTACTGGTCACGTCTCTCTGCAACTGCTTTGGGTTCTGGAGACATTTCTTGCAGCATGTTTTATTTTCGCTATAATTATGTGCAGTGTATGTTGTCCTTCCAAATACTAGTTTAAAAATAACAAAGTTTAAGTTAGATCTGGGACATGTAAAGAAGTTCAGTGACAGCATTTTTATGATTCACGAAGTTCCAGCAATCATGGAGAGGAGAAACGAATCAAGACTACACACAGAAAATCCAAGAGGAGCTTTTGCTTCATGCCAGACATATTCGAGTTAATTTTTCTGCATCTGCTTATACATCTGTCCTCAACACCACATCTATTCGTGATTTTACCTGGAGGACAGTGGGGCTCAAAGGGACCCAAGCAGATAAAAATCAGAGCAACTAAGACTTTGCTTCTATAATGCCTTGGGATAGATTCCCAAATAGGAACAGCTCTCCAAGCCGGAGCTAAGAACAGAACAAAGGAAACAAAACCCCACTTGCTGATGTATCTGAGGCATTATCTCCCTTCTCAGAAACACCATTCTGCACTGCTGTTCTGGTCCCCCACTACCCCCTGTTTGCATCTGGTTGAGTCAGAAGGCTGCAGGAGATGCTGCACTGCAGCTGACACTCGTGGCTGCTCCTCTCTGGCTTCCACCCCGCACATCTGGGGTGTCTCACTGCCTGCTCCTTCTCTTCTCCCTCATCTCAGCCTGCTTGTTCTCCACAGCACACACACAGCTCTTTGCCGCTTCACTCCCCAAAGGAGGTCCTCAGTGACAAATGATGGCACGGTCAGCTTTTCTGGAAAGTAGGAGAAGGTGTTGATAGAAACACTTTTTAAAGAACTGCTGACTGTTAGCTGCAAACATAAATTAACTTCTTTGGATCTTCCTTTCATCTAACTTGCAGTTGTGCTGTGCACCAGACACCAGCAGTGCTGTTCTCATATGCAAGTATTTTGAGAATCCTGGGACTGAGGTGAGGCCATTTGTGCTCTATAGACCAACATAAATTTTTAGACTTAATTTTACATTATTGGATTTCTTTCTGGAAGTTTTTAGACTGAGATCTAAGATGCTACCAAAAGCAACATCTTCCCCAGCGGAGTAACAGGAAGAGCACAGAGAAACTTTCTCCCCACCACCTCTCAGTCCCTTTGAAAAGTCACCTCTCCCTCCTCCCCACCTACCTGAAATATTCCATATCAGAAAAGAAGACAGTTCAAGAAAGACCGGAAAGAAAGCTTGCTTCATTGTTTTCATATGGACATTGGGGATTTGGAAGGAGAAAATTCCCTGACAGAAAGAATCTAAAGTCTGGCCAGAAAACAGGGAATTTGTAACAAAGAATGCAACAGGCCAGACTTAATTTTCACTGTCGACACTTAGACGGAAACAGGTTTTCATAATGAATTTTCAAATTTGAAAGTCAAATACAGCTGTAGTTTGACAGAGACTGACTCACGGAGCTTCAGGGCATGCTGAAGCACAATCACACACACTTGTTTGCTTCCTCAAATTCTCCCAGAGAGGAAAGAATTGACCTCACAGAGAAGACAGGCTGAAGGATGATCTCCACTTTGAAATGTTATCATGGATACTATGCCCTGAGCCTCAGTTCTTTTACCACATTATTACTCTTAGCATATTTATAAAATATAGGACAAGATCTAAAAATCCTACAATCCTGGGATAAAGTAACCTTTTTCCTCTGAATAGTTAAGGTCAGGCTTCATAGGAAAAAGGGTAGTTTGTAAAATCTTTCAAAAATCTGCATGTTAACTTGCAGCAGTTGCAAATCCACAGGACTCAAACATACAGAATAGCTACTCTATCTCTAGGGGCAGCAAGATTATGTGGGTCTAATCAATTCATCTGAATGAAACACCAAATTACACGTCCCAGTCAGCAGAAATCCTCCAAAGAGTCAAGAGCAGAAAACTCCATGTTCAGTAAAAACCACTCATTGTCAACTGCAACAAAACAGGAGGAAAGTATATGTTAGGACTGAATTTCTGGCTGTGAAACATCATCTGAAGCCAACTCCTTATAAAGCAGTTTTGCCTGCAGGATGTAGATGGCATCAGGAGTGCAGTGAATTGGAACCGGCCTCACGCTCTCTCATACACTCAAATTATTGTTGCCTGAAGTGTGTGCAGCACAGCAAAGTGCTGCTGCACAAGCATGTCAAAGCCAGGCTTTATAATCTTTTGCTTCCTGAAAGTAACAGATCATCCCAAATACAATTATATCATCTCAAATACAATTAGCACAACACAGGCTTATTACCAACAGAAGCAGACCACAACCTAGATGTTTTTATTCCTAGCAAACAAAGAAAGAACAAAAGTTCTGATTGAATTTTGGCTTCATCATTTCAGCACAAAATTGTTTGCAGAACTTGAGAAATCCTTAAATGCTTACTGCAGATGTTGGCTTGGAGGACCAGAAATTTGCTTTCATAATAAGAGGTTTCCCTCAAGCTCTACGGTTTATGGCACTGAAGCAGAAATTTAAAAAGCAAAATCCTGGTCTTACACAAGTTTGTAAAGACTTTGCCATTGATTCCCATATGGCCAGCATCACTCTTGCTCTAACAAACAATCACCATTTAATAGCTACTTTTTACTACATTCTACTGTAAGATACTGTAGATGCACTGCAATAAATGCAAGTGGCAAACTTTGATATGAGAAGACATTTGTGCTCTGAAATAGAGAAAGTAGTGAGAGGAAATGCCAGAAGTCCTCTGAATTTCCCAAGTGAATTAAACTTTAAACTGTGTTTTCCTTAAGAATAGTAATTATATTCTTACCCTAAAAAATGTCACTGTCCTTAAATAAGCCTGCAGAGATGTCATCAAAGGGTCACTGAGTGAATCTTTCAGGATGGAGAAATCTACTGCTTAATCACTCCAAGTTGTGGGGACTCTAATCCTAACCACACAAGGGTGGAATGATCTGAAGCAGTGTTTACATGCCAAAGTAAATTCAAACGGATTTGTTTTCTCCAATAATTTACTTAATTACTTTTCAAATTAAGCTAGCTATTCAGGTAATTCTAGAAACAATCTCAAGGCCTGAGTACTCTGTGGCAATCCAGAAGTGAGCTCTGACAGAGAGCTGTGTGGGTGCCAGGCTCACAGAGAGGCAGCCAGGTGTCTCTTCCCTGCTGACAGAGCACCTCAGATCCAGTAGCTCGGGTTTTATGACCACACTCCACTGGGCTTTTAGGACACATCAAGCAGACTGGGTATCACAGACATTACAGAGCAGAAATCAAAGGCGTTGGCAGAGCAGCAGACTCTCCTTATTTAAAAATGACATTACCGATTCCCCTGATAATAGCAATTAATTAATTTCTTAAAACACCCAGAGCAAAAGCCCTGCTTCTTCTATTGACTCAGCTGATCCAAATGTTACTTTATTTTCCTCTCTCCTCCTTAAAAACAAAAAAAACCCCCACATAAACGTCAACTGTAAATATGCAGACCTGCACGCCTTCCAAGGCCAGGAAAAAAACCAAAATTGATGAGATTGTGGGAATCTCAAGTCTTACAAGTAGCAAGCATCACCAGAAGAACACACAGTGTTCAAGGGCTTTGCTTCCCAATCCTGCACTTCCAGAAGTCTTGGCTGAATCCTACCATGTAAGTGGCAGGGGCGGTCCTAGCAAATTTTCTAGAAAATCCAAGGAACTCAGGGCACCCTTCCTGTAGTGCAAGTGAGAACATACAAAAAATGTTACATTTTATCACATGCATCCAAGAGAAATGCTGGCATTTGTGAAGCTGCCCACAGGGCAGGAAACCGGACAGTGGATCCAGGGACATCAGGTGGAAGGGAACTCCTGAGGTCCACAGTCCCACCTTCCACTTGGAGCATACTACCTCCAGAACCACCCCCTCCCTGCAACTTTTAATTGCATGATTTTTGTTCTGTTTTTATGCTACAGAGCTGTAACAGCTTATTAAGTATGTGGGAGTATCTGCATGGCAAAGAGAGAGAGAGAGGAGAACAAAACCTTTCATCTCCAGGCCTGGCTACTCACTTGGAAAGTACAAGCAACACAAGTGAACTGTGGGACAGCACTGGGGAGGAATCAGTCCCCTCTCAGCTCCTAATCATCAGTGAAAAGAGAGCTGTGGCCCAGAGAAAATGAAGTCAGCAATCCACAGAAGGAGGTGAAAGGGCACCACCCAGGCTGGGGCCCTGCTGATGGCATCCCTCGGGCTGTGCAGGAGTCCTTTCTTCTGCACTCACAAAAGAATCCAAGCAACTAATTTAAAAGTGCCTCAGAGCAGAGCTTGCTGCTAGATCAGGTTTGCCCTTTTAAAACAACAAATGAGGCAATGCATGAAACTGCCTTCTATTTGAGGATGTCTCATTCATAAAACAGAAATACCAAAACCTCTGCAAATAAACTTCATAGATGGGTTTAAAAGGCCTCTGCACCTCTTCCTGCAAGAGAGCAGAGCAAGCTGTAGGGATTCTGTGGCACATGGCACACTGTTTCCAAGGACAGCTCTGCGACTTGAAATGAGAGCTGACAACTTCCAGGTCATTAACCTGACAGTGTAAACAAGACTTATGGACATGTACATGCATTCAGGTGTGCTGCAGCAATGGCCCCAAGTGCAGAACTCTACAAAGACTGTTCTGCTTTGTGTTCAGAGTTTCCAGGAAAATTTTTATTCTCCACTCCCTTCTCTTCATCCTCAGGATATGTGGAGCCTGGTGCTGGCTATATTTGTGTTGCTAGCTGAAAGAACAGCAGAACATGCCAAGCATTTAATAACAAAATTCCAGCCTTGTGACACAACCCAGTAATCCCAAGACTGGAAACTAACTTCATATTTCTACTCAGCATAAAACCTTAATCCTAAAAAGAGCACTGCTATTTTTGTTTTGCCTGAACCTTTTCTACAGACGTGCATCTCAACAAATTAAGAAATGTGCTGTGCACCAGGTGGAATGGGGCTGTATTACCTATGTACCTATGGCATCTATAGATTGGTAGTTATGACAACACAGGAACTGCTAAAACTAGCTGTGCTTATCTGTGTGCTCTTACACAGAACTGGTTTTAGCTGGGTGAGCTGCTGTCGTGGCCACTACTGGTCCCCCAGTGTGAGGGGGGCGGGACCTCTCTCAGGATACTCGTATGAAGAGGAGACAAATGGAACTTTGCAGGGTCCTGGGAGGATCACAGCTGTGAACATGCACAGAACAATTCTCATCTACAGCCCAACTGCAAAATAGCAGGGCAGGAGGCTCAGCAAGACCCCAGGGTCAGCCAAACGTGCATTAGAGACGTATCTAAAGACTCATCAAGACCTCTGCAAAAGGGAGGGAAGAAATTCCTCCAACTCCAGGTTGGTGTTTTTACCCCTGTCTGCCTTGATCATTTCCATCACCAGATCCCAACCAGCTTCTCACTGCTGCAGCTGTCCTGGCTTCAACATCAGTCAGGCTTGCAGTGCAGAAAGTGCCATCAGACACCTGAAATTCCATTTCATAACAGCTTTTGCCATCACTAACTGTTCTGCACACGTGAGGCTGCGCCTGACAAAGCTGCAGCACAAGTCTGCTGTATCTCAGCACAGATAGCTGACGTGCTCATCTGCGTCAACTTACTGTGGCCCTGCACACAGCTGCAATACATGACACATAAAACTGCAAATGCAAGAGTTTTATGGGAAGACAGAAACTGTATTGTGTTAACATTAATAATTTATGCAGATACCCAGAAGCACAAAAGGTTTGTACCCTTATTAAGCAGCTCTAATGTGTGTTTAACCACAGGGTTCATGCAATTTTGGGCTGTCTTGCCCTGGCACTACAATGTTTTCTGCGAAGCTCTTTCCATGCACAATGTGATAGGCATGTTTTGCAAAGACCATGATCTGGCCACGTTACTGTAAAGGACACAGAGAAGCACCATTTCAGAAGAAACAAATTTACCTTCAATCTTGACTAAGTCATCCTTGGTATTTCTGTAAGAAGCAGTCCTAGTGACACACTTGAAAGGCCAGTATCAGCCATTGCCACACTTACTCTGCGGAATGACACCACATAGAAGGTATCCTCCTTTCGGTGAATTGCTTCAAAGAAGTCTTGATAGCTCCTCGGAGAGGCATAATACACTTGCAGCTCATTCCCTGAGCTCCTGCTGAAATAAAGAAGGGCAAAGGTAATTATTTTAGACAAGACAGTTAATTTCAGTGAGATAATGACTTGAGGACCTGCTTTTTAAAGGAACTGCAGCTCTCCATCCACTGAGAGAAGCATGAGGAACACAGAATACAGGTGAAGACAATGAAACTACTCAGTACTTTTTAAAAGTTCAAGGTGCTTCAAAGGTCTTACTGTGGCAAAGTTTTCCCGATTTGTTTATTTTCGTCCTTCTGATGCCAGCAAAAACCTGTTTGCTAGCTCAACAGGAAAAAAAAAGTTTCAATTTAAAGTGTCTGAAAAATTGTGATGACTTCTGAAAATAAATTTAGGGATAAAATGTCATTCTGAAATAAAATATCAAACCACTTAATAATTTAATAATTTTCTTTCACTGCTAAGAATCCAAACCACGGAAATTGAAAGAAGTACAAAGTTACGCATAAACAGAATTTTTAATTTACTATCAAATAACAAATCCACCTTCTTCCTCATCCATCTTTTTTTTTTTTTCCTGCTGTGTCCTCTGGTCAACTCAAAGATTTTTCCCCCAGTCAACTCCAAAATTTGCTCTTGATTTCCAATTTAGACAGAGGAGCAAAAATAAGATATTCACATAATTCTGGCTTATCTTTTCCACGGTTCTCATGTTACACATGTGAGACACAAGGAAAAGATGCTCTAAACCATTCTAAGCCAAAACACTGGCAAGTCCTACAATCATGGTACTTATCCACTGTTTATCTTGGAAAGGTGAGAAATTCCTAGCATATACAGCTATCATTTATACTCCCCAAACCCATTCCAAAAGAACTTAATCACAGTGGAAAGCCGTACTCAGGGAAACCATTAGCTGGACCTTCAACCTGTCATTTTAATTTCCTCCACTTTAATAGCACACTGTGTGCTTGTGGCAAGGACACCAACTAGGCATCCCTCTCCTCCCAAGCTGTCTTCTGCTGACCCAGGTTTTGAACTAGGGGGGCTAATATAGATTATTTTAGTATGTTTCTAAAATACAACAAGGAACAAATCTATCATCTAGAGTTTTTCTCAAGCAGCAGTAATAGTAGGCTGTCACCATCTTCTCTTCCACTGCAAAGAGAGTCCTGTTGCAAGCAGAAGATTGCAGCTGCCAGGCCAGCTGCCCTTTCCCCCCAGGACTGGGGGTGTAAGTCCTGGGGGATCTGGAGCAGGCAGCTCTACTCTACACATCCCCTTCTGCAGAACTAGACACAAGGGCAATCGGCTCCCATTCCTCACACACAGGAAACAAAGACTGGAGCTAATCTGAGCTTGATTATTCATTCATGAAAACATGCAGGCCCAGCAAGCCACTCCTGAGATGGAGCTCTGGAGCTGGGCTCTGATGAAAGGCACCAGGCCTGCAATGGAGCACTGGAGCTGGGCTGTGATGAAAGGCACCAGGCCTGCAATGGAGCTCTAGAGCTGGGCTCTGATGAAAGGCACCAGGCCTGCAATGGAGCTCTGGAGCTGGGCTGTGATGAAAGGCACCAGGCCTGCAATGGAGCTGGGCTCTGATGAAAGGCACCAGGCTGCAATGGAGCTCTGGAGCCAGGCTGTGATGAAAGGCACCAGGCCTGCAATGGAGCTCTGGAGCTGGGCTCTGATGAAAGGCACGACGCCCACGCACTGCTCGTACAACACCTCCTGAGAGCTGACACAGGGCACACAGAGCTGTGTGCTCACCCACACTCCTCGGGACACAACAAGACCTAAAAACCAGCCACAGGACAAAACTCTTCCAAAGCACCTGGAAATCACGGGGCCTTTCCAAAGGTCTCCTGGTCATGTAACACATAAACACGAGCAATACCAGGGGATTACAGGCAGGACATTGCATGTGCCTTTGAATATGTACTGATAGCCACGATGGGCCTCTCCATCAAAGGGACGGAGGAACTCCAGAACCAAAACCAGGAGCAAAACTATCAGTTGTTTTAGTAACACCTTTGCATATTACAAGCACCACATTAAACTGTGTATCCCAAACAATGGTGCTGAACCTGGCCATTTATTGGAAGATGAATAAAACTTTTGTTTTAAAACACTGAAGGACACTGTTATGCATCACAGAACATTGGGATGTTGCACACAGCTGTATTTTGGGAAGAAATGAGGCAAGACAGTGCTTTATGCATCAAGAATCACAACATTAATAGTGCAAAACTTGGGGAAATAACTGGAGAGTCTCATTTTGATATCTGAAGTCTTAAGAAATGCTCTTACAGAAATCCTCAACAAAATCACCTCTCAAGAAAGCTACACAGACTATAAAGAGATGAGGGATGTTCATGATCTTCTTTGAAATCATCTTAAAATTTATTTCCTCTACTGCTTTGCCTTCCCTGAAATACTTTTCAAACCTCAGCTTCCTGATGGAGATTACAATGGAGATGGGGACCACCTCTTCTAACAGACGCATTCAGTAAACCTAATGTTAAGCCTGCTTTGAGAAGGATGTTGGACTAGAGATCTCCAGAGGTCCTTTACAACCTAAACTACTCTGATTCTAGGATTTCATGGAGCACCTAATAGCTGGTGGCTGTGGGAGGAACTGGAAATCTGTTCTATGTTCTTAGCAGTTCCAGGACAGTCTCAGCATGCAGCTGCCATGACTCACTAGTCCTGTTCATATAAACATCATTAATCTGAAAAAGAAACCCAAAAAACCTCACTTCCTTCGGAGCACAACAGATTATTCCATGCAGAGCTACATGATGTTGCACACTGTTTCCAATAATCCTGACAATTTTTTTCAAGAGTAATGCAAGCATGTATATTAAACTGCTTTATGGCATGAGGCTTGTTCATCCGTGTTCAGTTGAAACAGCTATTCTTCATCTGCCTGTAGAACACAAAAAACTTCTTCTTTTTTTTTTATTTTTTTCTTTTATTAAGTCAAGACGTATCAAAATCTGACCGCCTGTTTTCTGTAACAGTTGCCTGCAGCTTGCTCTTTTCCCCCAGGCTGATTCTGCATTCAAAGCAGCAACGCAAACGGAAAGGCCACAGCTGTCTTACTTCCCACAGCACCATTTCAGGTGGTGTTCTCACAAAAAAGTCCCGACTATACTCCATTATGCTCTTACATTCCTCTTTGGCACTTCAAAGCAGACAGCCCCCTAAACAGTCCCACACAGAGATCAGGAGAAAGAAATTCTGTTTCCTAAATCTCTTCTGTCCAGTACTTCCTGTCACCAGGGAAGAGGGACAGGGTAATTATGACAAGGGGTGGGTAGGAGACATCAAGAAACTCTGCATTAATGTGCACCAATAATCAGCAGAGAAAAGTCAGCAGATGGAGAAAAAGAATGCAAATGAGATACAATGGTACTTTAAGTTCATCATAATAATTTGGTGCTAGCTATAGTGGCTCTACTCTCAAAGACAATGAGGGAAACCTTTCCCTTACCAGACTCATGGCCCTTTGAAACCTTCTTACAAACGAAAGATGTTCTCACAGAGCCCAAAGTCAGCTCCCCCTGTTTTTCCCTAAATATTCAAACCTGTTTAGAAAGGGATTCTGGAGAGCAAAGCATGGACTTTCTTAAAATTCATGGCTAGAAAGGCCCTGGAAGAGTGGAGCTGTGATACAGGGGTCCCTTTAAGTGTAATATAAATAATTAGAAGCAGTTATTTGCTAAGGGGCAGAATCAGGCCAAGAAAAGCAGCTGCATTTGGCTTAAGAACCCTGAGAAGATGAAAATGGGCATTCTTTACCAACTGTTGGTGAGAAACTAGGTTAATAAGTAGAAAACAGTAACAAAGGAGCTGTTCTGCCTTACCTGAGACTGGTGTCTCTGTAAGGCATGGCCACTAGCTGCGAATCTGCTTTGTCACTGAGGGAGCTCTGAAAAAGGGGAAAAAAGAAAAGGTGACACAAAGTGAAACCAATAAGCGTTCCCTTGGTTTGCCACTACATTAAATACAACAGCATAGGGGGCACAGGTCAATCAGTGCCCTGCATCAGAAATGGGCATTTTTCCACTGAAACATGAGAAACTGAAATGGTCAGCAATCAAACTTGGAACAACAAAACCAGCAAGATTTTAATACAGCCAAATTTGAAGTCCACATTCAGAGACAAGAAAGGGAGCTTGGCACCATAGAAAACATCTCTAAATATTCTACCATTCTGCTCTGGACACCAGTGAGAAGGATCTGCAGTTTAATACACAACACTTATTTTCTAGGAAACTGCAGTATTTCCCACATCATAATGCTCAATTCCTTTTAAAGCTGTTACTACATCTAATCAATTTAAATACTTTGAAAATTCATTGTCTTAATTTCAGCCTTGATATCAGTATGCCATGTAGATAAAACAGACTTTTAAAAATGGGAAATATGAGCACAAGTCTCATAATTCTGGAGTCTTACAAAAAAAAAAAAATCCCTCTAGCAAAAATTTAAACAACAGAAATATTTGAACAAAACCAATCAGCTGTGGCCCTTAACAGTGAGTCAGATGACTGTGCTGTAGGTTGCATTTGTCTCCATTAAGCAATTGCTTATCCTTACAGAGAAGCCATAAAAAGGATAACGACTGATTTCACTTCAGAAAATGCTGAACATATTTTGATGTCTGCTAAAAAAATTCAAAACCCTGAATCCAAGAGCAGGAATGGAAGAACAACTGACAATGTAATAATCAAATCCAGCAATTTAAAATGGGAAATGTTGGCTGCCCTAATTACAGGCAGGATGGCCACTTTTGTCTATGATGGCAAGTGCAAACGAGTGAGGGAGAGCGTTCCATGGGATGGTTTTGTCCTGCCAGGGAGGCAGGGCATGGCACACACCTGTGGGACTCGTGCTCTCTGCTGCTGGCTGTTGCTCAGCCGTCGGGACCGCGTCCGCTGCACCTCGTGCCTGTGCACCCATCCTCGCAGCTCGTGGGTCAGCCTAGGAAACCACAGCGTCAGCACGGGCTGCAAACAACACTGGCACAACGGCTTAGTGCTGTACAACAGTTTAGGCACCAGAGAGATGATGCCTTAGGATTTCAGCTTTTGCATTTTTCATATATTTGTAATCCTGCAATTCTTTAGTGTATAACTCTAAACTCTGCATAGAGTGTCAGCTACTGTTTTTGCATTGTGGTCAGACACAACAATTCCTCTCTAGGCCTGGGAATCAAGGACACCTCACTGCCTCAGGCCCTGAGAAATGTAAATGAAAGTGAGTTGGGGGGCGGGGAGCAAAATTGGGATAAAATTACTTAATTGCCTGAAGCTGTAATTGGAAGATTAACTCCCAATATGCAAATAGACCAAAGTTATAAAAGTGTGAAAACTCGTGACCTATTGTCTATTTTGGGTGTGGCCTCTGGGTGGACTTTGACTGCCCAAGGTGTATCTATTGAAGGCCTTTAATAAATACCTGCTTTTACGCTCTTAATCTTGTCTAGCCTCTGCTCTAGGTAGCCACTACAAGGCATCACAGATACTGAAGATTACTATTATTTCACCTTATGGTAACTTATTTTTAATACCACAGGAAGAAAAAAACATTTTAAGATTTATCTATAAAGTATTAGATTCATGGGTGTTCCCACATAAAGTAGATACAGTCCTTTCATTTGCCCAATGAACAGTAATATTGAAATTACCTGAAGGACTAGTGAAATTTAAAATCAAAAGTTGATCAATTCAAGACAAATTATTGGTTAAGGATAAATTATGGCAAATAAATTGGAGAGAAAGAATGGACAAAGAGAATGGAGATAAGGGTAGTGACTCATATCTACAGAAAAAGTGGAGCTAGGTGTTTTCCAACAGTGAACAAAGAACATCTGCAATGTCAGGTTCATTCTGCTTCTATCAGAAGCTGAAGAAGACCATCTCTTATATAACTCAGTTGGAAAAAGCTTTTAGCTGGACTTGATTTCTGTATCATTAACATTTCTACTTACGAAGTAATTTCTTTTCTAAGTCATGAAAACCTCCCAGACAATGAGAAAACTGTTATTTGGTTATTGCAAATTGTGAAAAGAGAGTGGTGAAAATCATTACTAAAACCATGGAAAGATTACAAAGATCCAAGCGGATCTGTCCTTATGACAGCAGGCATTGGACAGTGCAGACACTTACAGGACACTGGTCACTGGATAAACACTATGAACGGACAACAGCATCATTCACAGCTGTCCAGTAGCACTCAGCCAACACAGAATTTATATATCAACTCCTAATAAACTCTAAATGCTCTCAACAGGTTGTTTGCTCACCTCAGCAACTCTGTCCTGTTGATCAGAGGCTGGCAGGGGGGTGGTGGTGGTGAAATGTATAACAGTGGCTCTTCTGAGACTATCATCAGAGCTTTGTTATCAGATACAGAACGGTCATACCTGGGAAAAATCAAGAAAAGCACATCAAGAAATCCCTTAAAAAACTTTTTCATGACCCTTTGACCAAAGCCAGAGAATGAGCACTATCACCAGCAGACCCATGAATGTTACAGCAGCTCCCATGAGACCTCTGAAACAGGTGAGTAACAATTCCTATCAAACATCCAATGTTCTCAGTCAATCCCTCAAAGGGGGCTGACAGCTCTCAATGCAGGGTAGACAAATGAGCATTAGCAGATGTTGGATCTCTTCCCAAGAAGGCCAGATATTGATACAATACGTAGTCTGTAAAATATTCCTCATAGTATGCAAACTATGCGATCTCTGCAGACACAACTTTCTTTTTCATTACGGAGCTGTGCAAGACTCGCTACAGAAATACTGAATTTATTATCCACTAAAACCATGCAGACGGAAAGACCATAAACTATATGACAACTGAGCAGCCACAAACTATGCTACAACTGAGTGGAGAGGATTTACATCTCTATCCCTAGAATCTAGCTTGGTTTTGATAGAAAGTGAAAAGGAGCATGTATTTGTCAGTACAAATTCCATAACGCTCTCAGCAACTCCTGATGGGTTAACTATTTACCACCAAATACCTAATGTAGGTTTCTCTCTTGACAGGTTATCAATGTAACAGCTTTAGTCCTCCTGGTTTTGACAGATTTGTAGTTCCTGAACCTCAACTTCTTTCTGAAAAATCATGTATAAGAGCTTATGAAAGTCTTAATCATAGTCCCCTCACTTTCCCAGCTTTCTCTCCAACTTCATGTCTGCCTCTCCTCTCTATTGCATCTAGGACTGATAAAGAACATACAGCAAAGAGTTCACAGCTTGCCAAACCTAGGGTGAAGCTGTGAAAGTAAAGGAGGTACAGGCACAAGCACATCCTCCTAAGAGAACCACTCCAGTCCTTTGCCCCACAGGTCATGGTCTGAAACGTACCACGTAGGATACAAAGCCCTCACCATGGCTACAGCCTTAAAATGCTCCTGATTTATTGCCTTCTTTCTGCACAGCAAAATACATTAGGGCTTTCTGCACATCTGTGCCTGGCTTTGTTCAACCAGCCAAAACACTCCACTGGAAAGGGACAGTCTAATAGGATAAATCTTGTAAGGGGAAAACATGAGCTGTATTAGCCAGACTTCAATCTGGAGGCAATTATATGTTCAGTTATGCACTGCATGCTGGAGATCTAGGAAGCCTGAAAGACAGTATTTAATTAAATAATGGATAAGCACAGGGATGGACTCAGATGGACTTTTTAAAATTAAAAAGACACTGCTAAGTTCAGAGCGTGTTCTTAGTCGTGAACTTCTCCAGTCTTCTCTTGAACAACTAAGAAAATAAATACTTCAGCTTGAAAAGAAGAGATAGATAATATGACAAATATCACAAATATGCAAGCTAGAATGTAGATCAGAGGAATAAAGCAAACAGCTGAATTGAAGAAGGTCCTCAAAGTCATGGTGACAAGCACTTGTGGATGTGCTCTCTTCCCTAACACTGTGCAGCACAACCACGTGTACACTTCTGAAGCCCTATGTATTGGGATACTCTGGAAGAGGAAATACCACATTCATCTGAAAAGCAAACTGAGCAGCTTTCAAAACACTGTGTTTAGAACTCAGGTACTGTGTAAAAGCAGCAAGACCACTGGCCAAAAAGGTGAGCAAGGCAGTGAAGGCTAAAAGCACCGCTGCCCTCTGCCACTTGAAATATGTAAAAGGTTTTCATCTCACCTATTACTCTTCTTGGAAATTATGCCCTCAGGTATCTTCTGAGCTGTGCTGGACTCCTGGCCAGCTGAGAACTCCAAAAGATTTCTGGTCCGGTGGTTAGAACTCACAGTGGAATCTACTCCACTGGGATCCTTTTCGAATACACTGGAAAACATAATAAACATAGCAAAATGTATCACTCACATCACGGGTTTGCAAGGCACTTTTTCTGTAAGTTAAATATTAAATATTCAGGTGGAGAAGTTTCTGGCTGCTGTTACATTACATGGATAAGGTTCATGTCATATCTACTGTAAAGAACTGATGTGCCACTATAATATCATTGTTCAAAGCAGCAGTAGTCAGAAAAGCATTTCTGTTCTCTTTTTCAGTTTTAATTGTTTGAAGGATTCTGATGCTCTAGTTTCCACATTCCCTCACACAAGCTTCACCTGCTGAGACTAAGAGCACTGCTTGTAACCCAGGTCTACAGGGATAAGAAAATTATTTACAATGAAATCAAAGCACTCAACTTTTACTTTTCATCAGTCTCAAAGTACAATTTACACTGTTTATGTGAATACAACATGTAAGGAAAACTTAGCTACCAATTTCTGTGCAGCTGCAGGCCTGGAATGTTATGCCAGACATCTACTAGGACTGTACACAAACCTAAATATGTTCAGTTCTCCTTGGATTTAGAACAACTGGCAGGGCCAAGAGCCCCATGGGCAGCAGGCCATGGTGCCAGACACCCTGCTCTGGTGTGTGCTGGCATGGACTGAAGGATCCTGGCCTGGAGGCTGCTCAGCCAACCAGCCATGCAGCAGAGGAGTGTCCGTGCTGCTCTTCATGCAAAGAGAGGGAGCAGCTCTGCATGTGTGAGCTGGAAACACTGCTGTACCAGACCTGCATCCTCAGAACGGCGAGCTACAAGGGAGAATTCTCCAAAGCACAGAAGCAATACATCAATTTCTCCTCTCCAGACGGTGGCTTTCCTCTTTCGTAACACGGCTGCTTCCTGAAATATGCATGTTTACAAACACAAGTCCTAACCTTCTTGGCTGACAACAGCAGAGCATCACCAGCAGCAACAGAATGAAAACATAAAAATGCAACAAGCCCCCAGCACACCGATGAGATCTCTGCCATTCATGCTGATCACAGCTCAGAGAGTGTATTTTAACTCATGCCCCCACCCCTCTGTGCAGCAGAGCATAAACTCTGCAGAGGAGTTATTTCCTGGTTTTACATGGCATCACTTTGCAACAGGCAACAAATACAGAGACAGGCAAAACCTAGCAAGGAGGACAAATTAAATACTCCACAACTAAGCAGAAGGCAGACAGAATTGCCTAGAAATTCCCTCTCTTTTGCCAACACTTTTGCACTCCTATGAGTAGTAATCCAGGTGTCCCTGTGAGCAATTGTGTCATGTTCTGAACCACAGGAGTCAGGACAATCCTAGACCCAGGCTGACATTGCTTTGGTTGCCTCCTCTCCTCCAGGTTTCTATATTGCAAATCGGAATGAGGGCAGCACAAGTGCTACAGGCCCTGCTTTCACTTGTGCCAATGGGCAGAAAAGTACTTACAGTTTCCTTACTGCCTGTGTACATTGGTATCCAAATGTCTCACTGCTTCTACTGCACGGAAAGGTGGATGGTTTATTTATAACCTCCTATCAGGCAACACTAGGCCTACCCAATTTCACAAAAACAATCTCCACTACCTACTAGGTTTTATGAGATCACATTTCTTCTCTGTCAACAAAAACATCGGCACAACTGGCAGTGTCTCAAACCCAAGAACCAGAGCTCAAAACTAAGGCTGATGCTCAAACGGACGTCTCATGTTCCTGCTGGATGTCCCTCGCCTGTGAAATGTCCTTACTGTACTTAATCTAGAGCCATGACAGCCAGAATTAAACGGTCCTTTACTCATTAGACCAAGAATATCCCTCAGAAAACCTGAAAGTTATTAATTCTCCTGCAAATCCTTTCTCCACAGCCTGAAGTGGATCAGCCATCCAGTGTGCTGCTGGACCTCCTGGATCTGGTGTTTGAGCTTATGCTACTTCTCTCCTTTCCCATTCAAAATGACACACAGAACCAGAGGAACTTTCCATGTAATTAGTTAAAGCTGAGAAAAAAATCTAAGCAGAAGAACTGCAACAAATTGCTTTTTCATCCATGATGCTTCTTTCTTCCTATTTGACTCATTCTACAAAAGAAATTATTTTTATTTCAGGTTCCAGCTTACTGAGGTAAAGTGTCACATACAATTCATTCCTACTGCAGTTTAACTCTGAACAACAGAGACAAATCCAAACCAAGGATAAAGACATGCACTGCTCTACTATCACAGCTAATCTCTCTCTTTGTGATTTAGTTGTTTTAGCTACACACTCATTCCAAACCACACACACCTCACTTTATTGCATCAGTTCTAGAAGAGAGGAAATGTTTATTTTCCCTCTTCTCAAGTGTAAAACATCTTTATCTTTTCATCAAAAATCAGCTAAGCACGGGATGTTTCAACCTGGAAGAAGAAATCTTCAGCAGCAAAAGACAAAGAAAGACGTGAACAGAGGATGTTTTGCCATCCTGACAGGCATAAACCATGGTGCCCACTTCTGATAATGCGAACAGAAACTTGAGAACAAAATATGGTATCAGGGTATTTTTTCCCAATGCCCTTTCCTTTATCAGGATTGTTATTTTTTCTTTTGAAGCAGGGCTAGCAGCAATTTCTGCTATATGGGCTGCTTTTGCACTCCCCCTTTCCCATTCTTTTTCTAGGACATTGAAAACGACGTTTCCTTCTCAATGTCTCAGATCTGTCTGAAAAAAAATAAATGCAAAAATCCCCTTTGTTGCTCCTCTGGCTTGTGGCAATGATTCAAAACCAAAATAACTTTAGTTCTGGAGAAGGAAAAGCCCCACAAATTGAAATCCTGCCCCGCTTCCACCTTCTAACTACTTGGGAAGTTTTGTTGGTTTTTTCACCATCTGAACAAAACATGTTGTTGTTCTGTGGTATCATTTCTTCCTCTTCCCTTCTCCCCAGAGGGAACACTAGTGAAGTTTGTCTATAAATAGGGCTCCATCTTCAGGAAACAAATAGGAGAGGACATGCATGTAATGGTCCATGTCCTCCAGTTTCTCCAACGTCTTTCCTTGCCATGTGGGTACCTCAGAGTCTGAGATAGGGTATCAGAAATATTCCTCCTTTGACATCTCAAATTAATATGGGGGGAAGAGAAAGACTTAGGAGCAAGGAGTCCTTTCAACTAGCAGGGATGATGATGGACCTGTCCTGCACAGCTGCATCTGGAAACATCTGTCGACCTCAGGCATGCCGAGCTTCACAAGTGCCAAGCAGAACAGCAACAATACAAGCAGCAACAGGAAGGGTCTACAGAACAGATCCCAGCACCATGACACTGAAGAGGAAGTAAATACTGGGCATTTAAAAACATGAGGCAGAAGAGGCTAGAAAACATGAAAAAGAAAGGTAGAAGATCCCATTCAGAGGGAAGAAAGTTTCAGAAAAACAGTATTTTCAACTAAGATATCAACAGTTGGTTTAAGAACTGATTTAATAAGACAGATGGCAAAAGCATCGACAGTTTTTTCATCCTGTTGAGCTACAAGATGAGAAATTGGAAAGGAAGAGCGCTTTGGCATACCTGCCCTGTGCAAGTCCTGCTATTTGTGGGAACTGAGTTACTGCCCCACATTAAAAGTCAAAAAAGACTGAATCTGAGAATTGGCTTTACCGGGCAAGACAGTTTTTTAGAAGTTGGAATCTTTCCTGTTTGGCTCACACACACACCTGGGGTGCCTAGCAAGGCTTTAGAGCCTGCATTTGGACATCCCAGATACCGTGAGCATGAAAGGGTTTTCACAAGCCACCAACACCCTGTCCAAGCTGGCTGAGCTCTCAGCTTGTTTCAGATGCAAAACCAGATCCAAGGGAAAAAAGAACCACTAAATACTTCATGCAGATGTTTGTTCAGAAGTGTAGATAAATTTGATTATAAGAGGGAAAGAAAAGCAGCACTCCTGCCATGGTTTCTCCAGGCATTAAACGGCACCTGATATTTTAGCTGTATTTTTATTTCTTTGGTTTGAATGTCAGTTTGATAAATGTGAAAGAAAGTCTTGCCAGGAGCCCAAACTAAATTTCATTTGTGCTTCTGGCTGAACAAATCCTGTGCACTTCAAGTTTTGAATACTGTTCAAATACAAGTTTTGACATTTAAGTTGTACAGTAATTTGTAGACGAAAGCCAATAGTGATATCATAACAACGAGTTTTCTGGGGACAGAACCATCTCTGAGTATGAGCGGGGAAGTTTCCAACAAGCTAAAGTTGACGTTGCAAGGAGACACCAATCAAAGACCTTGTCCTCTTCCTAACTGATTCCAGACAAGGCTACCATAGTGCCAGACACTCTCTGGAAAGTATTTCTCACTTCTATTCACGATGAGTGCACCATCTGCTGACAGCAAGGCTCTGCCTTCTCCTGAGGGCTGCTCCAGAGCTGCCTTCTTTGGCTAGAGCAGTCCAGCCTTCTTCTTCTGCAGGGAAACAGGAGGAAAGCAACCCAAAGTGGAGTTTTGTGTATTTCTGCTGTGTTTTGCATGCTTTAAATAGCAATTTATCTTTAATAAAGCCTCTAGAAAAGAGAGGAAGAAAGTAAACATTAACTAACACCCAGAACACTATTTTTTTTTTTGCCTGGAAAACTGTACCATTATCTGGTCTTTATTACCAAAGCCTGTGGCTGTGATCAGCAGAGGAAAGAGGAAGGAATCCCTTCCTGCTCCCAGAGTTGTAGTTTGTAAGAAAACCAAAGGTATCCAATTTTATTCAAGCATAAACCTATCAAGAGAGGTACTGAAAGGTCTGGAACCTAGACCCTTGTTCAATTCACTCAGTCTGTCATTTTCTCTTGATTTCTCCCTCTGCCTTCACGGAGAAACTACAACACAAGTCCAAAGGTGTGCCGCAGAAGCAGTTTTGTATCTTTGGGCCATCTCCAACACAAATGTACACTCAGCACCGAAATGTGTTCTTTCAGTGTCACAAACATTACATTAAGTTTCCTGTATTACAAGTGTTAAGAGCCTCAAATGTCTTCCGATGCTTCTGCTGTTTTTGCTGAAATACCCAGAGGGCTTCATCTTTCTTTGGCAACCAGAACCCATGGACCTGGCTAACATGGCACTGTTTCATGCCTCTTGCCCTCATCTCACAGTTTTTCCTTCACATTTCACCAGCCCTTCTCTACGAGGGTGCAAGAAATTAATAGGAATTTGACTGTCATCATTTTTATGTAGGTTTACTATACATCACATCTAAGCCTATCAATCTCCTAAAAACTTATGGGAGGCAACTGAGGCTTGCAAAAAGCAGAAAACCAATCCTTTTCTATCCTTCACTAAGTGCAAAAAAAGTCCAGGACTGAATGAACTGAGAAAAAGAGACTGACCCTGAAGTACAGCTCATGATCTGCAGTTCACTGCTCTCAGAACACCTCTTGGAGATGCTTCAAGCAGTCACTGCAAGTTTGGGAGTTCCTCTTCCACTCCTCCTGTAAGCCATCAGTGGTTCCAAATAACCTGCCCCACTTTGCTCTGGAATGGAGGCAGGAAGGAGCACACACAGAGTCCAGGAAGAACTGTTAAGGAAACAAACTAATGTAAGGGAAGACTAATGCTGTGTTTGAGCTGTGGGTCACTGCCCTTCATGTGGGGCAGAAGCTAGACACATGGCTTTAGTCTACTCAGCCTGTGTTACTCAAGGGGACATTTGGGATGGTTTTGAACATACCATGTCACTGCTTAGGGTCAACCTGCCAGGGAAGCATAGAGGTGACTCCAGACCACACCAGGACCTTGGCCTGGCTGCTGTGGGTGGGATCCGCACTGACAGATCCCAGCACACAACACAGAGCTCCCACACTGCTGCAGCACCCAACACTTACTGCATGTGATGGAATGGGAATAAGATCAGCTCCTTTGCCCACAAAGAAAATGCTCCCTGGTGGCACTATTCCTCTATCTTTCCAACGTCCTATCACTGAGGTATCCCTACACTCCTCCTGGCCATAAGACGGGTCTGTTTCTTTAATCAAGGAGTCCAGCATAAAGTCTCAAACAACAGCAAAATTACATAAAAACACTGCTGAATGCACCAGGCCTCAGAATAATTCTGCTCTCCCACACCCCAACTTAAGATTGTTCAGCTTGAGTAGGGGCACTAGACCTTGGTGACACCAATACAGTGTGCTCAATGGATGGTGCTGACAGAAGCCCAAATCCTTCATGCTCCAAAAGCTCAGCAGATCCCAGCAGTGCTGGCTAGCATCCTGCACACCACGTGGGATGCTAACTTGGGTACTGGTATCAAAGACTTGTGTTTTCATTACTTTATCCTCACAAGCAGAAGGTCATGGTAGCTTGCAATCCTTGATTTCCTCACTTTTCGTAAAAGATGACTAATCTTAGCACTTCTGGGGTTTTTTCTCTGTTTGCGCTACCAATTTAAGAAATGAGACACACCCCTAGGTCTTTCAGGAATCAAAAGTCACTGCTTCTTCATTTGCTTTAGCCTGTGACAACAGCAGACAAATCACACTCGTCAGCCAGCCAGGCCAGTGTCTTTATTTGCAACCGCTCAGTGGATCTAAATTTTTAAATTATTCGGTTCCCAGGATGGTCCTGGAAAGCAGAGGAAAATCCATGAGGACACCCTGGAGAGGAGCTGCAATGAAGTCCCTGCTAAAGGCCAGCCATTCTAGTGCAGCTGTTTGAGGTCAGCAGGACACAAGAGGTTTTGAAGCAGCAGCAGCTGAACTGAGCCACATCAATCACCACCTCAGCCATCCTCCACCACAAATACAGCTTTCTGCATATCACCAAGTCTGTTTTCCAGTTTGAAAGATGTTCCAGCCATACAGACGTGGCAAACTTGTAAGAGAACACAAAATTAGTAATACTACTAAAAAACCAGTATCACATCCCCCTCTCAAACCTCCTGTTCCCATCTCTTTGCAAATCTGCCTTTCCTCCCTCCCAGTTCATATTTTTCTTTGTTTTCTGTCCACTCCATAGCTAAAGTGGTAGTTAGGACACATTCTGGCTGGCTGATATCTTAATAAATGTTCTAAGACTGCTGATAGGTGACAATCACCATTGTAAGCTTACACAGACTGATTATAGGGAAAAAAACCACCCTAGCTGAACACATTTTATAGCCAAAAAGATAACACTACAGCCACCAGCAAACACCTGCCCTACATGTTTTGCCGCTACTCTCCCAAGAAAAGATGCAGAAAATTTATCTTTTGTTCTCCTTTCCTTGCTCTTTACATGACTTCGATTATTTTCCTGCAAATATTTTACTATCACATGGAGGACTTGCATTAAAAAAAACAAAACAAAGACAATTTATATTCAAATGAAAACAGGGAAGAGAATCAAAATAAAAATATTCCCAAAATAAATACATGGATTGTTTAGACTAGAACACGTGCTTGGTTGCCATTTGTTTCAGCCTTGTTTGGGCTTCTTTAACACATTTTCAGATCTGGCTGCTCTAAGGCACAGTCCAACACAAACATGGAAATCAAAGAAGGAGAAAAAGGCATGTAGGAACTGCGGTAATTTGAAAATGACCAGATTTGATGTTGTAAAGACTAAAAAACCAGCACAGCAAATTAGATGTTTGTCAATGCCAGCAGCCAGCCACATCTCAGGGATGCCATGGCAGCTGGGAGTGGGACCAAGGCTGGCTCCACAGAAGGCACATATGGAGGCAGGAGAGCCTGGCTCCTGGGGACACCTGGCTCCAGCTCCCAGCCCTGCTGAGTGCCAAGGCCTGTGTGCTCATTGCCTTTTGCACAAACATTGCTGCTTGCCAATTCCTGCCTTGCACCTCACGGAATGCAAGGCTGGGGCAAGGGGGTGACCTCTGCAATGAACAGAATCAAAATGTACCCTTTTCCCTCCACACACCTCACCAATCACTCTTAAATAATAATAAAAGGAAGTTTTTATACATGTTGAATCCAATTCCAAATAACTCAAGAAGATTACAGACTAGTTCGCTGACACACAGCTGGGAAATTCCTGGGCACCTTCCTTCTAGTATAAAACAAACAGACAAATTAGAAACACTAACAGAATTCCTGCTAAATTACTTCTGCTTTTAATAACTGAAAGTTTCATTTTTCAATACAAAGCAACAACAAACCCAAAGAGTTTACTAACACAGAACTACCTAATGCAGAGTGACCACTAACTCCACACAATCCCCTTTCACATCCTCAAATCACACTGGCATTCAACTTACATTGAATTAGACTTGCATTCTTTTCTTAGAGATACCATGGTGCTGTGTCAAAGACTGAAGGATGTCCTGAAAGGCTTGTTGGTAGTTAGGCAGACTGGGCAGCACTCTGCCTCCAGTATTTTCAAACAGATTTCTTGTGTCAACAGGCCAACTTCCCTATCACATTTTCACCCCCACCCCCAAACTCCCAAGTTCAGCGTTACAGATTACTCCCACACATATCTGACAACATGAAAAAATGCGTCAGCAGAATAATTTTATCTGCAAAACTTGTTTGCCAAGGGCTGCCACATCTGCACTGCTTTCCATAATCTTAAAACAGCTGAACAGCCATCTCGGAGCCCTCCATGAAACACCACACACATCTCACCACACACACAGTCGACAAGACTTAAGACCAACTTAAAAAATTTTGTGTTAGTCTTTATTAGTGCAACACACATCCATTAATGCAGAGGAAAACACAGAACTAACTACACAGCCACTCATCCAGATGTGATTGTTTTGTGGGATGCTGAGTGCCCAAACACTACACCTCCACTGATGCACTGCAGGCCATGGAGGTTTTGCAGGACTGCCTGTTCTTCAGCCTCACATCCCCAGCTCTAAACAACCCAACTGCTTCCCTTCTTTCTCTGATTCAACAGAAAGAGGCAACCTATACATCTGCTCTTTTGTTTAGCTCTAGTCTGCAAAAAATCCTACCACTTTCCACAAGAACCTAAGAAGCATCTTACAATAAGGCCAGCTAAAGGAATTTCAGATTGCTACAGATTTCAGGGGGTGAATTTCCCATAATTTTGCTTTTTTTTGAAAAAAAGCTACTCTCTCTTTGCAATGGTTCATTGATTTTAAGTAACAAAATATTCACTGCTAATATGTTTGGATCAAAACATCCTGAGCCCAAATGCTGGCACACCTCCATTCAGGTGTACAAGAGAAATGATTTCTTACACAGGAAAAATGGCAACACAAGGTTTCAGAACATACTTACCTCCAGTTGACCACTGCATGGAAATTAGGGATTCCACAGTTAGCTAATTTGAGGGAAAAGAGTGTTTTTGCTGAACTATAAGCTAGCATGGATATTATCACAAAAATTTACTTATTCCTGTAAGAAACTGTAGGGACTGTAGGAAAAAAAGCACATATATTGCAAGCTTCTGTTGTTAAGGACTAAGAAGAACATCAACCCTGTCATGTTTGTGGAGCTGCCATTCAGTGACACCTTTATAAAAGGAAGAAAATGTGTATGGTAGGAGTGAAATCTAAAGAAATGGTTTGTCTATCCCACATTCTGGGTCTTGTAAAGAGTATTGCACAATCAAACATTCAAACCACCCTCATGCAGCCTAGGATTTTAATTGCAATGTGAGCATTTCTTCTGTTAGGGAGGAAAAAAAAAAAAAACAGAAAGAGTAATTCCTTGCAATTTTCCAGTTCCATTTCTCTTTATTGCCTAAATCCAGTGCTGATGCAAACCACCTGGTCCAGGCACAGCAGTTATACTGGCATGTTCAGCTACTGTACTGGCCAGGAACAGTCAGACATCCAAGGATTTCTTCTTCCTTTATCTACTTTATTAAACATCAAACATGTCAGGAAGTTAACCCTGTCACATTCCCATAGTTACTGAGTGCTGCAGAGACATGAACACAACGTGACCTTCCAGCCCACTCTGACAGCAGTGCCTTGCCAATGAGTTCAACACCTTGCTCATTCCTGGGGGTAGGGAAAATGCCACAGAACTTCAGGGAACTGTGGTAAAAGACTTCCCACCCATCTCTCTGTTTTCCCAAGCCTTTCATCACTAACAAGTTTCATGCAATCCATCATCTCACTGCAACGCAGACACATTTCCCCCAGCCTCAGGAGGATGACTGGTTCTAGTAATTCTCAACAAGTGTCCTTCTCAAGTGAGTGGTAATGCTTGAAATGCAGATGGGACGTACAAATCAATCCCTTGGTATCTGGAAGATGATTTTTCTGCCTGATAGTCAAAAACCACAATACAAATCCTAAATACACTAAGAAATGGTCTCCCTTAACATCATCCATATCAGAGCAAAATTATCAGCTGTATTTCACTTCCTGAGGTAAACAATACTTGCAGTAAGTGCAAATACTTCAGAAGTCATTTCAGCCTTAGCAAATTTTCTAATATTAAAAATACAAACATCACCTTTTAAAAATTTATCACAGTCAGAAACAGTTTCTCCATATCTATCCCATTCCTTTAGTTTGACTNTTAGCAAATTTTCTAATATTAAAAATACAAACATGACCTTCTAAAAATTTATCACAGCCAGAAACAAAGCCTTCCTCCATATCCATCCCATTCCTTTAGTTTGACCGGGATTTTGATGACAAATAGAGACACTGCTGACTGGGATCGTACTGAAATATTATGCCTTTTTGAAAAAAGTGAATGGCTCCATCTAAAAGATCTTTATGTTCCAAAGCCAAGTTAAATAGCCAGGTATGTGCAAGAAGTATTTCTTTTTATTCTACTTTGTTCCACAGATTTCTTTATAAAGTGTCTGGGAAATGATGAAGCTTTTCCCTGCTGCTATTTGGCTCCTATCTCTACTGGTAACAGTTCAAACAAGAGAGGTTTCTGATTACCACTTCAACTAAACAAGGAGAGGGAACAACCTCTTCACCAGACCTGGGAGACAAGGGCTGACTCTGTAATGAGGAAGACTGCAGCTGGACACATCTAAGGGTCAGGACTGCAAGGCATGGAATGTACAGCAGGATTTCCTGAGTATTTTGAGTACTAAAGCAGCTTCCGGTCATAGCTACTGAAATTAGCACAGGTGTGAGCAAGCAGATAAGCTCTCCAAGTCTGACTTTTTTTTCCTAAAATGATTCTAAACGCAGTTCCTCATCTCTGTAGATATAAATGGAGCAGACAAACCCCTGTATGCAGCACTGAATAAAAAAAATGCCAAATCAGGAGAAATTAGACGTACAAGATCTAGCTCTTATTGCCAGAAGGATTCCAAAAGAGGAACCATTATACAGATGCATTTTCCCCTAAGCAGGAGGAGAATAAAGAACAGATTTCAGGCTCAAGGCTTTGACACAACACTGGGTGTTATGATTCAAACAAAAATCTCAGGACAGTAAACTTGGTAGGCAAAGAGGAATGTCTAAGCAGCTTACCTCAATGGACCATAATTCAACATTATAAAGGCCAGTATCACCATCACACACAGTGTCCTCCTCTTCGGAGATGACACTTTGAGCTTCTGGTTCTAGACAGAGAAAACAGAAGACACTGAGTAAACAGAGGTACACATACACAGGGTTATGTCGGAAGCCAAGTACACCAAATTATCCTTGATTTTTAGATTTATACTTGCCTAATTATGCGTGAATACATTCCTGAACTACCTAAAAATAAAACTTTGGTTTATACATCATATTCAGCTTCTGTCCCGTGAAATATTCAGAAGCACCACGAAATGAAGCATTAAAAGTCCACCAGATTATGCATCCGCTGTCCTGACCTAGAGTTGGTGAAAGTCATCATTGGAATGGGAGGCTGGCCTAGAAACCCTCAAAGGTCTTCCAGCAAACATTTCCCCAACTCTGTT
Organism: Illadopsis cleaveri; assembly: GCA_013399915.1. NCBI lineage: Eukaryota > Metazoa > Chordata > Aves > Passeriformes > Timaliidae > Illadopsis > Illadopsis cleaveri. Next base: position 179,135 of record VXBB01000059.1, on the reverse strand, counting down.
CTAGTGCTTTCCACCTGAACAACCGTTTTCATATAAAAATCAGACTTTCATCACAATCTCTTACCTCTAATACAACTTCATCCAGCTGCCTCTTCAGCGTGCTGTTTTCTTTCTTGAGTTTCTCATTCTCCATCAGGGCTGCCTCAAGCCTGGCCTCCAGTCCCAACATGTATTCCTTCTTTTTCTTGCGGGACTGAAAGGCTGACTCGCGGTTTTTGATCATGCGCTGCTGCCGCCTCAAGACATTGACCTGAAAACACAACACACAGGCCCCTTAACAATCCACAGGTTAAAGCTGCCTCCACTTCACACAGAATTTCTGCTTCTCTGCTTTGTCAAAGGTCTGTGCAGATAGCTTCCCACACTCTGCTTCAAATGAGCTGGAACGGTCAGCACAGAGGGATCATACTGCACCTAAGGAAAAAACAGGTCCTGCACTGTCTCAGTTTTCTTCTGTATCCTCAACATTCTATATGCAGGGGTCATCAAACATATACTCAAGTTTGATTTGATCAACCAAATCACAAAGATGGAAAATACCTATCTTCAGGTCTGCAAGGCAGCAAGAATGTCTTTCACTTTGACTTCTCTCTGCACCATTTTATAGGTTACAACCAGTCATTTGCTTTCCTAACAGGAAATTTCTAGGGTTTTCCAGTCTGTCCTGTATGGAAGTCATTTCCACATTGATTACACCTGCTTCTGTACCTTTGCCACCTATGCTACACAGTTTTTGAGATTTTGAGTAGTTTTGCTGATCTCAGATAGCACATTCTATCTGTATTAAGTACTTACATGGCAGCTTAAATACAGTCTCTGGTGCATCTACACTAACATCTTAATTCAGATCAGGAGTGTGACTTGGGTTCACATTTCCAGACCGTCCCACTAAAAGTGCTTTGCTTCACATCACAGAACAGCCTCTGAGAGCACACAAACTGGATTCCTTCAGGATGAAGCTCAACCAGCAAACACACTCCAGGAGAGCACATAATTCACTCTAACCACTAGCAGGCATTTAGTCTACAAGACCAGATTGGGACAGCTCAAAGCAACTCCTCCCCATTCTCCAACACTCCTGATGACTGATTTTTTTTCCCATGCAGGAACACTCCATCATCTTTTACCACTTACTCATTTTGTGGTTTGCACTAAGTGGGACAACCCAGACTGAAAGCATCTTGCTGCTGACAAGGATAACAATAATGAATACTGCAGAACTATACAAAACTACTTGAAATCCTAAGTTTAAACACTAGTCTGCTGATTTCCTTTCCCTCACAGACTAGCAACTCTGTTTTCATTAGGAACAGAAGACTTTCATCCTATTATTAAGATGCAACTGGATGTGCCTTAATGACAATTACATTGACAGATAACTGAATGATCCATCTTACACAGACCTGAATATCCTTCAGTACCAGAATAGGCACTGGTGCAACCTCTATCTCTCAGAGCAGGAACATTAAAGGAAAAAGATGAGAATTATTCCAGAAGTATTATTCTAGGGAAATAGTATAAGCACAGAATAGTAACATTAACTAACTCAGATTTTGAGTGTGGCTATGTAAAAAACCTTAACCACAGCTTTTCAACTCTCTCCTTGTATCTACCTGCACACAGACAGTATGTTTTTCTAGGGCACTGGTGTCTTCAAAAAAAAGTGGCCACAAGCTGTTCGAAGACAACACTCTTCTTCATGATGCTGCAGTTTGGTGACAAAGATGAAGAAAACAAGTTGAAGTGCATTAACTTTCTGGATTGTCTCCATATTGGTCTAACTGCTTTTTATAAAGATCATTTATTACATATCTAGTCTATTGCCACCAACAAAAGTCTGTGAAAGTGAAGCTGTTTGTACTTACTCCAGTTTTTCTCTTTAGCAGAGAGTGGAGAAAGAAAGTATTTTAACACATTTTCATTAACACTAAGCTTTGTCTTGAATTTTTTAAGTACTACAACATTAAACACAAAAAAGCTTCTGCAGACATATAAAAACTGGATCAAAAAAAAAAAATTTAGGCTAGCCAAAAACTGCAGTGTATAGAACAAACCAGTTTGGGGCCAGGATCACTTAAACTGTTCAGAGATGAAGAAACAAGAAATGAGTTCATGCAGCAGCTTTGGCTCAAGTTGTGCGCTATTCTAAAAAAGGAGTTACATTCCCCTTTTTAAAAAGAGGTTTTGCATCATGAATTCAGAGAAGCCCAAACTGTTTACATCCATTCTTGTCTGCAGACCTGCAAAGGATTATTCATTACTGGACACCTTTTAATTACATGTCTGGAAGCTCTGGAAAATCTACATGCTTCTCTGAAGAAAATAAGGTGTTAAAACACCAGTGCAGTGCCTCTACACTAAGAGTACATCCTAAGGTACATCTGTCACTGTTTCAGACACTGCCATCTACATTTTATGCATTATTTATCCAGATTGCTCTACTTTGTTCTCACAGTTCTCCAACTGCTGTGAGGACAGCAGCTCGCCCCAGCCTGATTCCAGGTACTCTGTGCAGTATCTGCATTTCAGTCTATGCCATACCAACTATATTTTGACTCATTTTTAAAGCTTACTTAAATAAAATCCAGTATTTGTGTCCTTAAGTTATTTTGGCTGAATTTACAACCCATGAACAGCTTAAGGTCCTCCTTGGTAAGCCCTCCAGGTCCTGCCTGGCTTTCCTCAGGGAATATGCCTCAACTGCAGACCCAATCCCACCTAAATGTGCTGCAGGAAATGGAAAGAGCAGTGTGAGTGAAGTGGCACAGGCATGCTGAACCTGGAAACAGTATGGCAATCAGCATTACACAGCTGGCCTAGCACCAAGGTAAACATGCCCCCTGCTCAAGAACTTTCATACTCAAGAGGGAGAGGAACTAATTTATAATGTCAGTCTGCTTCTGCAACATTGCTTTGCACAAGTGCTGAACCAAGATTAAAGGTAGCAAACGCCTCTGCTAACTTCTTTCGCAAGCCTCCAACTTTTAAAGTTATATTGTACTGATGTTCCTCTCAAGATACCAACTTCTGGTTCTAAGGAAACACAGACCATTGAAGGAGAACATTGGCCTTAAAAACAACCAGTAATCAGTGATGCAACTTCTGCTTTCTAGCTTTGAAAATCACACCACTACTAGAAGAGACACACAAAAATGCAGCAAATATGGAGAACTGGAAGGTTCATTGCAAACCCTTGCTTCAAACAGCACTAACCAGATTCAGATTTTCCTCTATCTTCAGAAGTTTTACAAAGAGTCATGCATTTTACAAATAAACACTGCTACCTCAATTTACTTCCAAAGAAAACTCAATTATGAGCAAAATTTAACCTCCCTTCCAACACAAGCTGTACTTCTGGAAGCAAGAACGTCTCTCATACTCCACAGACTTTTTTGTACACGTGCTGGGAAAGTTAATAAAGAGCTGAAAGTACATATCATTCAAGGTAGCATTAGCTAGCTTCTTGCCTCAGCTTATGAACACTGCTGTCTTTGAAGACACATCTTTGATTGCAGGAATACAAAACACATGCAAGGTTTTTTTGTTCTTATGGAAGTTCTGGGTTTTCTTGTCTCTAACTCAACAGAACACAACTTCCTTAATGAGTTTATGTTAAACAAATATTACACAATGTACAGCACAGAAATGAGGATTCTTCAACAGAAATCCACACTTAGGCTGAAGTTATTTTGTATAATTAATCTTTTCTAGATTTTCAGTATTCTGGCACTTCTCCATGGCTGGCAGGCTGCACGTGTCTGCCACCAGGATATGCAGGGCCTGATGCCTACAGCCTGCCATCAGCCCAACCAGGTGTAACCCACTGGCAGTCTGACTGTTAAACTAACAGTTTATCCCTCCTAAGGCCGAAAGAAAGTTCTGCAGTGTTTCCTTTTATCCTGCAACATCTGCTTAGATTAGCAAACAATAACATGTGTTACAGAACTCAAATGACAGCTCCATCTGTGCAGCCCTGAGCACCACATATGGTGTCCAAGGCAGTTGGGAGATGTTTTAACCCTGCTGGCCCCAGCTGAAGCTGAAAACATTTGTTTTTTCTCAAAGCACTTTTTCACACTATGTGCCAAAGAGCAGCTGCAACTGTTTTCTCAGGTTGTAACAAACACAGGTAAGATGTGCAGCATTTCAGAAGTCTTAAAATTGCTTCCCTAAAATGGCTTTGGGTGGAAATGCCCACACAACCACCCCTGGAAACAAGCACCTGTTCGTTACCCCAGCTACACATTTGACTCCTGATGTCATGGATATGTACATGCAGTATGATGACAATAAGGGGGTTTTGTCAAACCTTACATTCAGACAATGGCAAGGTGCCATGCTAGCCCTGCTTACAGGGAGTCACAAATCCAATGACTGCAGGTCATTGACTTGTGGTCTCTTGAGTTAACTGTGCATGACAGGGAATTATCACTACAAAATGCAGCACACTTAACTGCTCCACCTACTGACAGACCTTTGTTCGCTTCCTGCACATTAGTATCAAGCTTCCACTGCAGTCTGGCTGCTGAACTATTTGCAGCACATTATTTTCGCTTCATTCACGCAAATATGATCAGTGAGGAAAAGTTACCAGCAAGCCTGAGTGACAAGGCCAGACACTAGGAAACCATACAGCAACATCCCTCCAAAGAAGCTGAAGGAATAGGCTTCCTACAGCTTTTGGGAAACAGTGACCTGCACTGCTAATAAGTAGGCGTCTATACAGCAAAATTCCACGTTTTCACCAGTGTTTTCTCCCTTACACCCAGATGTGATAGGACCCTCAGCTCACAACTGTGCTTGGAATACCACACCAGGGAATGACAGAGTTTTGCAGTCACCAACAAGAAGTTTTGGTCCTTTCCACAAGCATGTCCTCTTTGGACAACAAAATACAATCAAAGCAGCTCCAAATTACTAGGATCTAAATCAAGTTAACACCCAGCTTGCTAGTTGATTAAGATGTCAAAGCTGAAGGGGGAAAAAAAAAACCCACACACATCTCAAAAGCTACTGTTTATTACTGTGAGCTACTATGGAAAAACTCACTTATTTGCACTGTAATTGTTGAGAGCTTAACCCTCTTCTACTCATTCAATACATGATCAAAAGGGAATCTGAAGAGATTAGGATCATATGGAACTCAGTAACTGAAGTTTCTAAAAATCATGAGCAAAATCTGGAGAGATAAACAGGCATTGAAATTTCCAATTCAGCTGCTTCCAAAGAAACGTTTTTCTTATATGGATTAGAAAAGTGATTTAGCACTAATCAAAAACCAGATATCAAATCTTCCTGAATGTAAGAGAGGTCCAGCCACTGAGAGCTTGCACCTGAGAAGACAAGTGACAGAAAATATCTATCAGCACTGTCTTCTGCCACTATGCTTACACACCTGGTACGCAATTCCAGGCAGGCCAGTAGATACTAAGGTGTTCCTCCCTGTTCTGTACCGAGCTGCTAAATTTCCTATTGACAGCTGGAAATCCTATTAAGAGTTTTCCTGAGACTCTGAAGCGACCGTAAGGTCCCACATGCAGGTAACTGAGAGATGTGCACAAGCCTTGGTTAGCAGCTATCCCAGAGTCTGAACTTACATCCAGCCCCACGGTTGGGGTGCTGCTGTGGAGCAAGGGCTTTGTCACCGGGATTTTGCCGCTGCTGGAGCCGTTCCCAGCAGCTGGAGACAGCGCATTCACTGCGTGGTTCTGAAGTGCTGGGGCTCCTCCAGTGACTGCAATGACTGGCTGGGAGGCAGGAAGCACCCCAGAAGCCTGGAGCTGTACCACAGCAGGCTGGGGCAGCACCACGGATGGACCTGGAACACAAGAACAGCAGTGCTCAGCAGGGATGAAATGGATTTGTACATCACCACTTTGTAGGGACATACTGCTGTCCTCTCCTGCCCTGCACAACTGATCTCAAATCCATTAGTACATTCCACAGAACAGGAATGGAAAGAAATTCCAAAGTTTACAGGTCTCCTAATCCATCTCGCAAACCAAAACTGCAGATATTAAAGGAATCCAATAAACCAAGCTCTGTCCCAAAAGCTCTTCAAAGTTAGTAAAATTCAACACTTGTTATATACATTACTCAGAATTGCTAATACTTGAAGCACTCTGAACAACCTTTTCAAAGAATTTAGCCAACTTACCTCAATCTTCCTTCTCCCTTTTGTCTATAACTACTTTACCGCTGTATTCAATGGAAAATTTACTACACAGAAGTGACTTGTGCCACACTGATTGAGTCAAACTAGCAGAGAGATGGAAGATGAACAAAAAAGAATAATTCAACTTCCACTTTCAAAACTCAGGCTGAAGATTCAATTCACACTAAAACCATTTTTTAGAAAAATGTCTTATGCAAGAAAGTTTATATACAAAGTTGAACAGAGCTTAAAGAAAAGCTGGCAGACAAAATGAGGTAATTTTCACAGAGTTTGAAACAGAATTAAAAACAGTCACGTCCAAGAAATTTCAGTCCAACAACTACATTTAACTCAAGCAGGTGCTTGAGTAACATTTTGTTGTCTGAAAACACATTAATGTCTCTCTAATCCTTTGTAACAGGATGACCTTGCCAGCTTTCAGAAAGAGCACATTCCAGCTGAGCATTCCAACCAAAATGCACAGTGTTTGTCCAGCCTTCTGGAAGGTGAAAAGTGAAGTAATTTACCTAGTGCCAAGATCTTATGTATGGGGTAAAACTAGACCTTTTTTTTTTTTTTTGGACACAATCTTGAAGACATCATAATTTAGTACAACCCTGTTTAAGAATCTTAAATGATGAATTTGAGACTATTTCAAATTTTTTTTAATGTATAAAAGAGATGATGCTCTAAGACCATGCTTTCTCCTTTAAGCTGTTATAAAAGGGGCTATGAAAATAAAATTTCTCATGATTCTTTGAAGATAATGGCATTTTTCAAACTGGTAGTTCCAACTTATCATATGCAGGGGATTTAGACTGATGAAAAAAGATCCTTATGGTTTTTGTTATGGAAGCTGCACAAGAGAATTTTTAAACAAACCATCAGTCAAAGGAAAGCATGGACATACTTTCTCAAAAGTATTTCCTCTATACTGCCTCACAGAAACTACTGTCCTGACTTTTCTTCAGGGAAAAGGAGAAGCTGATCTTCAGAGTACTAGACTTATATCCACAGAAATCCATATCCCCAGCATTCCTTATTCCAGATTGTATTTTATCAGCTGGAACATCAGAAGGAATAAGAATTAGGTCACTCTGACTGTGCTGACCTGTGTTTTAAGCAGTCTAGCAATCTTAGGCATGTCATAACAAATGTCAGCATCTCCAGATGTGGCTGAATCCCTGATGGAAGAGAAATCAGTAATGGAAACAATTTTTTCCCCAATTGCAATAATTTCTAGATATGTGCCCGTAAGAATTTGTCTCCTTTTCCTTCTGTGCCTCAGCACCTGTGCAATCAACCACAAGGGACTGTGGCCATCAGCTGGTGAAATGAGCAACTGCAGCAGCCAATTCCTGCAAGGCAAGCAGCGTCCCTACTGCCCCAATCCCTACAGATCCTTCCAAATCAGCAGTTTTATCTCCACAGCTTCAGCACAGCCCCTGTCTTCCATTCCAAACAATGGCATTATATAATCCAGTCTTCCATTTTACACGATGCCCATGTGAGTGCTGTTTCTCACAGGACAGTACCAGAGGAGTAAGGCCATCTTTGCAGCCTAAAGCTTTTCCAGCAATGCACGTAGGACCCTTTTTTCTCCTGTTCCTCCTCTTTCATACAACAAACCTAACTTCATTCTATCAGCCATCCCAAACAGACAGTGCTACCACCAAGACCTGGCTCAGTCAAGACAATTCACCTACCTTTAGGAGGTGCTGGCTGGATGTTAACAACTGGCTGATTCTTCGGCAGAGGCACAAGTGTGGGAAGAGTCTGAATAATGATGGTTTTTGCTGGGATGCCAATGTTAGCCTGAGCTTCAGGCACAGCAGGCAAAAGGGGTTTGGGTTGTATCAAAGGCCTGGACACTGTCTGACCACACCTCCTCAGGCTCCTCGCAGAATTATTTGCTAGAAAAGGAAAAAGAGTCAGAATTGGACCAAGGGGCATAAAAAACACAATTCAAGCAATAATAAAGTGGCTTTTAATGTGGGGTTTTTTAGCCATCTATAATATTTGTTAAAAATAAACACATCTGATCAAATATCCAAGTCATAATGGATAGGACATCTAGTGTCTGTTAGTTAATAATCTGGATGCAAGAGAACACACATATTATCTACAGGATGAAAGTAACTTTGTCTCTCATACCAGATCGAGAAGAAATGCTCACAGCAGGCTTCTTTCCTCCATCTCCTTCAGGGGATGCAGGGCTTCTGCAGCTCTTGCTGTAGAGTGAGATGGGAGACATCTGGGAGCTACAGGTGAAGTCCACATCATCCTGCAGACAGAAAGCACAGGAGATTAATGCTTCAGAAACTCAGAGCAGTATCTACTAACAGTTCACGGTATATCTGCTTTTCATCGCATCTGTGTTGCTGCTGCAGCCAGCACAAGAAAGGTTTTCCTCTGCAATTTGATTCTGGCCAATGCCAGGTACCACTAAAAAATACAACAAGTACTTTCCCCCCATCAGCAGAGCAATGGGAGGCAACACCTGCTAGACCCAGAAGCCTTTAGAAGGCATATTGTTTGGCAACAAGGCCAATGAACACAGCTGAGGAAAGAGAGCCAAACATGCTCTTATTTGAATGGGCCACAGAGAAGAGCTAAGAAAACACCACTGAGGGGTTTCTGCAAGGGTTGGGAAAATAAGCTGTCTCCTCTTAGGCCATGAATTTGGTCAGAGGAGTAAATCACAGGGCTTTTTGTTTGTCAGACTGTTGCTGTCTGTGTTACACGGCGGGTTTTGCATACAGGCACATTCTGCACTGGAGACTCCACCGACGGTGGCGAAGGGACTGAACAGCTGGAAGCAGCTGGTGATAAAGGTTCTGTCTTCACGTTTGCATCTGCAAAAGGCAGGTAAAGACATATCACTGCACAAGTTTTTAGCAATGGGAAAAGTAAAGAACACACTGTCCTACACCAGATATTTGATTCTCAAAGCAAGGCACAGCAGAAAATGTAGGGAGATTAAAGGTATTAAACAGCTTGGCTTGTAGGGTAGCCCTTGCCAGCTGTACCCATCCTACAGATACACAGCCTCATCATCATCACAGAGCAAAAGGCTGTAGGGCATCAAACAGTTCCACGTGAGTTTTAAGAGCTCACCCTTGCCAGGCTGGAGGGGAAAAGCAACACCTACAAAATATAGAAGGTCAATTACCTGCATAAGCATGGCCTGTAATATTCCAAAGGTCTGAGTCCCAAGACATCAAATCCAAATCAAAATGAAAGTTATAGAGATCATTCTCCTGAAATGACAGTTCAGAAAATGAGACAAGACAAAAAGGAAGATACACTGACACCGTCAGCCATTATGTTTGCATTCTTACAGCTCCAGAAAACAAAACAAACAACATAACTATCAATCACTCGAAGTGCCTTAAGGCATGCAGAGATGAAAGTCCTTAAAGGACAAATTCTCAGTTAAAACACACAAAACAAGGCTTCTTTTAAACTTACACAGGTAGGAAGAGGCAGGACAGTTTAAGACCATCACTAATTATCGTACTCATTTGTAATTTGTAAAGCAGAAGTCCTAAGTTCAGTCCTTGGACCATCTCACACAAAACACAAGTCTTAGGAACCTGGTACCATCCTCTCCTTCATCTGCCTTTAAAAATTTATTTAATGTTCTTCTACCATTACATCTCAGAGCACTTTACACACAAAAGCAGCACCAGGGACAGTTTACCAACAGGAAAACGGACACAAGATTGATTTGCCCAAGACCTGATTAACAATATGTATTAGCTCTCCCACTTGAATACACTGATGTCAACATCTAAAGCCAAGGACACCAGTTTCCTTTTGCAACAAAAATCAAAACAAACAGGCTAAAATCACTCCATATATATTATTTATCACATGACCTTTAAAATAATACTTGACGTTTCTCTCCATTTATTCTCCTTGTGCATCTCTAAGTCTCAGTTATGTATGCAAATATGGCCTTTTATGAGCACTTGCATGAAAAATACAAATATGACCTACCCAGTGTACACAAGCACACAACAAAGGTTTTCCTAAAACCTATCCTGTAATTATAGCTTCCCTTATATTCTCAACTTACCTTGTGAAAGGAGGCTTAAAAAACATGCATACTGTATAGATACTTACATAGGTACTTACAAATTAGAATGAAAAGAAAGCCCATCAGAGCACATTCAAAGGAAGAATGACCAAAAAACCACGTGAGCTGCACATTAAGAGCCTTCACCCAGGCAAGTAATGCTGACCTGCTAAAGGGAAAAACCTTTCCCTTGTACAGTCTGTTCCCATATTTTCTCCAGTGACTGGTTCTACACCTGTAGGAATGCTCCTAGAACCTGGGGTTTACATTGGATAATAACCCGAGCTTGTGCTGGAGGTGGATTAGGACACAGTGAGCAAAGACACAGCAGGGGAAGAACATGGAGAGAAAAATCCACAAAGCAAATGCCTCAGGAGAGAAAAAGCAGTACGGACAAGCGGGCAGTGAAAAACATAGGGAACAATGCATAAGGTTGCAAGCAAAGATTTTTAGAGAAAATCCTACAGTGAAGAAGAAAACAATAATTAATCTAACAGGCAAAGGGATAAAGAGCCCAGGTGGATGTAGGTGTAACATACCCACCCTTCTCTCACGCAGCCCCGAGCCAGCGCTCCCCGAGCGCTGCCCTGAGGGGTTCACCTTCACCGGGGCAGCGGCCACAGCGCTCCTGCCCCCCGGCACCCTCACCCTGACCTCCCCGCTTTGCACTTTCTGCTCCGCTCTGCGGCCGTGCCCCGCAGTTTCAGTGACTGGGATCCGTAGCGCTGACCAAGGGCGAAAGCTGGCCGGCCACGCTCTCCTGCCAGGCTACTCCGGGGCTCTCCGACCCGGGCCAGGGCTCTCCCCGCCGGCAGAGAGCGGAGCCCCGAGCGCGCCATCCCCGGTACTCACGTCGGGATCGTCCCTCGGGGCCGCGGCGCCCAGCAGCTCGCTCAGCTCCTCACCCAGCACAGCCTCTGCGGGAGAGAAAACAGGCTCAGCGCCGGCCCGACGCCGCCGGGGAGCTCCGCGGTGGCCCGGCCCAACCCAGCCCCAGTCTCGGCCCCCCGAAGCCGCGCTCACCCCAGTCCAGGCCGCCCCCCGGGGCGGGCAGCAGCCCCGCCGGCTCCCACTCGGCCTCGGCCGCCGCCATCGCTTCCCGTTCCTCCCGAAACACACGTCTGCTTCCGGCAGNTCTCCTTTCAAGCAGTGATAAGGTCTTCCCTAAGCTCCTTTTCTCCAGGCTAAACAACCCCAACTCCCTCAGCCACTCCTCATCAGACTTGTGCTTCAGCTCCTTCACCAGCCTTGTTTCCTTCTCTGGACGTGCTCCAGCACCTCAACGTCCTTCCTGAACTGAGGGACCCCAAACCGGACACAGCTACTCGAGAAGTGGCCTCAGCAGTGCCAAGTCCAGGGAAAAAATCACTTCCTAGTTTTTTGGCCATGTTATTTAATGAAGACTCCACTCTCAGCACAAAGGAGGCATTAGTTACTTAGACAAAGGTGTTTATTCAGACCCCGCTGACACAAGCTCATTGGTGGAAGCATGAGTGGAGCAGCTACTGGGGAATGTCCAAATTCCAGGAGGGAGAATGTTCAAGGGCTGGATGGCAGGCTGCCCCCAGCATGTGGCTCTTGGCCCCTGGTGGGTCTGCAGCTGCCTGCACTGGAGGCAGCTCCCCTTCCTGGGGAATGCTGCACACACAGAGAGTGGTGGCAGTGTCCAGGGACAGCACTGGTCCAGGCTACAACCACAGGTATGGAGTCCCTCTGTGCTCTAGCAGCAGCTCCTGCTGGGCCTGCAGCCCAGGGGGACATGCTGGGTTTGTCTCAGGCAGGCTGGAAGCACAGGAGAGATGGAGCTGGTGTTGCCACTTCAGTCCCAAGGGGTGTCCCCAGCCAGGAGCACCCCAGCCGGGAGGATGGCCACCCAGGTGAATTTTGAACAGGGTGCTGCGAGGGTCTTGCCTGCCCTCACCTCACAGGTTGGCATCATATGCTGCATTGGTGAAGGTGCCCGGTGCTCCCAGGTCACTGGAAGGCAAACACAAGGGTGTCACCTTGGGGAGCGCAGAAGTGTGTGAAGGGCAGGAGTTAGCACAGCCCTGTCAGCCTCAGAGGTGCTCCCGTATAAAAACAGCCTCACACAGGCAGATCTGGGTGTCAGCAGGGTGAACAAAGGGCTGTGACAGTCACAGGGCAGAGCTACCCTCCTGCAGAGCATGGCTCTCACCTGGTGGGTTTCAGGAGCTTCCTCTTCTCCTCTGATAAGAGTGTTGAAACATCCATGGGAATAAAGCACATAGAAAAGAAATAACCAGCTCTGTTTAGTGAAGGTCATGAGAAGCTGCAGCAGCAGCATCTGAAATTGAGCGGAGTTTAACAAGCATGGGACGGGGCTGCCATTAACAAGCACTTGCTGCCTTCTTCAGAGTGATGGTGTTTATCTGGCTCTGCCCTCCAAACCTGGCTGCTGACACTTTCAGCTGGACAAACCGACAAGGACCCAAGCAACTCAACAAATAAAGCATGTGAATGGAGGCAGTCACACTGTTAAACTCTTCTGATCACCCCAGCCTCCCCTGGGACTGTCACCGCCTTGCCTGAGAGTCCCTGACCAAAGCTAGGGTGGCCTCCAGAAAGCATTTCTGTACCTCTGTCACTGAGCCTCTTGGCAAGGAGGGCAATGAGCCCCCCAGAGAGCATAACACCAGCTACTGCCAGGGCTGAGCCGCTGCTGTAAGCCAGCACTTGCTTCAGGAAGGCACCATCCTCTGAAACAAAGCCACAGAGCCACACATTAGAAAGTTATCAGGACTTCGCAGCCCCTGGGGAGGCCCCCTCTGCCACATTCCAGATGTGCTTGGAGGAAAGCTGGAACCTCCACAGTGCTAGAGGAGCTGGGGGGCCCCACCATACCTGCACAGACAGGGGGATCCCTGGTCCAGTTCCCTGTGGCCTCACACCGGAGCATCTCTGCTCCCATCCGAACAAACCCCTCCTTGCAGGAAAAGGTGCACGTGGAGTTGTAGGTGAAGTTCCCATGCACGTGAGAGCAGCTCAGCTGGCCTCTGCTGGGGATGGACAGCACTGGACAGCTGATGGCTGCAGATAAAGCACAGCAGGAGCATCAAGAGGACAGGATTGATGGCAGGGGGATGGGGACATGTGGGCTGGCAAGCCAGGAATAAACTGACATAGCCCAGGGTGCTGGGGAAAGCACTGTGCTACACCAGAGCCCTCCCAGCCACACGTGTGAGATCACAGGATTTACCTTTGCAATGTGTGGGGTTGCCAGTCCAGGTCCCCGTGGCTGTGCACTCACGGCTCTCCGGCCCCATCAGCACAAACCCCGTCTGGCAGGAGAAGGCACATGTGGAGCCAAAGGTGAATTCCCCATGGAGATGGGAGCAGGCAGCCTGGCCCATCTTGGGTGTGGTCAGTGCTGAGCAGTTGATGGCTGCAAGGGTAAAGAGGCACAGCTCAGAAAGGAGCCAGGGAGATTACACTATTGGGACCAAGGGGCTGGGGACACATCATACTGTCACCCCAAGGCCAATGACACCCTGAGCTGTGGCAGCAGCTCTACCTTCACAGTGTGGGGCATCCCCTGTCCATGTCCCCATGGCTGTGCACTTGCAACTGTCTGACCCCTTCAGTGCAAACCCTGTCTGGCAGGAGAAGGCACACATGGAGCCAAAGGTGAAGTCTCCATGGAGGTGGGAGCAGTTCAGCTCTCCATGGTCTGGAGCTCTGAGCACCGGGCAGGTGACGGCTGCAGGGACAGAGAAACATTTTCAAGCTGAAATGTGGGTACTACAAGGCTAGACTGTTAAAACAAGAGGATCAAGAGGGTCCTCTAGGGAACATCCCATGCTCAACACAAGGCCTGTGACACCTGAAGCAGCAGCAATACCTTCACAGTGTGGAGTGTCCCCAGTCCAGGTCCCCATGGCTGTGCACTTACAGCTCTGCAGCCCCACCAAGGCAAATCCTGTCTGGCAGGAGAAGGAACACGTAGAGCCATAGGTGAAGTTGCCATGGAGGTGGGAGCAGTGCATCTCTCCCTGGTCTGGAGCACTGAGCACTGGACAGCTGATGGCTGCAGGGCAAATAAGCACACTTCAGGCAAGAGCTTGGGGACTATAAGGCTGAACTCTTGTGATGAGAGGACTAAAAACAGAATATCCCAGGGTCTGCCCAAGGCCTGTGACACCTTGAGCAGCAGCTCTACCTTCACATCTTGTTGCATCCCCTGTCCATGTCCCCGCGGCTGTGCACTCACGGCTCTCTGGCCCCATCAGTACAAATCCCGTCTGGCAGGAGAAGGCACACATGGAGCCAAAGGTGAAGTCCCCGTGGAGGTGGGAGCAGTTCAGCTCTCCGTGGTCTGGTGCTCTAAGCACTGGACAGGCAACGGCTGCAGGGGTGGAGAAACACTTTGAGCAGGAGTCTGAGAGGCTTCAGGGGAACCCTAGTGTCACCCCATGGCCAGTGACACCCTGAGTTCTAGCAGCAGCTCTACCTTCACAACGTGGGGTGTTTCCAGTCCAGGTGCCTATGGCTGTGCACTCACGGCTCTCCAGTCCCATCAGCACAAACCCCTTCTGACAGGAGAAGGCACATGTGGAGCCAAAGGTGAAGTTGCCATGGAGGTGGGAGCAGTGCATCTCTCCTTTTTCTGGAGCACTGAGCACCGGACAGGCAATGGCTACAGGGGCAGAGAAACACTTCAAGGAAGAGTCTGGAGACTACAAGGCTAAACTGTTTGGTCTGAGAGACTGGGGAAACCCTAGAGTCACCCCACAGGCAGTGACACCCTGAGTTCTAGTAGGAGTTCTACCTTCACAGCGTGAGGAATCTGCAGTCCAGGTCCCCATGGCTGTGCACTCACGGCTCTCTGGCCCCATCAGCACAAATCCCTTCTGGCAGGAGAAGACACATGTGGAGCCAAAGGTGAAGTTGCCATGGAGGTGGGAGCAGTTCAGCTCTCCGTGGCCTGGTGCTCTGAGCACTGGACAGGCAATAGCTGCAGAAATAGAGGAACCATTTGAGCAGGAGTCTGGGGACTACAAGGCTAAACTGTTGGAATGAAAGGACAAAGACACTGGAGAACATTCCAGGGTGAATCAGAGGTCTGTGACACCTTGAGCAGCAGCTCTACCTTCACATCTTGTTGCATCCCCTGTCCATGTCCCCGTGGCTGTGCACTCACGGCTCTCTGGCCCCATCAGCACAAATCCCTTCTGGCAGGAGAAGACACATGTGGAGCCAAAGGTGAAGTTGCCATGGAGGTGGGAGCAGTTCAGCTCTCCCTGGTCTGGAGCACTGAGCCTTGGACAGACAATGGCTGCAGAGTGAAGAGGTACACATCAAGCAGCAGCTTGTGAACTGGGAAACTAAAATTCTGGGACCAAGGGGCTGGGAAACACCACAGTGTCACCCCAAGGCTAGTGACAGCTGGCACTCCAGCAGCAGCTCTACCTTCACATTGTGGGGTATCCCCTGTCCATGTCCCCGTGGCTGTGCACTCACGGCTCTCTGGCCCCATCAGCACAAACCCTGTCTGGCAGGAGAAGGCACACGTGGAGCCAAAGGTGAAGTCCCCATGGAGGTGGGAGCAGTTCAGCTCTCCCTGGTCTGGAGCACTGAGCACCGGGCAGGTGATGGCTGCAATGGGAGAGCAGATCTCAGAGATGGGATAGATGAGGTTAAATCTAACGATTCAGGCTGAATCCAAATCAAATCTTACCCAGACTCAGGTCTTCAAAACTGTAGTTGGTACAGTGATTTTTCTGCCCTACAAGTGATTTTCTTGGGGGGGCAGTTGCTGCTCTGCCAGAGCCCTGTTTATCCCTTTTGCTACTCTGGGCCAAAGACCCTGGGAGGAAGGAGCACAGCTGCTGCGGTCCCATTCATCTCCCTCCCTTTACTGGAGCAGAGATCAGCCTCTGTCCTTGTCACAGTGGCAGGAGGATGGCTTTGGGACTGTAAAGCACTGCAATGGCTAGAGAGGTTGTGTACCAGCCTCCACAGCCTGTGCCCGGGGTGTGTTTTGCTGCATGCCAGGGCAATACCCAAGGTTTTCTGCGGTGAGTGGCTCTGCTGCCTGCGGCACCACCAAAGGTCAGGGCCAGCAGGGCATTAACAGCACCCAGCCCAGCTGAGACAGACTGCATTCACTGCATCTTCTGCTTTCAGGCTGACACCAAGCACTTTCCTGGGTAGACTTTTCCTTTCACAGCTATTTTACAGGCAATTCTGGTTTCCGAGGGTCCCTGGAGATGCCTGTTGGTGAACATGATGTGTGGGTGGGAGCAGCTGACCCAGCCCCTTTGGGGGCCAGCCAGCAATGGGCACAAAATGCCTGTAGGCAGGCATGGGACAGAGTTTGAGGCAGGGCAGGCAGCCTTATCCCTCACAGTCCTTGCAGCACCATCAGCCTTGCTTGCAGCCTTGCTCTGCTCATTTCTGGAGTAAGCCCAGCTGGCAATGCTTGCTAACATCATTTTGTTATCAGCACAGGCAACTGACTGACTCATCTGATTGTTTGCAATGAAACAAAAATCAATCATGTTACAGCCAGCAGGAAAAAAACCAACAAGCTGGGAAAGCAAGCCCCTGGGAGCCTAAAAAGCCTGGAGCACACAGGCTCAGCCCAGCTTGCCTGTGGGGATTTTCACAAAATTAGGAGCGAGCTCCTGCCTTTGCCCCTGCTGGGGATACTGGTTACAGAACAGTCACATTGCATCTCCATGCCTGTTCCCCTTAACTGCAGACAGTTTTGCTGGTCTCAGCCACCTAAGGTCCTGGGTTGGACCACAGGCCCACCTGCACAGGTAGCAGCAGCAGCACTAACTTCAAGGCAGGCTTCTTTTAAAAAGAATATATATATACAAAGATGCTCTCCACTCCCATTCCTTCCCAGGACAGAGGGTCCCCAGTTGTGTCCCATGTCTGCTCCAGTCCTCCACTCACCCCATCCTTGTGCGAGGCTACAGGTGTACCTGCACAGGAAAGGTGGAGCAAGGCTCTTGCACCCCCAAAAATGCCCAGTAGTTCTCTGGGATGGCTGGTGCCTGGCTGCAAACCCTCAAGCCACTGACAGGAAGACTTCCTCTGCCCCTGCAGCGTAACATACCACAGCTTTCTCTCCTTTGTGGTTTCCTGCCACACTCTGTCCCTCCCAGCTTATATAGAACCTCATTTCATGAGCCCTTATCCCTGTTCAAGCTGGCCCACCCCTTCCAGGATACACCCTTCCCCTGGCTGTGGGATAGCAGCCCCTCTTTTCTCTTTCCCAAGATGCCAAACACCTTCCCAAGGCAGATCAGGGTGCGCTAGGGGAGAGAGACAATGACAGAGGGTTGACAGAGGTGCCAGGACACGATCCTGACCCCACACTTGGTGTGCACAGGGTACTGGTATCTGAGTGGGAGTCAGGCCAGCGAGCATGGGCACTGAGATGGCCAGGCAGAACAGGGCCTCACGTCTCACAGCTCTTCTGCCCACTGCAGCCTCCTCAGGGAATCCCACCCCACATGCAGCACCAGGAGATGCTTCCACAATAGGTAAGGGCACAGCAACACTTGCCTGAACGGCATTGGGCACACAAGGCTGGTCCCCCCAAAGCATCAATGCTGCATCCCTGAGACCCCCAACCCCTGCCAGGCCCTACCTGTGCAGGTGGGGATGTTTGCTGACCACTCCTGGGAAGGCAGGCAC
This sequence comes from Illadopsis cleaveri, assembly GCA_013399915.1. Classification (NCBI taxonomy): domain Eukaryota; kingdom Metazoa; phylum Chordata; class Aves; order Passeriformes; family Timaliidae; genus Illadopsis; species Illadopsis cleaveri. Next base: position 161,232 of record VXBB01000059.1, on the reverse strand, counting down.
TGCAGCATGCCCACCCCTTGCCGCTCAAACCCCTCGTGGCACCTAAACTCGCAGCTGGAATTGTAGCTGAAGTCTCCGTAGGGATGGCTGCAGTTCATGAGCACTCCCTTGGGCTCCAGCTTGGCACACTGCACAACTGGGAGAGACACAGTGCTGCAGCCCGTTAGGAACACCAGAACCCTGCTTTGTCACCAGGGTTTGGACTCTCCAGCAGAGAGGGGTGGGGGTGGATGTCTCACCATCCATGCACTCAGGGCCGTGGAAGCCAGGGTAGCACTCGCAGCGGTAGCTCCCAATGGTCTCCACGCACTCACCATGCTGGCTGCACGAGAAGGGCTGGCAGGAGGCTGCACACACAGGGGACAGTCATCAGGAGCTGCTGGCCACCCTGCCAAGGTACCCAGCCCACCCAATCCAGCTCTGGTCTGCAGTGCCCCTGCTCACCCCGGTAGCACAGTGCCTTTTTCTTCCGGTTGCAGGGCTCGTCATTCCACTTGCCAGACTGCTGTGGCCGCTGGATGTAGATCTCCACGCAGTCCTGGTTGGAGTGGCGGTTGTTGGGCTCCCCCACTGCCCAGTTCTCTGCCTCCTTGGTCAGCGCCTTCCGGGTGCCCACCCAGGTCCAGATGCCTCCCAGCTTGCGGATGCCGATCCAGTAGTAGCGCCTGTGGTAGGGCAGGCTCTTGTTGAGGTACTCGATCTCCTGCTGGTTCTGGATTGCCACCAGGTCGGTAAAGAAGGTCTGGCAGTAATTCCTGGCCTGCTCCCACGTGTAGTCCCCTTGGTCACTGTAGTGGTACGTCCAGGCACCCACCTCTACCCACAGCACCATGCCTGTGAAAGAGGATGCGGTCTGGGATTGATGCACAAAGGATGGGAGCTGGGCCAGGGATGGCATCCCTTGGGACATCATGGCCAAGAGATGCCAGTTATGGGCTGGGTGAAGGGATTGGAGGAAGAGACGAGTGTGGATGAGAATGGGACTCTATGGGCACACAAAGACGTGGGTGGATCAGGCATGGCAGAAGGAACTGAGGACAGAGGGGGATGGCATAGGGATGAGGAAGGTGGAGGTGACAGGGTGAAGGCTGAGATGGGGCAGCACAGCATGGGGCAGGAAGGGTGCAGGAGGCAGAAGAGCCCCAAGCAGTGATGCCAACTCCTCCTCCAGCATAAGCATTGAAAGTTCAGCCCCATGGCCCTGTTCCCCTGCCCACAAAAGCTTCCCAAAGGGGAAAGCTCCACTTCAAGATGGTTCCGTAAACAGTTCCTTCTTTAAGTGCAGATGTGCACACTTCAGTTTTCTTGCTTTACCCAGCTACATGAGAGCCAGATTGGAGCAAGGCAGCACAGCCAGTATGGCCTCACCCCCCAAAAGCACTTGGATCCTACCCTGCTCATCTGAGACAGAGATGATCTAGAGTCTGGTAAAACTCAGTGTTGCAAAACAAGATCCTTCAAAAACAAGAAATCACATCATGGGCATGCCCACGAGGCAGGGCAAAGCTAACAAGTAACTGGAACCCACACCCAGAAGTGAAGGGCACTTTGCTGAAATCCTACTCCTATTTACAGTATGTCACACCACAACTTTATGCAATCAAAGGGTTTTAGCCACAGAAAGAAGCTTCCTCCATTCTCCCCAGATACAGCTATCTCCACAACTGCAGAAAGTGATGTGGGGATATTATATCTCCATCTCTGCAGAAAACAAGACAGGGATCAAAGTCTGCTCCAAACAACCAGCCTGACTTACACTGTATCTCAGGAGAGCATTATCACACTGCAGTTGTGCAAAGATCTGGGTGTTGCAGATTAGATGCAAATACATATCTTCTGAAGTCTAATTAGGACTGTACTTTGGTCCATTGTTATACAGTTTTGGAAGTAATTTCCCATAATTTGTCTGGTTTTTCTTGTGAAAGAGCAAACTGTTCTCTCTGTTCAACAGAACTGAAGCTGAGGAAAATGTGGTTCCCTCTTTACCTTTTGGGAATTCGGGGCTGGGGGACAGGTACTCAGGGCATGTTCTGGGAGCTTGCCCCATCCTCAGCTCCCACCACCCTCCTCCTGGCCCCTGCTACTCCCCAACACGGCTCAAGGCAGCTGCCTGCTAGCCTCCCACAGCCCATCCCCAAACTGAAAAGGGCCAAGGTTTGACATCTGTTCCGTGTCCATCCTCCACATCCTCTCCTATCTTGTGCTGGTTTTGCATTAATTGACATTTAGTGAGGAGAGAAGAAGCTACCTACGGAAATGATTTTTCTAAGAGAAGCTGCTAGCAGTTTCCTCCGTGTCTGATAAAAACAATCAGTGCCTACTTTGAATATTTACAACGTGTCAAACCATTTAAAGAGCTGAATACGCCTCTGTGAGATTCACATTTTAAGACTAACAAGACTGGGAAAAGTCTCTTTTCCTTCCAGCCCGGGAACAGGTAATCCCCTCCAGGGGTGAGGCCAGGCCGGGCCAGTCCAGGCCCTGCTGAGGGGCCAGGCCCCTTCCCAGGGAGCCCACCGGGCCCCATCTGGGCCAGGCCAACCCACGGCTGGAATTAAACATAGTATGGCCTGAGAGCAGCCATGCAGACAGAGCGGCTGCTGCCGTTCTGGCCAGTCCCCCTGAGATCCTGGCACAGCCCTGGCATGGACTGAATCTGTCACCGTGACTGCTTCGGCCATCATGACCATCCGTAGGCCCCGGGCAAGATATTAATTCACTGCACAGATGAAACTTGCAAAATATCAATCCTCTCTCGAGTGAGAGAGAAGGACAGAGTGAAGACACATAGAGAAACAATATGAAGACACCAAGGTCAGTGAAGAAGGTGTCAAGTCCTAGATAGGAGGAGAATGAGGAGATGCCTTCATCTTAGGCACAAATTCTTTTGTAAGGCCATGGTGACAGACTGTGATACACTAGAATATCCCTTTAATTAATGAAAAAAGCATGGGAGGATGGAGTGTTCAAATTGTAGACATGAGCAAAGGCATTCATGCTGAATCAAGTAAATGCTGAAGTAGCTGTGATCTCATGAGAAGCTTTAACAGAGAGAAATGAGAGTGATGAAGACCCTTTGCCTTCAGGGAAAGAAGAAGACCTCTGTTCTCAGAGATGAAGATGATCTCAGAGATAGATGAAGAGAACCTTTGCTTTTGAACAGCTCATCCTTAAAATAGTACCCCATGAGTTTGACATGAACACAGCTGTGGGAAGGGTGCATGAGATGGGAAGGACTTCATGAATACAGATTTCCGGGTAGCTGCTATTCGTAGAAATTAAAGCCATGAGAGAACTGTTTCTTGTAGAGAAGTCTCCATGACATAGCAAAAAAGAGTTCTCTCCCTAAGAGAGCTGATAAAAGAGGTGGTATTTTAGAGGTGGTAAACTGACCTAAGTCCCAGGTTTTTTCTCTGTACATTGTCAGTGGGAAGGAAAAAAAAGTTGTGGGGGGAGGAGAGGCATTCTGAAGGTTTTATTCTAATTCCTTTTCCCCTCCTTTCTTTCGGTTCTGTTTAAATAAAGTTTTCTTTATACCTTTTAAAGTTTGAGCCTGCTTTGCTCTCCTATTAATTCTTATCTCACAACAGAAAATGTGTAAGTAATTCTAGTAAGAATGCTTAATTAGTGCTGGCTGAGCATCTAGCCAGAGCTCAACCCACCACATTATTTGGTGCACTAGCCAGGAAACTCAAATTGGCAGACCAAAACCACTACACTTAAATTGGTGTTTCAACCCTGTTCGAACTGAAACCCCCACATAACTCTTTCCTCCAACTCCACCATTTACTCCCTCTCTATGGCACTGCTCATCTCCCCTGTCTTATGCTACCTCTCCCTGCCCCACCTGGTGCTGAGTCCCCAAATGGGTGCTGTTGTCCTGTGTTTTGACCCCTTGGCTCCCGTGGCAGCCCTGATACCTCTTCCCAGGGTGGTGATCAGCACCCTCTGCAGTTGAGGTGCCTTTGCCTTTTTGTTTTCTCTCAGAGCCAAATCTTAGCCTCCCCCTGACACTTCTGCGCTTACCTTATTTCTGTTCCTTAGCTCAGTCACTAAAATCCTTAGGAAAATAATTCAGCTCACAGTGGATTTCCAGGGACAGAGCAGGCACCAGTAGGTTTTGCTCTGCTCAATGCCAGCATGTGAAGGAAATATCCTAGAGGCAGCAAAACCAAATTGGTTTCTATACTCCTGATGTCAATTAGCAGCTCTAATTCTGTGTAGTGCTGCCCCAGCTGTGCTGTGAACCCTGACACCTGTGGGTCCTGTGACTCCACGCCCAACTCCCCAGCACAAGCATGGGTGTAGGCAGTGGGTAGAGCTGCCCCTGCCTTTCCCCGAGTCACGGTACAGTGCACCAGCTGCCACACTGCATTTGGGGAACAAAACATCCTGCAGGGACCTCAGCCATGGCCTGACCCTCCCCGGGGCAGCACGGTCTGCCTGGAGGGAGCTGGCACAAGCAGGGGCAGCCCCCTCCCAGCCCAGAGGGATCCAGGCCTGGCAGGTATGACTGATGAGCCCCCAAAATAACAATGCTACATTTCTCCAGTTTCCCAGACTGGCAGAGTCCTTGGCAGCAGGGTCACACTGGGCTTACTGAGCAGGTGGCTTACCCCATGTGATGGCAGCGATGCCCAGGTAGGTGCCAGGAGAGCCCAGAGTCCGTGTCCTCCCAGCAGATCGCAGTCCCACAGCAGTGCCCTGACAGGGAGGGAGACATGAGCATGCACACCCCAGGGGGTTCACATGTGCACCCACATTGCTGCCAGGCAGTCCTGGCTCACACAAGGGCAGTCGCTTGTGGCACTGGCACGCAGGCACACACAGTTCTCCCAGGTACGGCTCTGCTGCAGGAAGGGCCCCTTCCAGTGAGGCACTCTGGGGGAGCTGTGCCCACAGCACAGCTGGGCACTTCACTACTGGGGAGTTCCTAAGTTCTGTGCCCCCTGAGCCCCTTCCTGCCCAGCCAGGGCTGGCATCTGCCTCTGCAGTAGCAGTGCCCTGTGTGCCTGGCAGTGTCCTGTGAGCCTGGGGTTGCTCGGGCAGGGTGTCTCTGGGGCAGCCTGCGTGTGTCCCACAGCCCCCAGCTGTGATTCCTGTCAGTGCCTGCCCACAGCCCTGCCCTCCCCTAACCCCCTTGTCTAGGCAGACCCTCAGCCGTCCCCAAGGAAGGGAGCGGGACTTACCATGTTGGTGCCGTGGACACACGCGCCCAGCCAGCGGCAGCTGTCCCTCAGCGGGCAGTGCTGCTCACGCTTCCTCTGAGCGTGCAGCACATCGCTGCCTGCCCCTGGCCTCTTCCCCTCCCATCCAGCCCTGCTGCCAGCCCACATCCTGCCCCACACCCCCACCTCCCCCGCCACAGGGCTCTCCAGCCCCAAGAAACCCTTCTCTGAGCCCAGGGCTGGAGGGGAACAGTGAGGTCACCACTGGCCACAGTCTTTATGGGACCTAGCTTGGCAGCAGCCCCATTGCATGGGAGTTGGCTGCATTCCCACTGCCATGGGGACATGACAGCCACAGGAGATGACCCACAATGAGCCAGGCTTGCCCCAGCACCCCAGAAGGAGGAGAAGGGCTCCCTGAAAAGTGTTCAGACCAATTCATGGTGCCCAGAGCACCGAGACATCTCTGACCCACCGTGTCCATGTGGCAGCACCTACAGTGGTGGAGGACAGAGGAGGCTGAGGTGTGATGAGGTCCCTCGTGGGCTGAGTGGGAGTGTGGCTTATCACCTCCCAGCTCCCGTGTCAGATGCTCTCCTCACATGCAGGTTTTTTGCTCTGGCTGTGAATCTTCATATACCATTTATAAACAAATTGCAATTTGTTGTATTTGTATTTGTTACAACGTTACTTACATAACATGTTTTTCTGTCTTTACCTTTAAGTCTTTATGAGAAAGGTCCAGGAATATGCCAGAGGAACTTCCCTCTGACTTATTAACATCCTTTAGGAACTTCCAGCAGTGCTTCAGGAACATGTCTAATTGTGTCCACTGCCCCTTGGATCATTATAATCATAAATCTTTTCTTACCCTGTCCTGCCCGTAAGTAGGATTGCCTTGGCCAGGTTTTCTGCAGAAATTACTCTGTTCACTTCCAGCTATAGCCAAACAAGAGCCAAGCAGGTCACATGTATTTTCCAGTTCCAAAGAAATTGATGCTGCTCCATCAGGACTCATTCTAGACAAAAGGAGGAACCCATTCCACAAGAGCCATAACCCACTACAATTACTTTATCGTTGGCCAATATAAATGAACCTTGTTTCCTGTCCCTGGATATCTTCCTTGAAAAATGTTTTAATGCAGTTGTCTCTTTTTATGGAATTGCTGAGTCTGTATATCCAGTAACTCAGGAGCACTCGCTTTCAGCACCTCCCCTGCCCAGAGTGGTCAGTTAGGGGAAGGGAAGGAGCAGACAGGCAGGCAGAGAGGCTGAGGGGCAGCTGCTGGGGAGGAGAGCAGCTGCAAGTGCTGACGGTCACCTGGACAGGGCAGGAGCTGCTTCTCCTGCTGGTGAGACACTGCTGGGACTCAAAGGGATGTTCATGGGTACAGAGCCCCAGAGCAGAGCAGGCTGTGCCCCTGCCAGTTTCACTTCTGCTGGAACTCAACACGGTAGGGCAGAGCAGTAGAAAAAAAACAATCCCACCTTTATTTGTGTAACTACAAAGAGTTGTTGGTATTGCTTTAAAAATGGAATCAAGGGGAGATGCAGAGGCTGTCGCTGCTGCAAAGACAATACGTGACCAAGTCCAAGCTCTGTGTGGAGGCAGGTGCCCCATGCCTGGGCTCGGAAAGAGTGTCCTACATGGCAGGATGGATACTGAGGTTTGCTTTGCAGGTAGTGGAAAAGGGTACACATGGTAGGAGGGAGAGAACACCTGAATCAGCTCTGCTGAGAGCTGGTTAATCACCAGGAGCCCTTTTACATCTCAGGTTATTTCCATGGTTGGCTTCCCTGGAAGGGATTCAGCATGCTGCAGGGCATGTGCTCCTGCTGGACTCCTGCTGCTCTGCTCACCAAGGAAAGGCCTGACCCTGCCTGAGCAGTGTGGGCATTTCCCAGGTGTCAGGATGGTGCATCCTGTCTCCCCAGCCATCACTCCGAGGGCACAAAGCAAGCTGGCAGCCAGGGCTTTGCTCAGCATGGGCTCAAGGGAGCAGGTACAAAGACTCTTTCCTGTGTCGCTTCCGCACTGTCCCTCTGGACCCAGGCCCTGGAATGGAGAAGTGCCTCCTTTGCTGTGCCCCGGTGCTGAGCAACAGCCTGGACGATGCTCTCTGTGCCGTCGAGCTGTGCCGAAGGCTCTGCCTCTGGGGAAGGGGCACGGCCGTGCGTTGTTTACAGCAGAGGCTCCCACCCCAGGCTGGGACAGCCTGTTCCCCTCCTTGTGCAATGTCTCCGCAAACCGCAGAGGAACCGAGCCACCCCGACACAGCCCGGCCCGCTCGGCTGCTGCCGGCGATACAGCGGCCACCTTCCTGGGAGCCCTGCTCCCCCGGGGAGGGCTCAACAGCCCACTGGAGGCACCCGATCCCACCCCGTCAGGGCTGTGAGGTGGTGCCGGGGAGGACATACAGGCCTGCGTGCAGCCCCGCTGCTGCCATCCCTCCATTCCACCCTGGGAACACGGGCGGCTCTCCCTGGGTACGAGGCATCTCCTGAGTGCGGGCAGGAGATTCCCCTCCACCACAGGTCCCCAGGAAGTGCTTGACCCAAAAGGTGTCCCTGAGCTGCAGGATGCCCTTGGGCAAGTCTGAGCACGCACAGCTCCAGCAATCGGAGCCGCCTCCTCCACCCTGTTACCAAGTGCTGCCCCGCCTCAGGCAGCACCTGATAAAATCTTTCTCACAATTTGAAAGCGTTTGGACACCGGGAGACGCATTAAGAATGCGTCTTGGAGGGACTGAAATAAAAATTGCAAGGATTAGCTAGGACCAAACCTTCAGGGGCAGGTACCCTGTGTCCCCCACTCACAGGGACCTTGAGGCACTGGAACAGCCCTGGCTGTGGAATATAGGGGTAGTTTTGGGCAAATCATTCTTGCTCACCCTATCCAGACCCTCTCAGAGACGTTTCTTTGACCTCAGCTGTAGGACAGCTCTGTGCCTTCTGCCTTTCACTGCGAAGCTGCTGACGGAGAGCCTTTTCACTAGGCATCAGTGCCACACGGGTACCCCTGCCCGTGCTGCTTGCCGGCTCTCTGGCACCTGGCAGCAGCCACATGTGCACAGCACAGATAAGAGTTTGCCAAACAGGATGCCTGGGGCATAGATAACACTAACATTATCTCACTGTTTGAGTGATAGGGCGTAAACAAGTGACTCTGCCCACCCGGGGAATCCCAGCTGGCACCTCTGCCCTGCCTGCGAGCTGGGGTACAGGGTGGGTACAGGATGCTGCGGTGCAGCTGCAGGGATGTGCCACGTCCAGCAGCAGACCTAAGTGACAGCCAAACCACCCAGCCTACAGCTCCTAGGAACTGTGACTGCTCTGCTCGTGCCCTGCCTGGCTCTCCACGGCACTGTGCATCCCTGGAATGCTGAGACAAGCCACCGACTCACTTGGCCCTGCCCCAGCAGAACCCATCCTCCTGGCAGAGCAGTGGTACCAGCCACACTGGCTTGGTGTGGGGGCAGCTCAGGCACAGGAGGCACTGGCAGCCAATGAACCAAGCCACCCTCACCCTGGACACCACCAGTGCTTTTGTCAAATGCCTGGTTTAATGCAGAGATTTCAACCTTCTCACATAGCAAACTCAGAGCCAGATTCCGCCGCCTGTCACCTCTGTCACTGACTGTGTACTATTGCCTGCTCCCCTCCCTGGGCAGCAGATGAACAGACTCAGCACCAAGAGCCGTGTCTCTAGCCAGGGCTAGCCCCTGCAGAGCAAAAGATATTGTCTCCTCTGGCCAGGAAATCCTGTGGCATGTCCTCCAGCAGGCACTGTGCCCAGCTGTTTCACACGAGACAGAAGCAACTTTGAGGACATTCTGCACCTTCTGGCAGGCCAGGGCTGAGCATTCCTCTTCTAAAAGTTTCTTCTCTTTCTCACCTCCCTGCTTCAGCACGTGGCCTGTATGGCTTGGCTGCTGCCAGTGGTGCAGCAGGCACCCTCCCAGGTGATAACTTCTCCCTGGGATCTTGGTTACCTTTCTGCTCCAAGCAGTTAATGTGTTATCTATTTAGATTAGTGATTTATTATCCGCAGGTAGGGCAGGCAGTAGCACAACGTGTTTTAAAGTCTTTTTTATGCCTCAACCATCTTGCTTTTGTGGATCTACAAACCACTCTGTCTGCATTGCCTCAGCTGTTGCAAACTGCTGGGCTCTGCCCAGTGCAGCATCCCTTGGTGTGTGACCCCAGGGACAGGGTAGCCGTATCTGAAATCGCTGCCTCTGTGACCATCCAGCCCTCCATGCACGGAGTGGGTGACCCTTGCTGAAGCTGGCTCTGCTTAAGAGTCCTGACTTCTGGGGCAGGCCCCTGCAAGAAAGAAACAAAAGCTAAAATAATGAGGGGAGGGATGTTCCTAACAACTTGTTATCACCTTCAAAATTAATTCTTACTCCTGTGATCTCTTGCAGCTCTGCTTTAAGAGCAAGATGGTCACAGACAACAGTTTAACTGTGCTTCATCCATGAGCAGAGGAGTACAGGCTTCTTCACATATAAACAGCCAATGCAAAAAGTTTTTTCTCCCCTTTTCTGACAGGAAATGGCAAGGCAACATAGGCAGTGCTTTCCTAGCTTCTTTTTATTTTTATTTGCCCTTAAGGACTATTTCGCAGAGAGGCATTTTGAGAGGACTCACTGGCCTGACAGGAGTTGAGGCAGGACATTCTGCCCCCACCTACCTCTACTGCCCTGTGGGACTCGGGTGGCCCAGCCCCACACCGGCACCATACCTGGCTCCTCAGGGCAGGGCGCAGCTCCCCGGGCTGCCCGGCTCCGACCGCAGCCGGCCCTCCTCTGCTGCCTCTGCGGCTGTCACACCATTGTCACACGAAGGCTTCCCGGTGCTCTGCAAGACCTAGAAACCCGCTTTTGCCCTCCAGGCACTGAGGTCCTTCGGCAGAGGCGCGGGGCCGGGAGCAGTGTCCTGCCCGAGGGACAGCGGCGCGGGCAGCGTGCAGAACTGTGCTGCCTGCGGCGTCTGTCCGCTCTGCCGCGGGGGTGCCGGGACGGTACCGTGGGGGTGCCAGGGGCCGCTGTGCTCTGTCCATTGGCCCGCAGGCCGTTGCTCTCCACGATGAGCCGGAGAAGGCCTGTGCCAGGGAAGTCCATGATGACCACCCCCCAGCGCACGGGCTGCCCGGCCCGGCGCCGCAGGTGCTGGCAGCAGCGAGGGTTCACAAAGCGGGCCACCTCCTCGGGGCTGGTGAAGAGCCCATTGCCGGAGCAGAAAGTGAGGTACATGGTGGTGGGGTCTCCGCTGGCCGCCTTCTCCAGGTGCCGCCGCACCCGGGCCCACTTGCCCTCCAGTGAGAGCACGTTCCAGGCATCGCTGATGCTCAGCTGCTCGTAGGGGATGCCCAGCACCTCCCGCGCCAGCGCCTCCAGCACCACTATCTTCCCGCGCACCTGGCCCAGCATGGGCACCTCCTCCCGGCACCACACGCAGCCCTGTCCCTCTTCCAGCAGGCAGCGGTGGAGCTGGGCAGCGAAGCCGGGCCGGGAGAAGATGGGCAGCTCCTCCTTGATGCGCATAAGCACGGCCTCGCCGGGGTGGGCGCGGAGGAAGCGCAGGGTGCGGCGCAGGACTCCCCGCAGGCTGGCCCGCTGGAAGGTGCAGAGGTGGTAGATGTGGAGCTCGCCCCGCGACAGCTTGCAGCGCACATCGAGGAAGCGGATGCCGGCCGCCAGCTGGGCCTCCAGGCCCCAGCTCTGGCACCGCAGGCGCCGGCCGCCGAACAGGCTGAGAGAGTCGTGGGTGCCGGGGATGGAGAGGCGGGAGAGGGGCAGGGCGTCGGGGAGCTCTGCCATCCAGTCAGGGCAGCAGGCTGCCGGCTGGGGCACACAGTCGAAGGCAGCGCTGCGCCGGGACCATGTCTCCATGCCACCGGGGGAGTGGGCACCCCCGCACCTGGCTGGCCCCCCAGAGCCCTGCCGTGGAGGAGAAGCAGACCATGAGCAGTGGGAACATGGCTCCCATGCATCCCGATCCCACGCTCCCCAGTGGCATCCCCACCGTACCATGAAACCCTAGAGCACATCATACCCTATAACATACTACACGCGCCCCATACACGTTGCTGCCTGTACTTCTGTCACACTCTACTGCTCCCCTACCACTCTCAAGCACTCGTCCCAGCACCCCCGAGCCCTGGTACCGGCCAGCCTCCCCCTCGTTCACCCACCTGGGTTTGCCTGTGGCTGCGGAGCAGAGCCCGATGGTCAGAGCGGCCGTGGGTGCCGGTGGCACACTGGCAGGTGGAGCGGGATGCCAGCCATTATCCTGGGGACAGTCATGACGCACGTCCTGCCGCGCAAATGGCACGTGCACCTGGGATTCATCCTCAGCCCTCGGCCAAGGAGAGCACTTGACAGACACACCAGGCTGGAAAACCACCTGGCTGATCCCGACAGCAGCCATTCAGGCCTTTGCACCTCCCTCCCCAGGAATCAGGACAAACGGGATCGTGGTGCCGCAGGGCCCCTTGATGCTGCCCATGGGAGTGGCTATGCAGAGGCGCGGGGTGCCCACAAGCCTGCTCCATGGCTATGTCCTGGTGGGACCTGGACCACCTCGGTGATGATTGGCATCGTCCCTGTTAGAGGGACAACGCACAAGCAGTACCCGGAGTAGGGGTCTGTGCTTGCCAGCACACTCCAGGACCTGCTCAGCGAGAGTTCCCAAAGAAGTGGACTTCATCTTACTCTTCAGGCACCAGGGACTGCTTCACACTGTGCAGTCACTACACGGCTGCCCGGTGGGGCGGGGGTTGGGGGGGGGGTGACCCCCCTCCCGCTCAGGGGACACAGCTTGCCAGGCACCCCGGTTGGCAGCACACACTGAACCCAGCAGGGTTTGCAGAGGAGCCGCCGGACAGGTCACAGACCCCTCCGAGCATCCCTACAGCTCACATCCCCTCCGCCTGAGCGGGGCGGGCACAGGGGTCCTCGGGGGGCGTGCGGCTCTNCTGACCCTCGACCTCCCCGCAGGAGCAGGCCGTGGTGGACTTCGAGCAGCGGGGCGAGCACGCCGCCGCCTTCCAGGGACACGACGTGGGCTTCTGCTGCTTGGGCACCACCAGGGCCAAGGCTGGCGCGGTGAGTGGGGTCCCCCCTGACCCCCCGGGCGAGCAGGAGTCCCGCTTGTCCGCCCCCGCCCGCTGCCTGCTCTGCTGACCCTGCCTTCCCCCCGCCGGACGGCTTTGTCCGTGTGGATCGGGACTACGTGGCGCAGGCAGCAGAGCTGGCGCGGGCGGGGGGCTGCAAACACTTTGTCCTGCAGTCCTCCCGAGGGGCAAACGCGCAGAGCCGCTTTCTCTACCTCCGTGTGAAGGTGAGGGGGCAGCTGGGGTGGGGCTCTGGTGCTCGTGCAGGAGTCACAGGATGCTGGGATGCTCGGAAAGGAAGCAGGAGCCGAGGTCTTGAGATGCCAGTGATTCTGGGGGTCTTCCTGCTGCTGTGGGACAAGGGAAGGGGCTGGGTGGCATGCACAGCTATGCAACTGGCTTCTTATAAAGCAGCGCAACACCTGCATCCAGTGTCTGTCTCCCTCCTCAAACTCCAGAAACATATGCTGGGGTCTCTAGCCCAGTAAGAGCTTCTCAACCTTAAGATGGGATGGCTTCAGCTGTGTGGGGAGGCTCAGGGCTGTGTCCAGGTGAGACATGAACTAAAGCTCACAGGCTCCCCAGGGAGGACCACACCCACCGCAAAAGCTTTTTTCTCCATATTTTGTGTGCTGTAGCTCCCAGCACCTGCTGGACTCAGAGCCGCCTGTCAGCGTCTTGTGCCGGCTGGTTCCATCCCCAGGCTGGATGCTGAGTCCAGATGCTCTCCGGAGCAGCCTGCTGCAGTTCAGCATGATGGTTGCAAGGGCGCGCTGCTGACCTGCGGCCCGTGTCCGCCACGGGCCCTCGCCCCAGCTGCCGGCCGGGAGAGCCGATGTCTGCCTGGCCTGTTCCAGCTTCGCCTTGGCGTTAGTGCCATCCTGCTCTTGGTTCAGCAGCTTTTTCCTGCCCATTCATGGGGTGGCAGAGATGGTGCTTGGAGTCATCCTTGTCTCCTTTTATCCTGCCTGGCTGTTTCGACAGGGAGAAGTGGAAAACCTGGTCCAGGCTGTTGGTTTTGATCACTGCACCATTCTCCGGCCAGCGTGAGTAATGGTGGACGAGGGAGGGCACAGGGTGGGGGGTTGCCAGGACAGCAGGGAGATGCTTCACTGGGAGATGGAGGAAGAGAAAGGATACATGAGGGCAGAGCTGGGGAGAGGAGTGGAGAATGCCACCAGCTCAAAATGCAGCTTGTGGATGAGCAGACTGCTTCCCAGTGATGCAGGCAGCAAGCTCTGCAGTTTCCTATGGCCCATCCCAATGCTAGTGCCATGTGCCCTGCAAGGACAGCCTTGGGCTGAAAGCACAGGTTGAGGCACATAGGTCAAAGCTTCTCTCCAGATGGACCTTGACCTTATGCAGAGGGAACACTCACCTGTGTCCTTTCAGCTGTACTGTGCTCTTGCTGCCTAGGAGAACTGGAATTCTGCTTTCGCCAGCACAGTGGGGAAAGGAATTTAGTGTCCAAGGGCTCAGCTCTGTCACGTTCCAAAGCCCCAAAGCCCATATTGGTTCAGGGAGCTTGTCTGGGCCCTGGTGCAGCTGGAGAACTCTGTTTCTAGCCTTCACCCAGGATTGTTTCAGGCTGACCCACGTCACCTCCTTGTTCTGCAGCGTGCTGCTGTGCAAGCGCCAGGAGTCCCGGCCCATGGAGTGGATAGCCCAGCAGTTCTTTGGTGCTGTGGCTTGCGTGTTCCCTACTGCTAACTCAGTGCCTGTGGAAACGGTGGCCAGGGCTATGGTGGCCTGTGTGCTGCAGCCAGGCGAGAAGAAGGTGAAGGTGCTGGAGAATGGAGCCATCCATGAGCTGGGAAAGGCAGTACCACAGCAGGGCACATAGAGCAGAAGTGATGGCAGGCAGGAGCTTGGTTCACCGTTCAGATGTTCTCTGGGTTGAGAGTGAACGCACGCAGGGGAGAGGTGTGGGGTGCTTGCATGGCTAGCGTGGAGCCAGAGGTACATCCACTTCTTTGCATGGTGGCTGATTCTGTCAGGGCATCAAAAATGCAGGTGCTGGGTGAGGATAAACAATGTGCTCTGCTGTCTGGATCCGTAACACAAATACAGGTAAAGATGATGTAATCCAGGCCTTGAATAAAATCCTGTGACTGATGTGGCTCTGCTGGTTTTGTGTTGAAATAATGTCTGCCACCCACACACCAACAACCCAGCCTCAGCCTCATGTGCTCAGATTGTGTCACTTCAGGGAATGTTCACAGGCAGGTGACAGGCACAGGAAAGCAGAGAGGGCACAGCTGCCTGTGTGGAGGCTGCACTTGGCAGAGCACACGGTGGCAGCAGTGCTGCTTGGATAGCAGAGCTCCTGGATGCTCAGCAGCAGCTGCTGGGGCTGGTGGCTCTGCCGGCAGCAGGTCTCTGCAGACGCTCCTGGCCTCATCTGCTCAGGCTGCAGAGGGACTGCTCTAGGGACGCTGCTGTTCACATATGGCCTGCCACTTGGTACCTGTAGTCACAAAAACACCATGCAGGTACTTGCATGGACTTGCAAACATCTGTCCCTCTGGGCTCTCCTTCCAGGCACAAAGGAGCCTGAGCTCAGGCCCGTGTTCCCAGGAGTGCTCTGCGCATGCAAAAGTTGAGGCCAGCCCTGTCCACACCATGGAGGGGGCTTGCTCCTGCCCAGGTGCCAGAAGCAGAACAGGTTCCTTCTGTGGGGAGCAGGCACGAGGGCAGTGCAGTGTCCCAGACGTGGCCCTGGCTCTTCTCAAGCCTCGTGCTCGGGGTCGAGGAACTCGATGGGATGCAGAACATACGTGACTCCCAAATTCCCTGCTGGCCAGAGTCCCAAGCTCCGGGTAATGCTGCTTTCCAGGATTTTCTCTGACCTCATCCATGGCTCCTGTGTCAGTGACTTGGATGTGGCAAATGGAGGCAGGCTAGATCTCATCTCCTTCTACATGAGCATTTCCATCATTGGGTTGGACCTCAGAAGGTTGCTGGAAGAGTGAGATGGTGTAAGGACTGCAGCTAGACAACTCCTCAGCCATGTGTGGGGCTCAGTTCAAAGGGGCCACAGAGCCACAACTCCTGGATAAGACTGTACCACTGAGAGCAAAACAACACCTTTAGAATAGTATTTAATGCACAAAGGGAAGGGAGAGGTAGGCTGGTCAGCATCACGTAAGTGTGAGGAGCAAAAATGCTGGTCTGCTGCAGCACTGGGTTACACAGGCATAGCGCACTCAATGCTCAAAGAGATATTTTTTTAAAAGGGCATATGCTTATACAAGGGAGTGGAAGTGAACGCTTGAAGTGCAAGCTGAAGTGGTAAGACCTTAAAATTGAGATGAGAGAATAAAAAATAAAGAATTCAAGCTCTGGAAAGTTACAGGTGAAAGGCAAGCCACAGAAGATGTGAGGAAAGCATCCTAAAGGCATAAACATGAATTATGACTATGTGAGGAGCAGAAAGTTCTCCAGGGAGGCTCTAGGACAGGATGTGGATCAGGCTTTATAGGAAGGAATGAGCCATCACAGAAAGCCTCAGTGAGTTACTTGCATTGCCCTTTGCTGTCAGGGAGCTCACACTACCATCGTTCCTTAGGGGACACACATTTGCATGACTGTCCCCAAGCATGGAGGGGAAAAAAAAATATTTTTAACCCCATTTTTAGAACATGTAGTTAAAGGTCTGCCAGAAGGAGCACTCAGATGAACGGCCAAATACTCTCCTGGGTGAGAATTGCAGTGATCCCTTTACCAAAAGGTCAACATTGTTAAATATGATGCTAGTTCTTAAAAAGTTCCAGTGGGAACCAGGAAACTGCAAAGCAGCTAGGCTGCCTTCTATAAAAGGCATGTTGCTAGAAAGGATAATAAAATCTGGAAATAACAAGGCCCAGGATAAATCGGGTGTAATGGGAGATTCCACGTGGCTTTTGAGGGGGCAGTTGCAAGGCACAAGCCTGGAGCCCTCTTGGAGAAAACCAGCCATTGTGTATGCAAGACAGTCTGCTCCTCAGAGTGCACTCAGATCTCCAAAAAGTTCTCCCAGAAGGGCTCTTAAAGAAATTAAGCTGTTGTGGGAAGACAAGAAAGGTCTGTGTAGTTTCTTATTGGAAATATTTTCTTAGCACTCCAAAGCCTTGAAACACACAAAAAAAGCATTTCTTGCTGAACAGAGGTCTGTGGAAAATGCGAGCTATTTCTCTGAAACCCTTGTTTCTGCTCAGTGTCTTTTTCAGTGTTTCAGATAAACCTGTGTTAAAATGCACAGCTGCAATCCCAGCACAGTATAACTTCCTTATCACCCTCCCACATGGAGTTTCCTCACACACTTGGACCTCAGTTTCCCAACTTGCTCTGTGCACTCCTTAAACCCCCACCCCAGAGGTTTGGAAGAGATTTTAGAACATCAATCACTGAATTACTGCAGAGGGGATTTGCCCACCCAGGGCTGAGAGAGATGAAGGAGACAAGAGTCTGTAGGGAACAGACCCAGTCCCTCCAGGGGGTCTCACTGGGTGAAGCTCCAGGTTCCTCTGAGCAGCAGGAGGTCTGCAGAGATGGAGCTGTGTCCTTGGCACCCCTGGCGTGGTTCTTTGTGTTCCATGGGCACGCAGCCCTGTGCGGCTGGGGGCACAGCAGGGAGGGGTGCTCAGAGGCTGCAGGACAGCATTCACACAAACCACCTGGTCCCACAGACCCGGAATTGGAATCTTCTGAGATTCTAATGCTGGTTTTATTACAGAGGATTAATGATGAAAGATAGCTGCAGTCCCAAGGGCTCAGCAATGGGGGTTTCCCAGGAGGTCCCATGGCCCCGCTGTCCCTCCCAGCCCTGAGCTGTGACAACCGCTGGCCCCTCTTGCCCAGCCCATGCTGCCACCACCTTCCCTCTGAGCCAGGGGCTGCCTGAACAGCTGGCAAAGCCTCCTGCAAACAGCACCATGCTTCAAGAGAGCCCTTCAAAGCAGCCTCTGAGCTGGCAGGCACTGACCTGGCACTCAGTGACATCCTAGTGACATCCCTGCTAGCAAATGCGTGGCCCTGATGAACTCTCTGTCCCCAAGGGCACTGGCACATCCCAGCTGCTTGGAGATGGGGCCACTGAGCCCTGTGCTACCCCTGGCTGGGGTGAGGCACCTCCAAGCTCCTCCTGAGTCCTCTGGGAGCAGGGCAGAATAAGAACAACCTGGAAGAGTAAAGGACCTCTGTCCTCCATGGCTGCTGCTCTTCCCTTCCCCACTCTGTGAGACACGAGGGAGGCTGGTGGGCACCTCCATGCCAGCAGAGGGAAGGGCAGCCCACCAGCCCCCGGGTCTGACCCCTTGCCTGAGTGCATCTTGGGGGGTCTGATCAGCCCAAGCCATTATTATCTGAGAGTCTCATTCTCTGAAATTGTCAGCTGCACTTTTTAAAATTTGGTTTCCACTACAAACCGGTACAAAGCCAGCCCAAGCTCTCCAGGGAGGCACAGTTTCCAGCAGACTTCCAGCTTTCACTTACTGCACTCAGATACCTGAATGTAGACAGTGTCTTGCTGCATAATCCCACAACAGGCCCCAAATCCAGCCAGGAGCCAGAGCCAGGCAGGCACAGCTCTGACACAGCACAAGAGAAGGGCACTCAAGAGCTGAGCTTAAATGTCACCCTGGGTTTTACCCAGGGAAATGATGGTTGTTAGTGCACCTGGGTGTGGACAGCCAGGTTGGGAGCAAAGTCCCTATTCCCAACTCCCAGTGTTAAACAAAGCACAGAAATGCACATTTTCATAGTCACCCAGGAGCCAAGGTCTGAAACAAAAGTCACTGTTAGCCACCACCACTGCTGAAGTGGTAGATACTTTGACATTAGCTACAGCCTTGAAATCAACAGCAAGACTTCTCATAAGCACTTTTATTTTTCTGAAAGTTCTATTTCACACTGGAAAAATCTCACTTGAATGAAACATTTCTACCTGGCTCTTCTAAATACTGACCTGGAGCCTGATGCATCATTAAAAGAAATGCTGTGGGATCCCTGAAGCCCCCTAAACATCAACTTTGCCTTTCCAATTCGATTACCTGACCTCACCACAGAAAAGCTACATTTTTCTTCCTTCCGTGTGAGCCTAGAGAGAAGAAAACAAAATGCAGAAGCCGCCGAGGCCAGCTGCAGCAGGCCAGCCGGCATTGGACACGGCGCTGGCGGGGGTCCAGCTCCGGCGCTATATAGGAGCGAGGGAGGCAGCTGGGCTGCAGACGGAGCCTCTGCTGCCCGCTTTGGCCATCACTCACACTCTTCTCACAGCCGAGGAAACTACAGCCTGCCAAGATGTGCAAAGGATTAGCAGCGCTGCCCCACACTTGCCTGGAGAGGTGAGAGCGGCCGGGATGTGCGGGATGCCAGGGGCTGCCTCCCGGCAGGGCTCTGCCAGGGTGGCTGGGGCAGGTCTTCTTGCAGCACAGCCCCGTGGTGGGCATCTCCTATGGGGACTGGGATTGTACAGCTCTGAATGGATAATAAGGGGAGGGAAGCTTGTGGGGGTGTCTCAGTGGGTGCTGCAAGTGGCTGATATCCTTGGCGGGATGAGCGCTGACTCGGTTCCAAACTCCCCACTCTGCCCTGGGGGTCATTCTGCTGGGTGAGTTTGGGCTGCTCCAAACCCAGCCCTCCCCCACTCTGGGCAGGAGTGCTTTATCCTGAGATCTTAATTTTTGCAAAACACAGAGGAGGAGAGGAGGAAAAAATCAGGACAGAGGTTTTGCCTTTCTGAGGTGAAAACAGCCCTGTCTCCAAAGCGCCTCACAATCCTCTTTTAATTGCCTTCGAGTCACTCACGCATGGAATAGCCAGACCTGGCCCCTCTCGTGAGGCTCAGCCCTGTACAGAGCACCAGCTCTGCTCCCCCTGTGGCACCCATCATCATCTTCATCCCTACCCACTCTGGTGCTCGCCCCAAAACCTGCGCCTGATGGTGGCAGAGGCTCCTCTCAAGCCCCTTGGCTCCAGCCCCTGGCCATTTCCATGCTGATTGGAACCTGTCCTCTCCTCTGTTCTCATGGGCTTTGGAGGGGGTCGAGTGAGAAGCAGAGATGCAAAGCAGCTGAAGTCTCACTTGCAGCAGCAGGGCACTCAATGCTTCAGCTTAGGAGGAAACTTAGGAAAAGAGTCAAGTGAATCCCTCAGTGAGGGTTACCTAACACCTGCAAATGCCTTAGTACTGGTTTTTGGATGAGAGTGACAGTGGGAAGTTCACTGCCCTGAGGGGAGCTCCAGAGAAGTTCCAGTTGAAATTGTGCCACTGGGGGCTGATGCTGCTTGCCTAAAAGGCAAATTCTCATCACAAGCACAAACAGGAGTGCAGGCCTGTGATGATTGCATTGTTGGAAACTTGTCTTTCAGCCGTCCCCATGAATCCATGTTGACCTTGCCTGCTGCCCTGCAGTCTCCTGTGCCATGGGCAGCCAAGAGCACTCTTCCAGTTGTGGGTGATCCACATGTTTCTGCTCTGCTATTGCCCTTGTCACTCTTCTGACACTTTTTAACAGTAAATGTTCTTAATAAAGATTTTCTCTCACTTCTGCTATGCTGATGTTTTCATCTGCTATGCCCTCAAATCCTCAGTCTTGAAGGCTTCACTCACACTTTGCCATGCAGAGTGAGGACTGCATTTGTCTCCTGTGCATCACCTTGTATTGGTCTACAAAGCTTTCCAGTTGCTTCACTGCCAGTGTCGTAAGACCCTCCTGCAGCTCCCCACAGCTTGCCCCAAGTGCCGTACCCGGGAACTGAAATATCTCTTGCTTGGCTGTTGACCCCTTCTGCCACTGCTTGTGAGGCTGAACAGCATGGTCGCAAGGTGGTGTTCCCCCAGCATCATCCCCGCAGGTGTGTGCCACCTCTCCCACACTGTCACCCCTGGACTGACCTTCCTCTGCAGCTGCCTGGGGTCTGCAGAGCCCGTCCAGGTGCCCTGCCAACCCAAGGGGCTGCTCCGCCTGGCTCTTCCCCACAGCACATTTGCTGGCCTCTTCAGAGAGGGATGATAGGTTGAAAGGAATCTCTTCCTATGGCCAGAGGAGCCTTGACTCCTCTCCAATAGACCATATTTGTCCATGTGTCCAGCACGGGTCTGACACAGCTGCCACTGACATGCCCATACAGCATCAGTCTTGCAGCTTTATGGCTCCTCAAATCCCCTCTGGAGGCTTTCGCACATGAAGGGGCATTTCTTCTGCCACCCCCCTGCCCTCAGGCACAGTATCACCTTTAGCTTTCAGCTATGGCTTTAAACTCCTTTGAGCTTCTATTTTTGTTTTGTTTTTAAAGCTGGAGTCTCTCCTGGCCCTCCTCAGCAGCCCTTCTTGCTTTTGATATGTTTGACAGGGCCCATATTTTCTATTAATGCTTCTTGGAAGCTATTTCTCAGACTTTTTCTTGGCTTGCTCCCTTATGTTCTCACAGTTAACCTTCCACCATTTACAGTCCTCTTGCTTTTTCTCACTCAGCCATAGCTGGTTGTTTTTGTTTTTTTTTAAAGATGCCTTTTGTGTTTATAGCTGTGGTTTTTTTCCCCCTGCTGTTTAGCCTTCCCTGAAGCCTTGCTTGAAAGCTTGTAATCCATCTGCTGGAGGACGCCAGGATGGTGTCTTTAAATAGCCCTTCCCTCCTTCAGCCTGCAGGCTTTCAGCCTGCTTCTGTCCTTCCTCACTTCCTTTTAACAACCTTCCTTATCTGTGCTGTCTCTACAGATGTCATGAAGGTCCCACTGCCAGAGAATTGCTCTGGTGCAGAGGAGAGGCTCTTGCTGCTGTCCCCACACGTACAGGGCTCCAGCAGGGTGGGCAGCACCGGGGGTCCCTTGGCAACACTATGGGATGGAGCAGGATGGGACTGCTGAGGGCCTCAGTGACTTTTGAGCCTGACAGCTCTTGGCCGTAAGTCACAGTCAGAGGGTGGGAATCAGAGAGCAAGGTTTTGAGCCAGGTCTGAGCACTTGCTGTGTGAAGCCATCATCAATTGCATCCAGACCTTGTGTAGGTATTGGCCTCATCCACACCAGGGCAGGGGATCCCCAGGTGCTGCTCTGACAGCAGCAGAGTCCCAGTCCTTGTCTTCCCAGCTCCTTGGGTCATCCTGGGCTGTTTGGCTCTTGGTGTCCCTGCTCCCAGCACAGCTTGTGTTACCCCTCTGCCTGCTCAGGAACTCCTGGTATCCACTGTCCTTGCTTCCGAGGTGGGCAGCCCCCCGGCCCCTTGCTCCTGCCCTGTGCTCCTGCCATGATGTGACACATGGTCCCGTTGCTTGGAAGGGACTGTGTCTGCTGCACAGCACTGGGCACTGCCAGGGGCTTTACTGTGGCAGCATCCCCACTGCTCCCTCCCCAGCGTTGGAAGAGGGACAAGGAGGCACCCAGCATTTCTGCTCAGCCCCAGCTGAGAGATGCTCCCTGAGCCCCTGTGTCCCATTCCTGCAGGAACCCGTGGCCACAAGCACAGATGCCTGGGAGAGCAGAGCCAAGGGAGAGGCCAGCCTGTCCTCGGCTTTCCTGCAGCACCCTCTGCCCCCTCCCAGTGCTTTGGTGCTAAGGGGGCTGCCCACTTCCCCTGCCCACTTCACCTGCTCTCTGTCCCTGCAGCTGTGCCATCCCCATGGGTCAGGGCCATGCCAGATGGTCCCAGTGTGGCAGTGCTGGCCAGTGGGGTGCCAAGGGGCAACTGAGGCTTGCCAGAGAGCTGGGCCCAGGACATCAAGAGCCAGCTCAGGCTCAGAGCACTTGTCTGCATTTTATTTATCTATTTACAGCATGATGAAGAGCAGCATCCCTGTCCCAGACACCTCAGTGTGGGAGCATGGCAACTTTGTCACCTTTTCCCGAGGTCCTGAGCTTTGCAAGGTTCAGGTTTTCTCAGAAGCACTAGCAATGGAGACTGTCCCTGTAGCTGCTGACGTTGTCCATGATAAGAGCTGTGTTTCTGGGTGTGCAGTGAGTGCCCTGTGCTGTACATCCACTGCCAGTGGGCCCTGCAGCCCCAGGCTGGGCTGCTCTCTCTGCCTGGTCCTGCTGCCCACCTTCATGCAAGGGTGGCTCCTCAGAGGCAGGTTTCTGTAGCAGAAATGGGGGGCAGCTGGCAGGGAGCAGAGCAGAGCAGACACCTCTGTGTTGGGTCTCCAAATGTCACCCATGGGGATTGGCAGGTGGAAACCAAAACACAGCGAGGTTTACAAGGAGGAAAAAAAAGAAAGGAATTGAAATGAAATAGCAGACATAGCAATGGAGCAATCATCCACAGAGGGCTTGTGAAAATAAACAGCAGAGAGGAAAATTGCAAAGACAGGGAGCTGTAGCCCGGCTTTGCCAGCCATGCTGAAAGCTCAGCCTAGTCAGCCTGTGAGGAGCAGCCTGTCCCCTTTCCTTCACCTCCTATGCCAGCAAGATGACCTAGAAGCCACCAAGTGTCACTCTGCAAAGATGGGGACTGGGAGGGGTCTGTTTTCACCCCTTTATTTCTTCAACCTCATGCAGCACACCTGAGTGTTCCTTGCAAAAGCTCAGCTTGCTCTTGCTACCACCCCTGAGCTGCAGTGGGGGTGGGGGGAGCCTCCTCAGCAGTTTTAGATGCTCAGGACCTAATTACTACTTGTATTGCACAAAAGGGAACCTTTTGGGGGACAGCTGGGCCTGCTGCCAAGCCCTAGGACCCGCTGTTTTCTCTGCATCCCCCAAATGCAGGTCTGGAGCGTGGCCTTGGTGCAATGGGAAGTGGCAGTCAGCCTTTGGCAGTCTTCAGCGCCTGAAACCTTTTTTCCCTCTCTGCCCAGAGAAGGCAGCACCCAGGAGGTGCCTGTTTACAAGACCCTTCCCATTGCAGATATAAGGCTTATATATTACTGATAAACACGCTATATGTCTATACAAGGGCTCTGAGTGCTGTCAGCAGTGTGGGGCTGGTGGCACAGCGTGGGGTGGCACCATGGGTCAGGAACCTCCCAGCATGGCACCTCTTCTCTGAAGGCAGCTCCTTCACCTCCTCACAGCCCTTCTTCAAGCTTGTCTCTATAGAGTCTGAGTGCTGCACACACATCCCTAATTCAGCCCCAGAGCAGCCTGACAGCCCTGCTGATACAATTATCCTGGCCACAGATGGGGACGGAGCGAGGAGATCAAGATCAAGAGCTGCCGCTAATGCGCAGTGCCTGTTTGGAAATGCCACAGACAGGCACAGCCTTTACAGCATTAGGGTCCATTTGTTCATCTGGAATTAATTACAAAGTGGGTGCAAAGTGAGTGTCCCACTGCCCTGTTCTTCTGCCTGACCTGTCTCTGCTCCTCCCCTGCTGCAGGGCCAAGGAGATCAAGACAAAGCTGGGCACACTGCTTCAGAAGCCTGATGCGACCATTGACTTCATCATCCCCTACCCCGAGAAGCCGGAGAAGCCACCCAAGGCCCAGAAGTGAGTACTGCACTGGGCTGGGCTGCAGCAGTACCTGTGCCCAGCCAGTGGGGTGAATACAAGCCCTTGTGGGATGCAGAGGAGCTGAAGCCCTGCTGTGGGCTGGCACACCAGGCTCTAGGTGGCAGGCAGCTCGTGGCATGCTCCTTGTGACCTGCCTGCTAGGTGCAGGCTCAAGAAGTTATGTCAGGGCATCATGAGACGTGTCAGGCACATCTAGCTCTATGGAAACTAGATTTCCCATGGAAACTCAATTTACTTTTGATGAGATTTCGTGTTATTCGATAAAGGTTTTCCCAAAGGCATATGGCACTTGGACTTCTCTGAGTCACCTGCCTCAGCCCAGAGGTACCAGCCTTTGCAGCCATCTGGCTTTGGGGTGGCAGCATGTCCCTGAGCTGGGTGCACAACCTCATGGCACAATGCCTGGCTCGGGGCAGCTTTGTGGTGATGGGACCTCCTCAACTTATGGCCTTTAGCTTGACCACTGCTCTCCAGCACTGAGCTGTGTATAGTACTGTCTTATCAACATTTTTTAAAGCACATGAAACATTAATTATTTTGCCTGCCAATCCAGAGGGGTGATATGCAGGGGGACGTTTGCCAGCACGGTGCCTGCCTGCCACAGCGCTGCCTGGTGAGAGCTGCCCGTGCCAGGGAGGGCTGACAGAGCCCGGGGGATTGTGTGGTTCTCACTCCATCGCTGCCTCTGTGGCAGAGACACATTTGTCTCCATTAGCCATCCCCGCAGAAAGCTGGAGAACATCTCCAGTCTGTCTGGAGGAGCTGTTTTCCCCTACACTGCATCACTGTGCTGCCCTGGCATCACTCACCTGTCAGCATCTCATTCGCAGTTAATATAATCCTAGAGACATTCAGATAATGGGAAAGTGAATTTGGTGATTTCCAGAAAATCTGGATTGTGTTAGGTTGCTGCAGCGATGCTCTTCCTCACTGGGGTGAGAAGTCACCTGACAGGGACATGGGGGCAGGGAGAGCTTTGATCCTTGATAGAAGTGCAAACACAATTCAAGGTCCAGAAAGTGAAGGATAAGAACCCCCTGTCATGGTGCCTACTGCTGATGGTTTGGTGACAAGTGAGGGCTGGTACCCACCCTGAGCAAGCCTGGCATTCCTGCCACTCTCCTTTCCCTGCTGCAGCCACTCGGGCAGCGTGACATGGCTAGGGATCAGCACCTGTACTTCCCCCAGAGCCACCACTGAAGCTTCTGGGCCCCCAGGACCAGGACAGGCTGTCCTGCCCACTCTCCATCCCTGCTCCCAGGGATGCTCTGCTCAGCCCAGGGGGTTTCAGTCCCTATGTGTGGCCCCTGCAGCAGCAAAACAAGAGAGTGCAGCACTGCCTGCAGGGACTGGAGATTGTCCACAGCCAGCCCAGCACTCAGTGCCGAGCAGGGGGCTGCCCTTGCCCTCCAGTCAATGCTGGCAGAGATGCAGGGAAGGAGCTGGGAGCCCAGGGCAGCTTGTTCAAACTCCTCGGGGCTTAAATAAAAGAACAAAAAAGCACAAACAAAAAAACCCCACAAAAGTCTTCAGTCTCATTGCAAATATCACACTGAAAAATATATTGAAGAAAAAAAAAAGAGGAAAAACCGTGCAGATGGAAAACATTGGAGGTTTCCAGGGGGAAGGGCGCCGAGCCCAGTGACCCGTCCCGCCGCAGGGCGTGGGAACGGGGCAGGCGGGCTGTGGGAGTGGAGAGCACTGACCCCGGCCCCAGCAGCACGGGGCCGCAGTGACCAAGCCCCTGTGGCCAGCGGGGAGCATCTTTCCCCACCCCAGCAGGAAAACACAGAGATGCTTCCCAGCCGCCCGCAGAGCCCCTGCGCTGCCGTCCCGTGTGTGGGCGCTGGGGTGAGGAGGAGCCCTGTGGCTGCAGAAGGAACTCGCTTTGCAGCTCAGCCGCAGTTCTGCTGAAGCGCGGGGGAATTCGCCCTCCCCACCTCATCCTCACCCTCCCTGCACCTGGCTCTCCCCTGGAGAAGGGCACTTGTGCTGTGATGCAGCAGCATCCCTATTCCATCCCCAGACCACTGCCTCTGCTCTCAAAGTCTCTTGTTACTCCATTCCTCCCCATTTTAAAAGGAATTATTGAAAAACCTGGAGGCCAGATAGAGGCTGTGGGGTAACCTGGACTACCTGGGCTTTCTTTACGGTTCTCAGGCCATCTCCAGAGGAGGCTCTGCAGTGGCGTGATTCCTTGGAGAAGCTCCTGCAAAACCCCTGTAAGTTCACATCCTCCTGTGGTTGGTCACCTCCCCTCTTTCCATGTCCCCTCGGGTGCTCAGCGAGGGTTTGGCCCCCCTTGCACTGCCAGTGCTCAGTGAGGGCTTACCTCCCCCTTGCCCCCCAGATGGGCTGGCCAGCTTCCGCAGCTTCCTGCGCTCTGAGTTCAGCGAGGAGAACGCCGAGTTCTGGGTGGCCTGCGAGGACTACAAGAAAACCAAGTCCCCTGTGAAGATGGCAGAGAAGGCCAAAAAGATCTATGAGGAATTCATCCAGACTGAGGCACCCAAAGAGGTCAGTGGCCACAGGGCATGAGATGGTACCGGGAGGAGTGAGGCTGCTGCCCTGTCAGCCTCCATCCCAAAGGAGAGCGATGGCTGCAGGGCACCTCGTGCCATGGCTGAGGGGCTCGGAGGGCTGTATCCTTGTCAAGGGGCAGCCCCATTCCCACATGCTGCACTCCCATCTTTCACAAACCTGGAGCCCCTGTTGGCATGCTCAGCCTCTGCTGGGCTGTCTCCAGCCACGGGCACCCCCAACACATGCCTGTCTCCCCCTTCCCCACAGAGGCGTGACATCAGTCATAAGGGTTGACAATGTACAGTAATCTTCCTCCCCAAGATAGCTTTACAGCAGGACAGAGCTCATCCTGACAGCTTTGCCACCAATAATTCTTCCAGAGAAATGAACCTGCTTCAGTCCCTCCCCTCGCTGTTTGCATGATTGTTGGTGGGACAGAGCAGGCAAGGGGAGACCGTCACTCAGCCCTCCAAAGGCAGGCTCCCATCCCTCTTACACTCTCATGACAGGTGAACATCGACCACTTCACCAAGGCTGTGACCATGAAGAACCTGGTGGAGCCATCAGCAACCAGCTTTGACATGGCCCAGAAGAGGATCTTTGCCCTGATGGAAAAAGACTCCCTGCCCAGATTTGTGCGGTCGGAGTTTTATCATGAGTTAATCAAGTAGCAATGCAGCGGGGCTATGCGAGGCATCCCCACTGCTTCTGTCTAAACACCTGCCCCCTCTCCTGCAGCCGCTTTGCTTTCTTGATACCACCCTAGAAGAGCACCCAGGGGTGTTGCTGAACACCTCCCCCCCATGCTTTGGACTGTCAGATGTCCTGGTGTTTCCTCTCTTACCATCTCTTTCCTCTCCCACAAAAGACCAATTTGCAGAAACTCCCTGGAGTTGAGACCCAGAAAGGTGAGGGAGCAGCCCCAGCTCCGCAGTGACCCGGAGTCACATGGCCAGCTGACACATCCCTGGTGCTGTGGAGTTTGGCGTTAGCTGGAGGCTCTGAGATGCGGACTTTGCCTTCCTAGGACTCCTTAGAACATGATAATTTTTCTCCCAGTGTTGCCCATATTGCTGGTTTGGCCCAGGCTCACTCCCTCCTCCCAACTTCCCAGGGTGCTGCTGAGACTGCACAGGTACCCTGCAGGTGTTTCCCTCCCTGGCCAAGGTAAGGTGAGACACATCCACTGCCTGATTGGCATCACCTTCCTTTAGAAAGCAGCAGGCACAGTGACAGCTGTCCAGGGCTGGGGGCATAGCAGGGACAGCAGTGACACGTACAGCAAGGATGGCACTGCGACAAGGATGGCAGGGACTGCTGTACGGCAGAACCAGGTGCCACAGGGTGTGCCTGGCTGGCACCAGGGCTGAGCAGAGCAGCCTGTGGCATCGCTTCCCCAGCAGCTCCACTCGGAGTCAGCCTGTTTGCTTCACTCCAAACACAAAAACAAGAGGGTAAAATGAGACCTGTTGGTCCAAAACACCGGGACTGTTTAGCAACCCAGAACTGCTCGCTCCAGCCTTTGCAAGATGCCCTGAGCTCCCAGGGCACGTCCTGTGCCACATCCCAGTGCACAGCTGTCATGGTATGCTGGGATGGCAGCTCCAGGGGCTGCTGCAGGGCTCTCTTGTTTCAGTCGCTTCTCTCTGCAGTAGGCATGCCAAAGCAATACTTCTGCACAAACCCAACACAGGGGCATCGAGGAGGGAGGGAAGGTGTGCTGGGGGGAAAGAAAGCTGAAATTCCAGCTGTTCAGATTCAATTTGAAAAATCCAAACCAACCCCCAAAAACCAAATAGAAACTCAAACCCATCACTGGAAACATGAAAAATAACCCCCTGGCTTCTAGAACAGAGTGCAGAACCTGCTGAGTTTGTGTAGCCCACGTCACTCTCTTCTGTCTCCCCGTATCTGCCCAGGCCATGTGTTTCCATAGGCTGTCTCTAAAATGGACCAGCTGCTTTGTAAAGGTTCAAAGCCAGCCCTCTGCTAACAGAATAAATCACACCTGAGGATGGGGCAAGGACATACATGAAAAGCAGCCCCCAAGGTCTCATTTCAGCCTTGAGGGAAATATGATAAACTCCTGCTCCACGGGGCCTGGATGGTTCATCCCTGTGTTGGTTTCCTGGTGCATCATCCACAGGGTCGTGGCTTGCAAAGAACTGCTTCAGCCAGCAACCTGACAGGTGCCAGCAAAATATCCATGGCCCTGCTGCCTACTGGCATTCCAGACCAGTCCCCTTCCCCAGACTCAGCCTTGCTGCCAGTCATGGGACTCCACGCAAAATGCAGTAACATAAACAATGGATTTTCCAGCCTCTTCAAGACTTGCAAAATCTGATCAAAACCCCACCAGCCCCAAATATTTACATGTTGTCACTATGGCAATGAAGAAAAATACATCCCGAGCTGCAGGAAATGGGCTGTGTTTTCCAGGCAGGAGTGGGGAGGCAGGGAAAGGATGGAGGCTGTCACAAACGTGGCTCTTTTTTTAAGCTCTGGAGCAAAAGGCCTGGGAAAGTTGGTGCTGGAGCAGCAGGGGTGATGATCACAGGCATTCCCCTGGGGTGAATGCAGAGGGTGGCTTGGGTGATGCTAAAGAGCCCAAGGGAGCCCACGAGCAGCAGGAGGGTCCCATCAAAAGGGCACAGGAGCTCCCAGCAGTGTCCACCATTCAGGTGGGCAACAAGGGGGAGGCAGAAGCGGGGCTGGCTGTGGGATGGGGGCTTGGCCAGCCCCTCTGCTGCAGGGTGCTCCCCCCACGTCTGCCTCCACATGCTCCCTGCGCCCTCCCAACGCCTCCATGAACTGGTGTCAATACAAATGGGTTCAGCATGTTCAAGCTCCTCATTTACAGCGTGACTCAGAAATGCAAAACCAAACAGGCTTCCCAGCAGAAAGACCTGGATTTTTCATTTCTAGTTAATCCTTTGGCAGCTATTTCCAGATTCCCCCACATGTTTCACAGTTAAATGCCGCCACCACCAATGCCATAATTTCGGGATGCCACCAGAGGCTCTTGCTACACACCATCAAACCCTGGGACATCACTGCTGCAGCAGCAACATGTGGGGCAGGGAGAAGGTGTCTAGGTATGTATGTGCTGAAAAGAAAGGTGCAGGCTGGATTCAAGAGAGATGAAACAGCTCTGTTGGCAATCCCTCCCTCGCTCAATTTCTGCTAAAATGTTGGAAGTCTACTTTGGGGGCTGCCAGTGATCTACTGGGTGGCCAGAAAATGTGCCCACGGAAGCGTTTTGGAGTTCTAGGGAAGTTGTGTTTGTGTAGAAGGGTCATTTGGCTAATTACTCAAGCAGGCTTGCCCAGACAGGTGGCAACCCCTGTACCAACCCCATGGCCCAGCTTTTCACAGGCCCAGAAGTATTTACTATTGAGCTGATGCCAACCATCATATTTCTGGTAGGAGATACTGCATGTATTTTATCACTCTAGCTCCCATGAAATTTGGCATATATAGCAGTATATAAACACAACATGTACATCTGTATTCCTGTATTCATATATACATGTACACACACATATATTCTTGTAACACGGGCATCTCGACCCCTGGGAGTCAGAGAGCCAAAAAGCAGAGTTTCTGGATGTGGTGCTTGGGGTCCATCACAGAGAGGAGTGTGAGTGGGTTTTGCATGGTCCCAGACCCTCTTGAGGGAAACCTTGGTCATCCAGCTGAGTGAACACAAAGGTGCATCCTCCAGGACCACCCTGTGCCCGTGGCCTCTGTATGCCACCCTGGCACCTGGGCTGGTGCAGGAGGCAGGTCTTGTGCTCCCTGAGGGAGCAAGGGGCAAGGCAACCCCACGCTGCAGCCAGGGGCATGGGGCACCAGGCACTGCCTCCACGTCACCCTGGCACCCATTCCCTGCCACAGGCACATGTGGGAAAGGGCTCCTTGCAGCTGCATCCCTCAGAGGAACACCAGGAGATGGTTTGATGTGTGTTTACTGGTGACTTCAGCAACCTGGAGCCTCGCATCTTATCAGTCACAGGGTAAACCACCCAGCTCTTGCCCTGTGTGCTGAAGCTGGGCTCTGCCAGGGCTGCCCTGTCCCAGACTTGGGCATTGCCAAAGCCCAGTGGCTGAGGGTGTCCCAGAGCTCATCCAGGCTCCTCTCAGGCCTTGGTCACTCCCTGGAGGGTACTGCACACAGTGGCCAAGGGCTGGAGCAAAGGCAGGAGGGCAGATCAGCTCCTCACACACGAGAGCTGCAGGTTTTCAGTCTGGAGTTCTCCATGGGATTTCCACTGGAGGTATTCATTTGGGGAAGATGTGAGGTGCTGGTGTGCAGCAAGGAGTTGTGTTAACCCATATTCATGTACCACTCAGTAATCCACACATAAACATGTATTTCTGCTACTGTCTCAATGGACTGTTCATTTTGTCTCTTTGTACTGAAGGTGCAGCATTTTCTTACCCACTACAGAGCACTCCCAAAACTTGTGCCCAAAAGCCCTGGCAAGATCAAAAGCCTCTGAGAGCTTCTGCTGCATTGATGCAGGGGTTTCTCAGTAAACTGGAAAGGGAATCACCCCAGAGAGCTGATCCAGAAGAAACACCCCAAGGCCAGTGCAGGACAGGCACCCCCAGCCCCACTGCTGCCTCAGGCTTTGGCTCCCAGGGTCAGCTCCTGCTCCAGCAGCAGCAGCTGGGGTGCCCCAGGGCCTAGGCCTGAGCAAGGAGCAGCCCTGCTCTCTGCATTCACAGGGCACGGCCCAGGGACAGGCCCAGCTTTGAGATAAAATGTGTTCTGTCTCCTCGGGGTTGCAAAGCGCCTGCATCAGAGAAGGGCTCTTTGATGTTCCCCACTCCAAAGCTGTCAAGGGGGGCCCCACACTCACCCCAGACCCTTGGTGAGGATGGCTAATCCCCATGCTGAGCTGATGGTCAGGCAAGGCATAAAAAACCCATATTCCCCAGGCTCATGGTGCTGAAGGTGTCTGAAGGATATAATTGTTGTTGTTTCATCAGCTGTTTCATCTTTCTGTGACTTAATCTCTGAGTGAAGCCACTTGTAACATAACTTTTTAGAGCAACCTTGTCCAGTGAATTGGATCTCTGTGCATTTCCTTTGTTCACATAATGGTATTTTAGAAGGGACTAACGCAAACATTTTTATTTAGACTACATTCATCATTATTTAAATATTGATACAGTTTTTTTGGTAGTTACCAAGAGTTCCCAGTACCAGGGGAAAATAAAACATAGCCACATGCTTGGCTATGTTCACCGCTTTAGCAAGCCTCTCCATCTCTCAGCTGAACATGCATGGTGATATGTGTTAGTACACTGAATAAGTACAAAATAAAGCATATGTTAAAAAAGAAGTTTCTCTACGGGCGTGGAGAGCCACAGCCTCCTCCTGCCATGCCAAAACCCCGGTGTGAGAGCTGTTGTCTGGCCTGGGATGCAGAGTGCAGGATACACAGTGGCCAGAGCGGCAACATCGAGTGAAGGAGAGACCAAGGCTGGGGGACAGTGAGACACCTGCCCATGGCAGCAATCCTGCAGCTGCCTCCCCTGCTTCCCACTGCAGCTCAGTGCCAAAGCCCACAGCAAAGACCGTATCTCACCACAACAATTAAAAAAAGTAAGCTGCCTGCTGGCAAAGCCCTGGAGCAGTAATGAGATAGACACATTCCTCCTACCATCTTCAGGAAAAGTGAGACATGCTGCTACTGACATACATAAATAACACCTTAAAAAACTCCAACTTTGTCAAGTATGCCCAAGCAGGGCCTTTCCTCCTCAGATATGGTGGTCCTATTCCCTCACAAACTGCTTCTTACAAGCCAGGACAGGCAAACCTGAGAGAAGGAACATGTTTCCATTCTGCTCTGCTGCAGTGTTTAACCTGGGAGCCTGAAGGTCGCAATTTATAACCTAGGAAATAATAAGCCTCCCCCAAAGTGACAGCTCTGCACAGCCCTAGGAAAGATCCTTGGCTGGCATAAACGTGGTGCTACAGAGGGAGCAGTGGCCAGAGGGAAGAGCTTCCCGTGATGTCTGAGGGAGGCTGAGCTTCCCCGCGACTGTGGCTGTGATGACTGAAGGAGGCTGTCCGAAAAGTTTTGGTCTCCCTTCAAGAAAGGGTAGGAGCTCTTCCAGTGCCTGATACTGCAATGCAGCACAGCCTGAGCTCTGAGCAAACACTCCTGACAGCCTGGGCACTTGGAAGCTATGAACAGCTAAGGACCAGAGTCAGCCCTTTTCACCTAAACCTTTGCAGGTTAGAAAGGGGAGATCACAGTCCCCAGCGCTTCCCTTGGCTTCCTCTCTGCCCTGCACATCACTGGGTGTCACACGGTGACCTCGCCCATCTGGTCCCTCTGTGGGCAGAGCCAGGGCTGACATGAGCTCCCCAGCACCCTCCTGGGCTCGCAGAGCCCCGGCACACGCAGCAACTGCCCCCAACTCCTGCCAGACACAGACCCCAGCACTCCTACACCGACCTGTCGGAGGAGGGTTTGCTACACACACTGAGCCTGGACTGGGTTACAAATGCTGGCTGTTGCATGACATGGGATACAACTGGGACATTAGACAGCTATTGGAGACAGCTCTGTTGCTTCATGCCAATGAATGCTTTTGCTGCCCTATATTCTGCAAGAGCCTGGCCCGCCCCTGCCTTGATGCAGGTTCAGGCGCACTGAGAGATGATGTTGGAGTTGCAGTCTAAGCTGTGAGTGTGATTTCTTTTGCAGTTTTCGGGCCCACAGCCAGCACCAGGTGGGCTGACCAAGTCCAGGTAGTATGGGGACTTGAGGAAGCGGCGGTAAGAATCCTTTTCCATGAGGGTGAATATTTTTCTCTGAGCCTCATCAAAGCAGGACAGTGTGGGCTCCAGCATGTTGTGGCTTGTTTTCTCCCGTGTGCATGAATCCAAGTTCACCTGTGGGCCAAAGGGACAGCATAAGTAGAACCTGTCCCAGAAGGGCACAGGAAAGGGAATACCCAAGTGTCTCTCTACCATGTGTGCTTGGTGAGCAGTTGTCTGAAATGGCCGTTTGACACCCTGTAACCTCAGCAGAATCTGTGCAGCTGGATACCAATGCATCCCTGCTACCAGAAGAGCTGTCAGGAGAGACTGAAACACATCCCTCTGGGATGCAGCCAGCCAGGAAACTCAAATTACATGGGTGCAGCTGAAACATTGGGAATCATAATCCCCTGGGGCTTCTCCCGTTTGAGCGTGCACGTGGAATGGCCATGTGGTTGTAACATGTTCTCTTTATCCAAGTTTAATATAAAATCAATAAAAACCTCACCATGTCCTTGTTAACTAGCAGAGAAGCAGAAGCCTTCATCTCTTGTGAAACTACTGACCTTTGCTTGCCTGTGCTGCTGGTTCAGAATTTAGGGTGGTGCGTTTGCCCAAGGAATGTTTAGTGCACATACCTCTTTTGTGGCCTGCACTGAGATGAACTCATCATAGATCTTCCTGGCCTTGGGGCTGAGCTTGGCTGGTGACTTGGTTTTCTTGTACTCCTCACAACTGACCCAGAACTCGATATTTTCCTCACTGTACTCAGATTTGAGAAAAGCACGGAAAGCAGCCAGTCCTCCTATGGATTGTTCAGAGGAAAACCAGGTCAGGCAAGAGTGTTGCTCCCTGGACAATCGCACCCCCAAATCCCAGCAAACAGTGATTGTGACTTCTCCTCCCCAGGGCTGAATGAGGAGCTGCCCTGGGGCTGGCAGTGGGGACAGCTCGTGCATGCCAGGGAGGCTGGAATTCAGACAGGCCCCATGAGGATGTCACACGTGGGGCCCCAGCTGCCTGTTCCCCTACTGTGACCTTCAGTGTCCCTGCCAGGGGAACACAAGCAACTTGTGTGTTCCCAGGAGGCCTCAAGGAGACAGTCAGCACACTCCACAGAGTGTCAGACCATGGGAACAATATGAAGGCAACGTCAAGGACATCAATGTAACTTGCCCAGAACCAATGGGAAGACAAAGTCTCCCATGGGCTCAGCTGCAAATAATATCTCCAGTTTTTGGTTCTTGTTTAACCCACCACTAACTGTGTGTCCTGGTCTTGCCCTCCTCTTGCACAAGGGCTAAACCTGTTGCCTTCAGAAAAGAGACAGCACAGCAGTAGGCCAAAACCACACTCATAATACATTGGGATTGACCCCTGCCTTGGATCTGAGCAAGAGGCCCCTTCCCCACCCCTCCCGGACGTCTGTGTGGCCAAAGGAGATATATCCTGTGTGCCTCTAAGAGATGTAAGTCTCGTGTCCTCTCTAGCAGATATGTGCTGCAGGCAGCGTAAGAACCCTCTTCACTTACTGTCATGATGGATCAAATTTTCCAAAGAGTCTGCCCATTTTCTCACTTCCTCTTGGCTAAGTCTAAGAGGAGACAAAGGGAGAAACACAGGGCTTAGTTAAAGAGAGTACAGAAAGGATAAATTTGGTTTGTTTCTCAGCACCACTAGAAAATCTTTTTCCCTGATTGTTGTAAGAGCATACACAAGAGACTGAGAATGAAATATCAGCTTGTTTTACAGATATCCCCAGGGATCCCAGATCTAACCTACAGAAATTTGTCTGCAATCCTCATCACCAGCCATGGGCTAGAAATTAATTTTCTGGGAAAAAATTGCTGTGGAATTTGTGTTTACTTTGTGCCTGGCTACATCTCTTGCTGGAGCACAGACCTGGAATTACTCTTACAGGTCTTATCAGTGAAGTCCAAAGGGCTGATTCCTTTAACCTGCCAGGGGAGCAGTAGCTATGTGGAAGAGAGGAATGTGGGAACTAGAAACACATGGGGAGCACATCCTGCATTCATTTCCTCTACCATACTAAAACACCCTAGAATTCATCTGTTCCAGGAGCAAACCTTGGCTTTTGGAGTCCTCTTTGGAGGGAACACTTGTATCCTTGCTGCTTGGGGGGAGCAGTAATGCCCTGACAGGCTGCTGGCTGTTTTGTGTGCCTACACCTCTGTGCAGCTGTGTGGACCATTGCACAAATCCAGTGCAAAGAGGGAGAGATGCTGTTTCTGCAATGTGTCCAGTTGCACTGGGTCTGGAATGGAGTCATTCCCCTGTGTAGGACACTGTACACACCCTCCCCTGTGCACATTCAAATTGAATCATGGAAGTGGTTGCAGGACAGGACTTCTAGTTCAGCATTCTTCATGGAACTTGAAGTCCTCAGGTGCTGATAGTGAGCTGACAGGACTATCAACACCTGAGGGCTACTGCCACACTGGATCCGAGCACAGGTGTGCAGGAAGAACTGGGATGCAGCAGCAGAAACACTACTGGAGTCCAGCTTGGTGAAGGAGTAAACAACATGCTGCAGCCAGTCTGGCATTAAGTAGGTGACAGCACCTGCTCTTACCTCTGGCTCGAAGATATCTTCTCCTTCTTGCCCTGGGAAGAGCTGTAGTCACAGGAATCCGACTTCTGCAGCAAGAAGCCCAGACGATGCTTCATGTCTTTGGCACTGAAGGAAAAAAAATCATGGAGGAGATGAAAACAATTCTTTGCACTCCCTCTGCAGCCTCCTCACTGCACAGGCTCCTCCAGCACTACTCAGTGACACAAATGCAGGTCACTGACAGGGATTTCAGTGCTGATTTTCCACTCATTGCATAATGCACATTTTTGTTTCTAGACAAATGCAGTAATGCCAACAAATCATCTTTCATGTTCAACAGCTTCTTGCCAAGAAGGTCCTCAGCCTGGAAGCAGGTGGCAAAGGGGGAGAAGCTGCTGCTTTTCTACTGTTTACAGTAAAAATATTGTGATAGAAAAGCATCACCATGCTCTGTGTGTCACCTCTCCTTGAGCTGATTTGCCCAGCTGCCAATGTGTGGTTCTTACACCCTTACTAATCCTTTCCTGCAGCCCCTGACATTTCCCCACGTCATCACCCAGCCACAGGAACAGCAGGGCCATGCCAGGCCACCCCACCAAGCCCATGACACAGAGGAAGGGGACGAAGTCACTGACTTGGAGCCAGACTGTGGGGTGAGATCAGGGGATGAGCCAAGAGCTTCACCACAACCAGCCCACGCTGACTGCAAGCTGCTCCCTTGCTTTACAGCAAGCTCCTCTGAAGATTCATCCTTAATTCTGTTCCACCTTCCAGCATGCTCAGGACAATCATTTCCTCACAGTAGGTTCTAGATATGCAGCTGATACTGGCCTTGGGACCTCTCTGGGTTTCCTTCCAATTTAAGAAGGAGGGGTGGGGGTAAACCAGTCCTGCTTGCTCAGGGGTGCAGGCCCTGGCCTGCCCCAAGGTGCAGTGATAGTGTAAAGCAGGAAATTCTCCTTCTCCTCAGATATGAGCCTGGAAAACAGCAAGAAGCTGTGCTACAGGGCTGAGCTCTGGTAGCTGCTCAGCCCCCCAGCACTGCTTTCTGCTCCAGCACCCTGTCAGCCCTCTGTCCTGGCCATACCTGATCTCACTGCTTGCCTCAGAAATGTTTCCTCAACAGCTCCTGCACATGGGGAGAGCAAAGGGAGCTCACAGCTGCTTTAGAGCAGGGTGCCTGTAGCCACCACCACCATCCAGGCACACATGGGAACTCTGGGCTGCCAGGCTTGGGCTGCCTGGCATTGTTTTGCTCCTTGCCCAGGAGAAGGAGACTGCTCAGGTCTGCAGGAGGGTGGCAGGAGGAGGAAACAAGACACTACTGCTTGGAGCCAGTCCCACAGCTTTCTGGGAGACAGGGATTTTGCTGGGAATCCTGGACAGAGGTGTTTAAAAGATGTGAACTATTTTTCTTTGCATTTTTTTCAGGTTTTTTTTTTATCCTCATCAAATGTTGCTGCAAATTGGAAGTGTCAACACTTTTTCCTTGCATTTTCCGCACCTGTTTTCAAATCCAACCATGAGCAGGAAGCTTTAACCTCCAGATGGGAGCCAGCTGAGTCTCTGCTCGCATTTTCCCCACCCACTGCACAGCTGCTGGGAAGCAGCCTCCGGAGTGCTGCTGAAGGCACAAGTGGGCAGAAAGGCAGCCCTGCACCATCAGAGACCTGCACAAGTTTGGATGGCTTGGGTGAGCAGGGAGCATTGTGCCTCTCTCCTGGGCATCTCCAGGCCCCAGAGCACCTGAAAGGGAGTAACACCCCTTCAGGAGGGCTCGTGCCAGCCTAGACACCCCTAATGCTGGGCTGTGGGGCAGGCCATGCTGCTGAGGGCACATTTGGGGCTTTGCAGGCTCTGCTGATCCCATACATGGGGGCACAGCCAGGTCCCGCAGGGCTACAGTTCAACCCATCCTAACTGGCAGCACAGCACACGGGTGTGATGAGCCCCGCAGTGCTGTGCCCTTGGGCGCAGCCTGACCTGGCCCCTCACCATCCCCCGGAGAATGCAGGCTGATCCCGCACCAGCTGCTGCCGCATCCAGATCCACCGTGCCTCGCATCCCTGTCTGCTGGCACACAGGTCTCTGCTCCTGCCAGGCTGCATTTCTGCATTTGAAATGCATTTCAGGGGATAATCCATAATTTTTATCCTGTCTGCCTTGCTTCCCCCTCAAAAGAATAAAGAAAATTTAGCAGAGAGGAGTCAAAGGAGAAAAGGGGTTCAAAGACTGCAGCAGAAGCAGCTGACAGGAATACCAAAATATCGCAATGCTAAAAGCTGCTGGTTTTGATGATGGGGATGATGGGAAGCAAGGCTTTAGAGTTCCCACAGCTCAGTACAAAACCTCTCCGCAATTCTGCTTCTAGCTGAAAAAAAACCCCAAAAGCCTCCATGCAATCATTTGTATCTAATCTTGCAAAATAATCAGAGCCAAATCTGTCCTCCTACCTCGGACTAAAAGCGCAATGCATCAGCGTGTCTCCGGGCTAACGAGACCATTACCAGATGCTCAGAAATAAACAGTACCTTTTTAAGCAAGTGGCTGGCAGTGCAGCGAGTCCCTTGCACATCTTGCTCCCGAGGTCGATTCAGTATTCCAGGAAAAACAACCACGCAGGAGGCGGCAGAGGCTGCGCACGGGATTGAGTCCGGTCTGTGAGGCAGCTGTGCTGCCTTGGCTCTGTTTTATAGCCTAGCCCAGACAGCCCAGCAGCTCTGGCTGACCCAGTCAGGAGTCAGCACAGCAGCAGCACCCGTCCCCTTTTTGCCCACCCAAGAGGAAGAGGGTGACGTATAAAACCCAGACAAAGGGGTGAGAGAGATTGAAAATCTTACCAGAAACGAAGCTTGGTGTCTGGCTGCAGAGGTGGATTCTTTTAAAAGGGCTCAAAAAAGCTTTGGGGACTTCTTCTGTTGCAGGAGGTTGGAATGGTGCAGATGAAAAGCAGATTTTTCGGGGGGGGAGGGGTGGGGGGGAACACAGTAAAAAAGGTCAGAGAATCAATTCTGAGAAGCAAGATGATCTTTGCTGATTCCTCTGGTAATTTCCTTTCCTCTTCTATTTAAAGTAACCTGGATCAAGAAAGGAACAAGAATTTTAAACAGAAAAGGTTTTCATAATCCCAACAAATGCAGAAAATAGAGCTCCTGAGGAAAGAAGAATGTAAATTCACCAGGGAACTACCCAGGCAGATGAGACTTTCCAGTTTTATTCTAGAGTCATGTGAATATATATTTTTGGTGAGGCTGCAACAAAAGCTTTGGGGGGGTGGGTGCAAAGCCCTATTGGAATACAAAATATGCATGTCTCAGCACACAGATTGAGGACAGCTCACGCACATGCATGGAAAAAACGAATTTAGGAGGTTGGCCGCACATCTGCCTTAGATATGGGTATCACTGCAATACCTTCTCTATTTGCATTTGCAAAATCAAAAGCCAGACCTTGGGACTCTGGTATCCTCAAGGAAAGATGGTTAATTAAAATAAAAGGCTTAACTGTGCCTGCCCAGAGAAGTCTTTGAAGCAGTTCTGAGGGTACTTTGTGCTAAAGAATGAACCCATGAGACACCTGTGGGGGTGCCTGCCCTGCCCTGGCTCTGCTGTAGTTCCAAGGAGAACAGAATGGCTTCTTGTCCTCAGCCCTTGGATGGTGCAGAAGAGTTGTCCCTCTAGGGAGAGGGCAAATTGGCTGATATTTATGAAGTTGCAGCTCAGCACAGCCTGTACCATCCTTATCAAAGAAGGGAAGGCTTTGGGCAGATGGACATGCATATGGACTGCTGCATTTCAAGTCCTGCTCCTGCTGTGAAATAAAGGAGCTTCTGATTAGCAGCAGGTTGCCTGTCCACACTACCCACTGCTGCATCCCCTGTCTCAGAAACCTTTCAGTGTTTTGCTCACGATCTGCAG
Source organism: Illadopsis cleaveri (assembly GCA_013399915.1). Taxonomy (NCBI): domain Eukaryota; kingdom Metazoa; phylum Chordata; class Aves; order Passeriformes; family Timaliidae; genus Illadopsis; species Illadopsis cleaveri. Next base: position 121,721 of record VXBB01000059.1, on the reverse strand, counting down.
AAGTTGCAGGATGGGTCTTTCCCTCCTGTGTCTTTAGAGCCTACAGCCAGCAGCACAGAGTCCAAATCCCAGAGGAGTTTACCTGCCTTGGCATACTGCATCCTCTCAGATCGTTAATTGTGCTGGAAGGCAATGCTCTAATTAACTGTAAAATGCTTTTGCTGGAGTGCGACTGTCCTGCTGCCAAACCTGAGGCAATGTGCCTGTGAGTCCTGGACTGTTTGGACTAAAAATCAGCCCAGCTCAGGGTGGTGTAAAACTTTACCTGAGTGAATGCCCTCGTCCTTTTAGTGTTGATCAGTTGACAGCACTTGGGTGGACCTGTAGGAAGCAACTGAGCACTGGCAGAGTTGGTGCCTAAACTCTCTGGTGTCTTCTGTTTGGGGAGAAGTCAAAGGGTAGAATATGGCCAACAGAAAAAAGGTAACTAATTCTTTACTAAATATCTAATTAATTTAATTTGACTATCAAACTTGTGCAGTGTTATTCAGTGTTGTGCAATGACATTCAAACAATTCAAGAGCCCATCTGGCTGACACAATCAAGGTGTTTGCAAGCTCTAACCTTGCCCCTCTCTCTGGCAAGGTTAGAGCTCTGGCTCAGGCAGGTCCCAAAGGCTGTTTGCTAGGGCAAGGAACTTCTGGGCAGAACACAAAAATTCTACAGTTTGTCTGCAAAATGTTATATAGCCAGATTTAGGAATGTCACACTTCTCTGTGGATTGCAAGCACGTTTGCTGCATGGCTGTAATGACACCCAGATGCTGGTGTTGTCGACATGAGGTCACTTTCTGCATTCCCCAACTTCTGTGTGAGCAGGCTGTAATCAAGAATTTCTGGCACTGACATCACAACAGCCAGCCTAAAGAGCTTTGCAATTAAGACTATCCTCCCTGGACTGGGCATGGAGACTCCTAGAAGTGCTGCAGTTGAAATGTCCCTTTTTCCAATTCATTAACCAGGCTGACTGGCTCAGCCTGGCCCCCAGGAGAGGAGTTTGGGCTTCTGCACTGTTTCTCCTCTAAGCTCTGTTTCCCAGCTCTTGCAGTTTAATATCCTCTCCAGCTGGTCTCCAATCTAAAGTATCCCCTTCCATCTCCCACCGTCACAGGCAGGCTTCTCCCAGGGTACAGACTGTGCTGTGCTCAACACTAAACTCTCCTCCTCCTCCTCCTCCTCGCCCGCTAGTGAAGCGGCAGCTCCTGCCATGTTTTATGCCTGGCACGTCATCCCTGGTTTGCCTCACCTGCTCATGGAGAACTCAGCAGAGAGAATGGGCTGGGATGCAGGGCTGGGGGTGGGTCTGGGCCATCCCTAGGCCATGCAGTGCTTTGGAGGCACCCAGAGGCTTTCAGGAGCCAGCACGATCATAAACGTCTGTGATACCCACCGAGGCATCCCTCGCCCCCCCTCATCCCTGCTGCATCCCGAGCAGCTGGAGACGAGGCTCTGAATAGGAGCTTTCCCTCCCACCACCGCCAGGGAAGAACGTCACACACGTGCACTTACCCCCGTACACGAGCGCGTGTGGGATGTGTCCCTGGGCTCCACTCAGCAAGAGGCAGCCCGTGGGAGGAGGCTGGGAGCACGAGGAAAACTGCTGCTTCCATGGTCATTGCCCGGAGCTGAGCTGCCTCAGGCTGTTGCCCTCCTGCCCCAGTCCCTTCTCTTCCCAGAGCAGCTGCCATGGGATGGGAGTGCACTAGGAAGATGCTGCTGCTTTATTTCACTGGAACCAGGAGGGTAACATGGGGGCTGCAAGGATGTGCTGCTGGGCCAGGGCCTCTCCTGCCATGGCTGCCTTCCCCTGCCTGCCTTGCAGGGGCTGTGACCACTCTTGCTCCTGTGCCATCACTCACAACTCACAGAGCCAGTCAGGCACCTTGGGAAGGGCGAGCAAATGGCTGGGTGTGCGCAGTGGACACTGGGCAGGGCACTGCCCATCTTTCCCATGGCCATCCACGTCCAATCCATGTCTGGCAGGCAGCATTGGTGAGGAACTGGAGCAGCTCCCACACAGCTGAGAAGCACCAACCAGGGTGGCACTGGTCCCCAAGCCCCCAGGCTGCAGCAGCCCTCCACATGTAGCCACTTTGGTGACATTTCTGCCCAGGCGAGTGGCCCCAGTGCTGAGCCCTGTTGTGGGAAGGGGGCCTGGACTGCTGAACTCCTTGATGTGTTTCCTCCACAGCCCCAAGCACTCTTTGCACAAAACCCCTTGTAGTGCAACCACCCACTGCTGATACTTTCTCCAGTACACCTGTTGGCAGGTAAGATTTCCTTCCAGCACTGAGGGCTGCATCTTACCCATGCAGGCATGTGGCTTGAGTGAATTACAGCTAATGAGCTGGGAGCAGACAACCCTGGAAGAACCACTGGGGTCTGAGCTTGGCTGGATGAACTCAGCACGTCTGTGCCTGACACTGCAGGCAGCCACATTTCCTGTCCCAGGGCACTGACTGCGGCCTGACCTCCCTAAGAGACACACGGAGAGGCCACACTTGTCCCCATAGGGTCCCTGAGCTGGCGCTGGGATTCCCAGAAACACTATCCCACAGCAGAATCTAAGGGAATTGTCCTTTCCCATGGCTCTGCAATGCACTATGTGACTTCACACATGCCCTGGCTCTGACGGCCAGCCCCGGAGGCAGCTGGAGGAGTGGCCCTCTCCTCCCAGATCAGCCCTGGCAGGAGGGATGAGTCACCCTTCTGCAATATGGGTAATTTGCCGCTCACACAGAAACTTTCTCGAGCACATGGATATACCTCCAGGCTGACCCAGTCCCCTTTCTGCTCTGCATGAACTAGTCAAAACGGAACTCTTAAAGGCAAAGCAGCTTTAGTTTGCTGTCGCAGTTTCTTGATGAGCCAGCTCTTCTCTGAAATGATGCTCTGTATACGTTAGCACCTTCTTTTGGAACCTCCCTTAGCTCCAGCTTCACGCAGTTCATACAACCAAACATGCAATCCAGACAATTTCCCCATGCTCTCAGTTGTTTCCTACTTATATGTGCACCTACAACATCAGTGGCCTTTTGTAATTTCTAAGGGCTTGGAATTTCCTAATCATTCTGAAGGAGTGGTGGAAGTCATATTTTTCTTTGCTTCAACCCCAAGGTTTTGGGCTGCCTACTTTTCTTGTTACTGCCCAGAAAAAAAAAATTTCAGCTTGTGTCAAAGAAAGAATTTTGTTCAGCCCAAGTGGATGGAGTTTTTTCCTTTCCTGGTTTGGATTTGCTAATGAAGTAAGTGTTGTTTTTTGGTGTGATGGTTTTTTGGTGGGTTTTTTGTTTGTTTGNTTTTTTGTCTGGCTATTGTTCTTTTTTTCAGAACATCAGACCACAGGAAAATCTATTATTTGAGTAACTTGCCTTCCAATTTCCCGAATCTCTGTCTCCTCATCCATTTTGATTAACAGCCCCATAAACATTTCCTGTTAATAACTAAGACACCTTGAATAACACTACACCACAAACCAGTCAACATATGGCTGTTCACTGATGCTTTCTCAATACAAAAACCACTTTGTAATGTCTCATTTAGCCACTTTTAGTGCATTAAATATGGATTTTATGACACTTTAGGCCAAATATTGATAGCACGTCATATTCACTCATAAATCAATTTCACCACCACAACTTCCTCATGAAAAAACTATTAAGCTCATTAGAAAAGGTCTATTTTCCCATTAGATCATGTCATCTGGTATCAATGACATTTTCCAATGTGCGTGCTATTGTCCGTACTAACGCTGTTCCTGCCCTCATCAACAGGTTAACGGCTCTGTAACTGGACAGCTCACCCCTTCTTAGGGAACCACTTCAATCATGAAGACTAATCATGAAGAATCATTAAGGTTGGAAAAGACCTCCAAGATCAGTGAGTCCAAGCTTTCACCAAGAACCTCCACCCCGACTAAACCATAGCACTGAGTGCCATGTCCCGTGATGGTGACTTCACCACTTCCCTGGGCAGCTTGTTTTGATCCTTAACCACCCTTTCAGTGAAGGAGTTCTCCCTGATGTCCAGACTGAACCTCCCCTGTGGAGCTTGAGGCCATTTTCTCTCATCCTGTCACTAGTTGCTGGGGAGAAGAGTCCTGGCTACAGCCTCCTTTCAGGTGAGTGATAAGGTCACCCCTGAGCCTCCTTTTCTCCAGACTGAACACCCACAGCTCCCTCAGCTGCTCATCATAGGACTTGTGCTCTCCAGAGCCTTCAGGACCTTCATTGTCCTTCTCTGGATCTGCTCCAGAACCTCAGTGTCTTTCTTGTAGTGAGGGGCCCAGAACTGGAAACAGCACTTGAGGTGCAGCCTCACCAGTGCCCAGTACAGGGGGAACAATCCCTTCCCTGGTCCTGCTGCCACACTATTCTTCATCCAGGCCAGGAGGCCCTTGGCCTTCTTGCCCGCCTGGGGACAGCTGGCTCATGTTCACCCACTCTTGACCTCCAGGTCTTTTTCTGCTGGGCAGCTTCCCACCCACACTGCCCCAGCCTGGAGCATTTCATGGGATTGTTGTGACCCAAAGGCAGGACCCAGCACCTGGCCTTGTTGAGCCTCATGCAGGTGGCCTTGGCTCATGGATCCAGCCTCTCCAGATCCCTCTGCAGAGCCTTCCTGCCCTCCAGCAGACCAACACTCCCACCCAACTTGGTGTCTGAGAACTTGCTGAGGGGGCACTCAATCACCTCTTCCACATCATTGATAAAGGTATGAAACAGGACTGGCCCCAACAGTGAGCCCTAGGGAACTCCACTGCTGACTGACCACCAACTGGATGTAACTCCAGTCACCACCACCCTCTGGGCCTGGCCACCCAGCCAGTCCTCAACCCAGTGAAAAGTGCACCAGTCCAAGCCCCAGGCTTCCAGCCTCTCCAGGAAAATGCTGTGAGGAAAATCAGAGAGCATAGCTTATTTCCAGTATTGTTTTATTTTAAAATGAATGGAAAAGAACCACTCTTTGTCCGGAGAGCTCTTTAGCCTATTCCTCCAAGGATCTTAGTGCAAGCCAGTTGCACTTAGCTGATACAAGACTGTGTAGATCATTCCCAGAGCTGTGTAGCCCCAGGCAGGGAGACACTCGCTGTCTTTGCAATGGACACTGAGCTGCTGTTTATTTAAATCACAGCTCTGTGTTCCTTCCTGCTCTTCACGAGCTGTTTGCACTGCCTGCTTGAGGCTGACTGGGAAATCCCCTGTTGAGCCGGGAGCTGTGATGGGCCTGGTGGTGGGACTGCTCTGAGTGACCCTGTGGGGCCCATCAGTCACCCCGTTTGCTCGCTGCCGGTGCTTGGCACACACCTCTCACTCGTGGGCCGATTGCTTCGCCCTGAGGCATAGAGGAGGAGTATGCATAAAGGGAGACAGGAAGAGAGTTTATGTGTCAGAAATTAAGTTGTCTTTACGTGCAGTGTGCAGCAAAACCACTTCTCATGCCTTCTGCACCCTAGCAACCCAGCTGTGCAGCAGCTCCTGTTCTCCAGCTTTAAAAAGCCCAACCCTCGAAAGTGAGTGAGCTGTCTTCTGCCTGGGCAAGCACTGCAGGATGAGTTACAAGCTACAAAACTAAATCTTTCATCACTGCAGATGTAGTGGGATTTACTGTCTTAACTTCAAATGGACCTTTCTTGCTCCTTTCCCTCTTATCTCTGCAGTGGCAGTTTAGCAGGATTAGAGGTGCCATAACACAAGGCCCATGCCAGGGAACAAAAGCTAGAGCTTTACTGACTCTTGCAAAGCCCAGGCGATGTTTTGTCAGTGAGATCATGGCTCTGTGTCCCAGGCATGTTGCTTGCTGCTTCGGTCACAGTTTAGTTGTTGAGTTCTCTAAGCCCACTCACAAAAGGCAGCTTAGAAACAGCAAGCATCTGTCGCTGCCTGTCTCAAGGGTATGCCTGTTATTTAAAAGGTGACATCTGACAAGCCTGTGAACGGGGTGGCAAGAATCACGATTTCAGGCTAAAGAAACACAAAAGCAAGGACAAGCAGCTGCAGCAGAGAGAGAGCACCTTTTCAAAGGCACCGTGTGATGCCGGCGTGCTGCATACAATGGCTGGGCTGGCTGGAGAAGAAGTAAAAGGTCTTCATGTGGCCTCAGCTTGAGGGGCAATTCTAAAAGGTGCCACGTACCCAATGGATCAGTCGGCCCTGATGTGCAGCTAGTTTGAACCTCACAAACAGGGAGAAGAGGAAACGCTGACAGCAATTGATCCTTGCCTGAAGTTTCTTGACCTCTGTCTTGGAGGTGACTTGGACAAATAAAATTGCAAGTGGCAAACATCCAATGTAGCAAAAATGTGGAATTACTACCCTGAGAGAATGTCAATTGCTGCAGAGACTGATTGCATGGGACTGCATAGCCTGTATAACAGACATGCAGAGGCTTCTAGAAAGTGGACGCTGCTTGCTGAGCCCTGTTTTGTCAGGACATCTTGCTATTTAAAACTTACGTTGCAGGAGTGCTGAAAATCCGAGCAGACCTGAGTTTCACTGTGCCACAGAGGAAGATTTTTAAAAAAGACAGAGCAAGAGCTGTGAGCAGAATCTATGGGACATAGTACACAGCTGTGCCCTGCAGCTGATGCTCAGAGGGACAACATTTAATGCCTTATCATTTAGAAATTCCTGCTTTTGCAAAAAAAAAGAGGAAATAATTGTTTCATGTTGTTACATTTTATCCTTCTGAACTTCTCAGCAGTATGCAAGTGGCTGAGATTTTAGTGTCTCTTCTGAAACCAGTCTTTCTGGTACTCCAGATGCAGGCTGGATGCTAAAGACTGCAATTACTGGCTCAGCAGGTGAGCCTCCAGTAAGCTGCTATCCCGAGGCGCTTTTCATGCTTTGGTGTTTCAGCTAGAAATAAGTTTTAACACAAAAGCCTTCTACACATGTCTTGAATCAAGCCTCTAGTATATCCATAACTGGTTCATCTAACACAGGATCCCTTGGATCACACAGGAATCTGACCAACACCTATGGCAGTAATCCTAAATGGTCATCCACAGAGGACTTGTGGTGCTAAGGAAGTAATGCAAAAAACCAAAGGAGATACTCCATTGGGTAGCCTTATAAATGGAGCCACAAAGTACATTATGGACCTGGACTTCCTCAGATCCAGTATGTTCAGCTCCAGGACAGTGTCTCTGATCCCTGGAGAGACAAACCAGCTCTAAAGATGTGCATCACACTGAAAGGAGTAGCGATGCTCAGTATTGTCATGGTATAATTTGACTGCCATGATGCACAATGAGTTCTATATTCCATAAGTACAGAGTGTTTATCTTATTTGTTCATCATAAGAAATTGCAGTTAGTGACAGATTGTGTTTCCCCATTTTGTGAAATAATGCTGCAGTCCCAGTCAGCCCAGCTAAACCTCACCCACTGAAATCTAACATGAGATTGCCACTCAGCCTAATTTCCCTAATGGACTTGTGTCACCTGGAAAGGATTGCCAGATACAGACCCTGGGTGGTTACACTAGAGCTATAGATGACCATCAAAACATGCCCAATATCTCATCAGCCAGCAAATCCTGCCTGGCTTGTCCTCTCCCTGTGTCACTGGGACAGCTGCACACCACAGCCACAGTGCCCTGTGCATTCACCTCTGCTCCGTGGGACATGCCCTGCCCTTGTGCTGTCACCAGACACTAGCTGTATTTCTCCCTGTCCTCTGAGCACCAGCATCTTGGGGTGCCTGTGAAGGAAGGGCCAGGCTGAGAAATGGGATAGAGACAACTCTGGCTCGGAATGGGAAAGGCTGGGGTCATGAGAGCCGGAAAGGGAAAGAATAGCCAGTGATGTACAGAAGGGGCAGGAAGGTCTGTGAGGAGAGGCCCTTGAGATGAGCCATGGGAAGGAGGAGGACACGTCCCACAGCATCTGGACAAGACAATCCTTGGGAGCCCTGTCCAGCAGCCAGAGATCTCCAGGGACATTCAGCTGTGCTCAGTGGTGGCCTCGCTGACCTGCAAGGGAGGTCACAGTGAACTGAAAGCAGCACCTCAGTGCTTTAGGACACTGTAGTAGGATCTCGAGGAGAACTGTGCCACAAGGGCCCCAAAAGGATTCTTCAGCTTGACAACACCTAACTGTCTTTGCTGTCATTTTGTGCTAAAGATTCATCATGGAGAATCACTAATATTCTGAGTAGGAGCAACTAAAAATAGTGCTCATATAACAAGGATGAGAGATGAATTTCAAAAGGAAGCAAGAAAACCCAGAAGCCCCTCACCGTCATTATATATTCCCATGGCTTTCAGACATGCTTTGAACAGCAAATGCTCTTGCTGTTTGTTAGGCAAAGAAGCAATTTGCTTGTGACAGTGGCGGATTCCTGGAGGGCTTCATATTGGAGTGATTTCTTTTTGCCCCCTCTTCCTTCAACATACCTTGTTGCTCTCCATCTTTTAACCCTGTTTCCTTCAGCCAAAATATGTGGGGCTGAGCTGCCAGCAGGTATGCAGAGCATCTGGTAGGCCATCACATCAAAACTTTCACTGGCACAGAACAGCATGGCATCTGTCAGTTTCTAAGTCAGCATCAAACAAGGCAACTCTCCCAGTCTTTTTTCAGACTCGCCCTCAGGGTGCTGCAATTTCTGCCACATGCAGAGGGTCTGTCCCTTCTGATGTGGGCTTGTGCATCTGCAGCTCAATCCATCAATAAGCCCTGCTGATCTGTAAAATTTTTAAGAACTTGTTGATAAGAGACAAGCAGAAAGCTCAAGAGTGGAAACAACCAAGAGCTCAGGCTGCCATGATACCCTGATCCCTGGTGCTCACACTCCTTCAGCTGGTGCAAAAGGTACTCCTGGCTGCAGGAGAACACAAACGGAGGAAAAAAATCTACTTGCACCTCACCAGATTAGCTGCCTAGAGACTTCTCAAAAGCTGCAGGAGCTCTGAGTTTAACCTTATCTTAAGAAAAAAGGCCATTTCCCTCCCTTCGTGGAACCCTTTGAACAGGGTTACCCCCTGCCCTGGTGCTGTCTCTCACCTGTGTCACACACATGCTGACTCTCCCCACACCCTGCACAGCCCTGCACAACCCCTGAGCAATCCCTGCCCTGCTGTGAGTATAATGCAGAGGAAGTGGCTCATTTAAACTCTCTGAATTGCACCGGGGTTTTCAGGGGGTGCTTACCCCTCCTGTCTTAGTAGACAAGGGCTCCAGGGAAGCTACCTTGACATCCGAGCTGTATTTAGAATGACAGGCAGCTGATGCAAAACAGGCTCAAAAGGCAGTTTGGGAAAGATAAATTGGGTAGAGAGAGGCCTGGCTCACTCCTCCCACAGCCACAATAAAGTGCTTGATGTGTCCCTTCTCTGCACTTGATCACGTTCCTGCTGCCTGTGCTTCATATTATGCAACTGATTGACTTTGCAAGATGTGAGAACAGAGCGTCTCCTTGTCCTGCTCCCTGATGTGTGCTAAGTGTGTTAGACTGGAAGGATGGAGCAGAAATCAAAACAAGCCCTGAGGCCGCCTGGCTTCCCTGCTAATCGCTGGTGCTCAGATCCTTGTGCTACAGTAGTCTGAAGGCACCACCCTATGTTTTACTGGTCTGCAGAGCTGTTCTGCTGCAGCTTCCCAGTGAGCGCTGGGATACTTTCTGTGTCAAGCAGAAACTGTGCTCTAGCAGGACTTTTCTCTTTGAGGGTTAATGAGCACCTCCCAAAGCAGACTCTGCTCTGTGAGATGTTAAGGAAGGCAGCAGGAGGCACAGAAACCAGCTGTCTTGTCAGCTGCATCCCCACTACACAACGTTAAAGTCTCAGCGGTGTAGCCAAGGGCACGACCTGCTGGAGAAGGGCCCTAACCCCAGAACGTGTGGCTCAAGGCATTTCTCATGATGGCTCAGACTGCTCCCACTCAAGAATCCACTGCCCTAGAGCCAGCATATCCCACTGCAGCATCTTCAGCCTGGTGCCACATCCCCAGGGATGGTCGTCAAAAAGGACTTCCCACCATGATGCTCATACTAGGGGAGAACAGGGTCTGTCAACAGATGACACACGCATTGTGTACTCTCATGTCCAAGGTACATCACTGTGATCTTGCTGAGCTTCTCAGAGTTGCTTTGCTGCATGAAATCTAGTGCTGACGAGACTGAGTTCGCTGCTGTATTTTTCCATTTTCCTACATCCAGCTGTGGATTACCTTTACTGACAGCTCCTGGATAATAGAGGCTGAACCTCACTGTGCTTTTTAAATTCTCCAGGGGATGCATACTTGGTCCAAACCTCATCAGGGCAGTACAGGAGCCAGGCTGGACTCTGTCACCAGTAGAGACCAAAGTAGGCTCAAATTTTGAAGAAAGTATTGCTAAAATCCTGCTTGTCTTTGTTCTGTGTGAGTCACACGAGGTAATATGCAGTACGTAGGGGAAGAGGAATGGGGATCGCTCTAAAAGCAGGATTTTCCTCCCCCACTGCAATTTCCCTCTCATATATTACCTAGAGCTGTTCATAAGAGGGAAGGGGCAGGATATTCTGCCCTCAGCCCTAGACCAAGGGTCTTGCAGCAAATAATTCAGTCTAACAATGTCTGCTTGGTATCACGAGACAATAACAGACCTGGAACCCAGAATCAGGTGTTATTATATAAGGACATGAAAATTATTCCCAGCCAAAATCCATCAGTTTTTTATCCAGCCATTCTGTGTTCTGCAGCTGCTAATACATTTTCAGTTAACCTCTTTCAGTATTGGTGCAGAAACATGACTCTCTCAACCAGCCTCCACTGATGAACTAACTGGCCTAATTATCCAGGGTTTGCAATTCAGTGAGGCAAATACTTTGTTTAGCAGCAAGTACATCAGATCAAACCTCCAGGGGCATGTGTGGAGACACTCTCACTCTTCCCAGTCAGTCCAGAATCCCTAGATATGCACCCATGGAAGTGTAGTGCTGAACCTAGCATGTACAGGGTTTAGAAGCAGTTTAACTGCAGACTGGAAATGAGGAAAAGCATGGAGATTTAGAACATGAACAATCCTGCGTTGGGAGCGAGGGGAGGGAGGGCAGAGTGTGCCATGCACACAGACAGGCAGCTGAAGGTCAGTGCAGGATGGATGAATGAGACACAGAAGCTTTATTCAACTACATGACTAAGCAGACAATTTTTTTTCCCAGGAGGTAAAAGGCCACCAGGCTGGGACCATGCTGCCAAGAGCACAGAACAGTGTGCAGAAAGGGAACCTTAAACTGTACACACTGCCCTTCCTGCCACCAACAGCACAGGCTAAACTCTTCAGATTTGAGATTTATCTGCTTCTCCTAGTCTGGACATGTTTGCTTTCCTGGTGGCCCATCAGGAGAAGCAGTGGTGTGTGAATTGCTGCAATCTCCATGCCATCCTCTGGGCAGGACGTGGGGTCTTGTGATGCCTTGTCTGTGCTGTGGTCTGACCAGAGTGCAGGTCTTTTGTTCATGCCATAAAACACATTCTTCAGTTTTACAACCAGGAATGGCATTCTAGAAACCCAGTATTGGGAGGAGTGCTCTACCTTATCAGCACAGGTCATTCTTATAATCCTCACCCTGTTGTTTTTCCACCATTCTTTACCTGGACTATGATTCAGGCTTCACTGCAACCTTAATATTTCTGTTACAAATCTCTTACACACCTACTTGTGGGATCATCACTGTGCTCTGTCTCCTTCAGACAATCAGTAGGAGGCTGGAAGATGGGTATTGCTCTTCAAGGAGGCTGCAGACTGACTGGAAAGAGTCCAGATTACAGACCTAAAAGGTAAAATGGAAGGATTTGTTCAATCTAGAAGTGGGCAGACCAAAGGGATGCAGGGTAACAATACATGAAGTACCTAAATATCACAGCCATAAAAGGCTGCAGTTTACAGAGAGGAAGATGATAAACTTAGTGTGTCCATGCAGGGTAAGGACAAGAAATGTTTGTCCTCAATTACACCAAGTGAGGATTAGATTAGGCAGCAGACAAGATTTTCCAGCTGTAAGATCATGAAGTACTAGATTGGATCACCTGGAGAAGGGCTTATAACACTACTTCGAAGAGCTCCCACTAAAAATATAATTTATCGACCTCTGCCTTGGAGCTTGGTGAAGCTCTAGAGGGCCTTTCTGCATTCCTTCAGAGAGGGTTTTTTTGGGAGATGGTAAAACAGGAGTTTAAAGTTCAGCTTTGGTCTCCACATTTGTGGAGATTTGTGGCTGAATGTTGGGTGCATGGTGTGTCCTGATCCTAATGATCCCACCTGGCTGCCTCAGAGACAAACACCTAGCTCTTGCTGATTAGCAGGGACCCCCTGGCTCTGCACAATCCTCACCTTCCCACTCTTCCCAAGCTTTGTTACCTTTTGACCACTGCCCTAAACCAAGCTAGGCTGCATCATCAAAACGGTTCGCTTTTTTTTTTTTAGCTTAATGGATTTCCACCTACTCTGCAACCCTGGGGCGAAAGGAAGTTGAATTTCTGGCTGGAGACAGCAGCTCACAGTGACTAGTCCCAAGGGAAAAGATGATATCACTGTTTCTGAGTTTCCAGTTAATTGTGTTTACTGAAGAACACATAACATTAGAGTGCCTTGAGCTTTGGCCAAATCTGTAAAAGTAAATAAAGACAATTCCAGCCTAATAGCCTAATGTTAGAAGACTGACCCTTGGATTATTTCTGAGTTAACTTCTTCCAAGAGCTAGAATAAACCCTGATGTGTACGATGTGAAATAAGGAGCACTGGACTCATACCTTATTATTTCAGCAAAGAAATGTGTTTGCTGTAGGGAGGAGGCACCTCTCCTCCAGGTGACAGGCCAAAGACATAGCAGCCCTTTCCTCCCAGGGCTTGTCTGGTGACCCCTGTGCAGCTCAGCAGACTTCCAGTGACCTTTTCAGGAGGACGTGCTGCCAAATGTGCTGTGTAATGGCAGCAAGCAGAAGGGGAGATGCTCCCCAAAGGGGGACAAGGCAGGAGCTGAGGATGTCCCCAGTATTAGCTGTGTCCTCACTGAGGGCACCATCCCGCAGCACCTGAGCATAGCAGGTTGCACAGGGACCAACCATTGGCCATCCACAGCCTTGGGATAGATCAGAGGAGGGGACATTTAGGGAGGCCTAGCAGGAGATGGAGTTGGAGACAGACAACAGAGCTCAAGACCTGAGTCTAAATGGAGCTCCTGGTCCATGAGCAGAGGGTGTGGCTGGGGGCCCAGGTGGGGCTGATTGGGGCAGCTGAGTGTGTCAGTGTCCTCAGGGGCTCTGATACACTGCCCTGCACCCTGAGCCTGTTCCTGGACAGCAGAGCCTTGTCTGCCCTCCCCTGAGGAGCTGTGTTCTGCCCAGAGGCTATGGCAACCATCAGGTAGGTGCTGGCTGTTCCTCTCTGATCTTTTCCAGGCTCTCTTCCCCCTCGCCAGCGGTGCCAGCTAAGGTCCTGCTGACTGCTGTGCTTTGTGAGCACACCTTGCAAATTGCTCACAGCAACACTAACACGGCCATTTCTGCCCACTACAGCCCCATTATCCAGCAGCTCTTTCCTTGGTCTTTAATGATTCAAACCACAAAGCTATTTGTCATGCTACATCTTCTTTCCCAGTGAGTAAAAGTCAATCAGTGTTTTCAACTTTGCTCTGAAACCACCTGGCTCCCTCATGCTTCTTTATGCTACCAGGAAACCATCTACAATAATGACTTCCTTGGATGTCTAGTGCTGTGTTGCAGTGAATTACAAGCTCTCTAAATTTCCCTCCCTGTGTACCAAACACCTTACAGAGAAGCCATGATTTGCCACCAGAAATTCCACGATGAATTGGGTTTTGAACCTGTCATGTGGCTGCTTTTTAAATTTTAATCTTTATGCTCAAGAAAAGAAATATAATTTTTGCTTCCAGACTTTATTTCCTATTTTGAACACGTAAATCTTAATCCTGCCTTAGTAGAGGAATAAACTCTTGAAAAACAAATGCTCCAAAAGATCTGCAGAGTCAAACCATGTGGGAGTCCTGTGGCTGTCAGTGAGTTCTGGTGGCCTGCTCTCACCCCAGGGCCCTGGGCAGCACCTGGTCACACAGTCCAGGCTCCCTGTGAATGATGGGCTGCAGCCCACAGGGGCTTCAAGCAAGGGGCTTTGCAGAAGCAAATCAGCTCCAAACACAAGCTCCATCTTTTAACCCTGTTTCCTTCAGCCAAAATATGTGGGGCTGAGCTGCCAGCAGGTATGCAGAGCATCTGGAGTCTCTTTTATCTGTCTGTGTTAGGATGTAGTAAGGCATTAAAGCTTGACTGGCACACGATAATTGTATTAGAGCTGCAAGGGTTTTAAAATTAAAAGACAGTAATGTTCCTAAAATGAAAAACTCAAAACTAGTGTTTTCTATCATATTGATATTTTGATTTGAAGGAATAGCCATTAATCAGAAGTAATTGAAATGAAATAATATTTTAAAAATTAATTATTTAATTGCCTGGCCATTTTTAATTAAAGAAATCAATTCACTTATTAAATAAAATCAGATGTGCTTAGGTTCATTGCTGGTCAGCAATGAGTTTATACCTCTGCTTAAATCTCACAGAATCCTGGAACGGCTTGGGTTGGCAGGTTTGTCATACCACCTTCTCGTGAGCAGCAGATTCACAGCAGGTGAGTGGCATCCCTGAGCTCCTTGACTGAACTTTCCTACCCCACATATGTGTCAGCATCCTCCCTTCCATGTTGTGGAAGAACTGTGGATGTCCTATTTGTAAATATCCCTTCTTGTGCAGTTTGTAGTGTATCACCTCCCTTAGAAAGCCCACACAATAATTTGTGCTCTGTGGCTCATTGACAGGCAGAGATGTGGACTGGCTTTTGAGTCCATGGCACCCTTTCTGGCACCTCATGGGGCAAGCTCCATGCAGTGCCAGGCTCCTGGTGCTCTGCTGAGTGTGCTCCCTGGCATCCACATCTCCTGGCTGGATGGGGCTGGCCCTGGAAAACAGCACCTGGGGCACAAAGCAAAGCCTGAGTCACTTTTGGGGAGAGCAGCCACTCTTTGGATGGGGCTGAGCATGTGCAGGGAAGTGCTCAGGAGGGTTTTACTCATCTCTGATTCAGCCTTGAAAGCAGCTGTCAAAAGTCACCAGGCCTGGCTTCAGGCCCAGTTCACACAATTAGAAAAGTATTAGCTGAACTTAATAGGAAAATCAACATTAAGCAGATAGGAGCTGGTACAGTTGTTAAAGAGTGTGTAGTGTTTTTCCCTGGCAGAAGCCCAGGCTAATGGAGGGCTTCCAGTGTCCAGAGCAGCCTGCAAATGAAGGCTTAATTGGCCTCTGAAGCCGCTCATATAATTACAAACACTTCTAATGAGGCATGAAAAATACAAGAGCCTGGGTCTGGGACATGGAGGGAAGAAATTACCTCATTCATCTCAGAAAAAAAAGCAAAGCTGCTTCACCTTCTTCCTTACATTGAAATCTTCCCAGCTCCTGCCTGGACAGCAGACTCCTGTCAGGTGCTAATTTCCAGGGCAGTGCTAAGACTGAGGGGAAATCTAACACAAGACAAAACTTCTGCTTTCTCCTGGCTGTGGGGGACACCTCTCCAGGCCCCTCACCCTCGGGTGTGGGGTGGACACTGGGTGGATGCTGGGATGGACTTTGACTGCCCACTGCTGGTGTGCATAGCACAGCCCTGCCTGCAGCAACACAGCTGATTTGGCAGAGGATTTTTTGTTCGATTCTGCCATAGCTTCAGCCAAATGCCCCCCTCGATTTCAACACCTGCTCCCTGGAACACAAACTCTGCCCATTACTCAGGAACAGCAGCAGCATCTGTAGCACCTGGTTCAGCCACAGCCACGCACATTCTCTGCCAAACCAGGGAGCTGCAGCCCCTGGAACGTGTCCTGGTGCAAACTGGTGGAGAGTCCAAGGTACAGCTCCTCAGCTGCTATGTTGGGTTGAGGCAAAGATCAGTGGGGTTTGTGCTGATTGTTGGTCTATGATTTTCTGGTTCACTGGGGGCAATTTGCTGGCTTGTTTGTTTGTTTTCAGGAAGACTCTCAAGTCTTACTGACAGAGTAACCGAGGTCTGGAAGGGAGTCAAAACCCGTCTGCTCCAGCACTCACAAAGAGCAAGGAGAGATGGGACATCCTGTATCCCTTCTATAGATCAGGTGGCACTTGGTCCCACCGAAAGGAAACTTCAATCAGGATTGTTAGGAAGGATCCAGAGGCAGTTCAACTTCAATCAAGAAGGCTTTCTCCCTGTACATACAAGAAAAACAGCTGTACCAGCACCACACCCAGCCTTGTCCAATTAGCCATGCCATCATCCCAGCTAATTACCTTACTCAGAGCTTTGCAAAGCCACAGAAATACTGCTCATTCTTTCAGTATCAGTTCAGACCACACTGCACCACTTCACCTTGTATTTTATCCCAGTGTTTATCACTAAGGCCAGGGTCAGGAGCTGTGTGCATCCAACACCTCTGTTGCCAAAGCTCAGAGCTGCTACTGCAGGGAGAGGAAAAATTCAGGAGAAAAATTCCAGTGGTCTTGTAAGGAAGGAAAAAGGATGACGCAGGGACTACCAGGGCAGCCAGAAGGCAGCAAGGAGGAAGCAGTCAGCTGTGTGCCTGCTATAGGGTAGATAAACACCACAGAGCATCACTTTGGTGCAGGCTGGTTTTCACCACACACCTTGTGGGATTTGAAGGCTCATGGCCCTACACACACCTTGGCCTTCCCTCTTGGACCCTGCGTCCCTCTCTTTGTAGAGCTTTGGTGCTCATTTCTCATGTGCCAGCACACACCTCACACAGTGTCCATACAAAGCCTCCGCGTCACTCGGGTTGGGCATGAGAGAGAAGAAATTTCCATCCTCTCCAAGAAACTGATTTTGGATGGACTTACTCAGCCTCCTGTCACTGCTGTGGCATTCATTTGCAGTTACACAGTGAGAGATGGACACTGGTCATTGGACTGCAATTTTTTTCAGATGTTTAACATGCTTTGCTAGCAAATTCTGTCCCAGAATTCTAGCCCTGCCCAGGCCAGACTGTGTCAAGAAATGCTGCAGAATAATTTCACATGTAGCACTTGTGATCGTAGGGAGCACCAGCCAATGTGCTGAAGCAGGCAGTATTCAAGCAAAGGGAGAGGCATCTTCTCCCACCCAGGAAGATGGTGATTAACAGCTACAGTTTCCCCGGCACAACCTGGATACAGTCAGCCCGAAAGCAATTACTTTTTCCTTGGCTTTGCTGGGTTTTACTTTAACAGCTAAAATGCTAACATTTGATCAAATCACACTTGGCTAGAGCAAGACCTGTCATGGGTTTAACTGCCCTCAAGTGATGATAAGCAGAAAGTGCAGATAAATAAGGTACCTGAAGTGGAGCACGTTTTGCAGCAGCCTGAGCGAGACGTCAGAGAGGCTCACTTGTGCACAGGAGGCTTTCCCTCACATGTCCTATGCACAAGCCTGGGGTTTTGCTTTGAAGTGTCTGCTCTGGCTCTGCCCCAAGGGCTTGCTGGGGTTCCCTGTTTTCAGACCTGCTCAGATAACCATCACAGCAGCTACATGAGTGCAGCACGGCAAGCACTGAGGCAAAGCAGTGCCACATGAGCCAGAAATGGACCCCAGCTCCCAGCCCACCTGGTTTTTACAACTGAGATGATGCAGGTTCCTGCACGCACTCAGCTGTCATATAATAACTCCAGGTGCAAACATCAAGAGAACAGTTGTGTCTTTGGCCACGTCTGCACAGCCCAGCCACAAAAGTAACAGACACAGAAATAAACAGGGCCTGTGCCATCAACACAAATGGAGATTTGTCATTCATGGGTCTGTCACTGGAAGAGGGTGACCAGGAAAGCAGTGCATGATCACTCAGCTCTAGACACTGGAGATCTATCAGAAGCGAGCAGGTGATAATAGCATCCAGATCATTCTCAGTGGGAACAGAGGGGTTCTCTGATACAGATGATCTTTAAACTGAGAGTTGATGATCTGAGTTTGCAGAGTCATGAGGGCCAACCCTTTTGCCCCCCAGGCAGTGACAAGGATCTTTACATCATGTCTGGGTTGAGTTGGTGTGAACCAGGCAGCAAAATTGCAGGTACAAGGGAAGATTGATAGGAGGTTGGAGCCAGGTGGGATTCAGCCTCTCCTGCCAGGCTACTTGTGATAGGACCAGAGAAAAAAGTTTTAAGCTGTGCCAGTGGAGGTTTAGATTGGATATTAGGAAGAATTTCTTCACAGAAAGGGTGATTGGACACTGGAATGTGCTGCCCTGGGAGATGGTGGAGTCACTGCCCCTGGAGGTGTGTGAGGACTGGACACGGCACACAGTGCCATTTTTTGGGTGACAAGGTGGTGTTGGGTCATGGACTCACTGATATCAGAGGTCTTTTCCAACCAAATTGATTCTGTGATTCTGTGTGACTCAGCAGGGATCTGCTGGAGGTGTGGGATGGTACACATGGGGGTACCAAAGCTGCTCTTTCTGCTGGCTGCAGGTCTGACCCTGCTCATAGAGAGCTCTAAACCTCGGGGGAAACGTCGACAGGGCAGGCTGTGGCTAAACCACCTCCAGAGAAGAAACAGAGCCTATTAATGAAAGGGAGGAGGGTGGGAGGGCCAGAAGGAGCTGTGCCCAGGGAGACACCGGGAGCTGTAGTCCCTCACCCGCCATGGCTGCGCCTCGGCCTGTGCCATGTGCTGGAAATCAGGCTCTGTGTTTCCTGGGAAACCCCAAACTACTGGCTCCTTTCAGCAGGGAAGCACCTGGGAAGAATATTTCCAAAAGATCAGACTGTTGCACTGGTTATTTCTTAGTCCTTGAGAAAGACTGCTCTGTACATTGCTGCTGGACCAAGCCCCCCTCACCAGCGTGAGCTGGTGAGGATGGAAGGTACCAGCAGCAGATGGACACACACAGCTCCTTTGGGTTTGTCTGGAGAACATGTGGGATGTTGATTCCCAGGCAGAGGTGTTCATGTTCCTTTTTGCGCGGGAGAAAGGACATGTCAAGACTTTTCCAACAGAGGGAGCACAGGGACAGCCGTGGATACTGTCAGCCATCACCTGAGGTGCCTGATTTTGGCGTTGGAAGAGCTGGGTGCCCATATATCCATCCTCTGGGCAACATGTATCTACACTGTCAGGATGAGGCTGGAATTTGATAATCAGAAAACAAACGTTTTAATCTTGGAGACCATTCTGGGTTGAAAAAAAAAAACAACAACTTACTTAGCCTCAGTGAAAATCTCTAAATTAAGATTTGAAAAGTGTGTGTGGATCAGTAAAGCAAAGGGTCTCCTAATCTACACAGCTTCCCTAGGAATTATAAAAACTGGCTTGTGGTCACTGCACAACTGGAATGGAAATTGTTTCTTACATGCCACAAGGACGCATTTCAGATCAACGGTCTGTCCTCAGGCAATCTGTGCTGATTGGCAACAGATTAAGTGCAACATTTGTATTAGATTTGGTGACCACAGCAATATCAAACTCATTAAAGTTTCAAGTTTATCAAATTGACAGCATAAGCTAATAAATGATCACCTGTTTTCACTCAACAGAGAGACTAGAATAGCTCCCTTGCTAGTGTGCATACTGAAACTGCAAATAGCATGATTCCTCTGTTTTGAGGAAGCATTTTTGGCAAGCTTTGCAAAACTTATTTTTGTGATTCCAGTTATTCTAGCTGTGGCATAAAAACACAGAGGAGAAAGATAGGAGCAGCAGATTGGGCCTGATGAGAATCTGGTGTGAAAACCAGAGTTCACCAAGGACAACTTGTGCCCAAGCTAAGAAGTGTATCATCAAACCCACAGTAATCATGAAGCATGCCATGACTCAGGTTAAAAACCTGAAAAATTCGAGGAATGGATAGTGCCCAAATGGCAAGGTCTTTTGTCATGGTCATAACAGCACGGGGTGACAGTGAGGAATTAATCAAATCCATTCTGCTGCCTAGAGTGCAGAATGAAGGATGGGTTCAATTGTTTCTGCTGTTGCTGCTCACATCTGCTGGGTCCCAAAATGTCTCAGATCTTTGTCAGATCACACAGTCTCCAACACAACACCACGAATTAATCAGATAAGATTTCTTGCATGACTGGAATTAAACACTCACACAAGAATTTTACTGGAGCAAAGCCTTATCTCTGCTATGCCTGAAGCTTCCCTGAAGGCTCTCTAGGATTCACAGCCCTCAGCCTCTCAGTCATTCTGAAGATTGCACTGAAGTGTGATTTAATATTATTATTTTAATCTAATTTTCGTGATGAATGTCTTTAGGTAGTTACTAAAGAAAAAAATCAGGGTGACAGGTAGCTTTTATATCTTCAGATGCTGTCTTCTTTTGACAGACTTTGAAGATAATATATTTACATATTCATATGGAAGTTTAGCTATATATTTTTCAAGTTTTTTTACCAATTTTTTACTGCTCTGATGGGAAATCCACCATACCACTTTTTAAGCCCTAGGACAATTTGCCTCAGCTAAATCAGGATGGGAGAACAAAGTGTTACCAGGAAGAAGTAGCAATAGAATATAATAACATATAAGCTGAAAAAAAATATTGCAGAATCACTGTGAAGGTTTGACAATGCCTGCCCTGGTAGGTCAGCCTGGGCTGCAGCATCCCGAGATATTCCTGATACTCTGACTGAAAAAGCAGGGTAAGGACATGCCTTGGGCATTGAGCATGTTGGTTCTGCTTGAACCACCCGGTGGTTCAGCAATAGCAGGCTCAGTCCTGATACAACACAGATTTTATTCCCTTATGTGCTGTAGGGAGTTTGATCTGATGGTTAATAGTCAGGATTAGGAGTCACAGCCCTCTTGTATATGACCAAGCAACAGTCCCACACCTTTCCCAGAAGGACCAGAAAACTCTCAGCCCAATACTTGCTGCTGTTTGCTCCATTGCCACGGGTTGATAAAATCTCTCTCTTAAAAAACCCCACAAACCCCAAGACCAGGTTGTCATGTGAGGAGTCCTTCCGGGTTTCTGTAAAAAAGAAATAAATCCAGTAGTGCAGAACTCCAGTAGGAGGGATATTTTGAGTAGGATTTAGAGAACATTCCCACCTTCAGCATTTCCTGTGAATACCACACTGAAAAAACCCACATTTTGAAAGAGGCCTGTGCGTGTGGAAGGTGAGCCTTTCCGGGAGCTGGTCATTAACACGCCTCTGTCTAATGAGCGCTGATGTCACAGCTGGCTGCAAACCCCGCGGGGTTCAGCCCAGGAAGCGCTGCCTGAAGATTAATGGTGACAGTGATGTCTGCCACATGTAAACAGCACTAATCAGAGATGCCGGCCGGGAACCACGGGCCAGGCAGGAAATGAATATGTCTGAGAACTTTGCAGACTCACTTTCTTATTCTGACCTTTCAAAAGACAAAAAAAAAAATTAATTCAGTTTAGCGCGGATGTAAACACTTTGCCCGGCACAAGTTCTGATGAAGCTACAAAGATTCCCAAGCCTGTGCCATGCTTGAGTTTTCATCGGGAATGGCTTAAAAAAAATCCTTTTGCGATGCCTGGCTGACAGACCCCAAAAGTTAAGTGTAATGTTCCTGTTCTCAGTGCTTCATATCTGAAACAATGAAATTTTGTATCCTTCCTCTTAAACAGCAGCAACAAAGGAGGGTTTTTCAACGTCTGTTGTGTGCAGGTGTTGCAAGGATTCTCCTTATCTAACTGAAGAATTTCACATGCCAACCCCCTCCCTTGGGATGCATCTTTTAAGGGCACCACTAAATGAAGTCCCTGAATTAGCAGACAGCAAGCTCCTCTACTTGACATTTCCAATAAATCTCTTTTCCTTCTGGATTTGCTTCCTGGGGAAGAGATAAAAAAAACAACCATAAGTTGGATCATATTATTATTAAATTCTAGGTCCAATTATGGTTTCCAATGAGGAATAAACAACATAAATATTGAGATGTGATAAATTGGTCAGAAGTGACTGAAGAGCAGAATTATTAATTAAAAACAAATTAATTCAAACCACATAATTTTAATTTTCAAGTCTTCAAATGCCTTTACATGAAAAAGAAATATGGAAGTTCATGTTTTCAGCCCATGCTCTTCAGTGAAGTTTCTTTCCATGCTTGTTTCTTCCTGTAAGAAAACAATAAAAATACTATTGGTTCTGTTTTTTCGTTTTTCTTCTCATAAAGATGAAAATTGCTGCCCTTCAGCAGGAACCTAACTGAACAAAAGTCATACTGGTAAGACTGGATTTGAATAAGAACAGTGCTGGAGCTCGGCTGTGGAGGAGCCTGGGCAGTGCTGGAACATGAGAATGGAAATGGAGGAGGCAAAGTTACATTTACCTGGGAAGTAAGAAAAAGAGCTTGAAGAGATATGCAGTGGGATTACTGAAAAAGGAGGATTTCCTATTGTGCTCCAGCTCTTTGTGCTGAGCTGAACTGCTCAGTCAGGGCTGCACTTCTATTCAGCTGGACTAAAAGCCTGGATCTCTGAGGGACTCTCTGTAAAAGAGAAACATGACATTGTCAGTGTGCAATACACTGTCAGTATTTCTTTCATGGAGGGCAGCTATTGTGTCTATACAAATCAAGCATGACTTGATCATCAGCTGTGACAGGACCTTATCAAACACCAACAGAAGGCAGTGCAGACACTTTTCAGCCAAAGAACAAGAAGGTCCAAAGGATCAGGACATCACCTCATCAGCCTGTGCTTTATGCTCTATTCGATTTGACTTTTGTGTCACATCAAGATTGTTATGAAAATACATTTTGTATTCATCTAACCATTGAAAAATGTATTTCTACAAGTAATAGAACATTAACTCAGTAGTGTTCTCACATTTCAGAGAGAATCTTGATTTGAGGACTTCAAAATCCATAGCCTCCTTCCCAACAGATTTGTGAATATATTTCAGTGGTTAGAGAAATGGTTGGGAATCAGGACATTTAGTTCTCATCACAACATTTTTTTAGCGCTTTCTAGATCTCTAGTCATGTCATCAGCATAATATTCTGGGTCTGCTTTTCCAGGTTTTAAAATAACTTATTTGTTTTCCTATATCGTCATCTTGCAACACCCAAAATGGCCCAGAAGCATTTACAGGGTCATTCATGCTGTTGCTATAACTACTGTAGCCTACAGTGCAAAACAGGGATGCTCATTAGCACCAGCAGCTGTGCTGACATAACACAGACTGACTTGGAGGCAATTTGGCTGCTTCGTGGCCTAGATTTAATATTAGCTTTCTATTAATGAGGGGGGGAAAACGTCGGGGGGGAGTGGGGTGGGGAAAGATTGTTTGTGATTATTCCCTCCCTCTCCACACTCCTCCAGATTTCCAAATGAACTCTCCGGAGGTGCACAGCACACTGCTGCAGTCAGGACTGACATGATTGCTGCAGTGTAGTACAGGAATAATTCAATCATCTAAGGCATAAAACCTCTATAGGGTCATTGAAGAATGAGTTGTACAGCCCCTCCAGACCATAGCTGGTGGATGTTGAAGGAGAGGACACAGCTGCTCACCCCATCTAGAAGGTGCCTGGCACAGTGGCCACTCATAATTCACTTCTGAATTGTATTCCACACTCCACATCTTTCTTAAATCAGCTTAGATGGACTGTGGAGGCTACAATTAAAATGTTTTCTGGGAGCTGAAATCAGCAGGTAATAAAATTATGGCAGACGAGCACAGACAGTATTTTATACACATAACAGGTAAAAAAAGCTCATGTGACCACCACTATTGGAGAAAAGTGAAATAAAATCATCCAGTCTATATTTATTTCCTTATCTGTAAAAGGCAGAATAAATTATTAAAGACAGCTGCGGTTAAAGCCAGTTTAAAATATGCATGATATTATGCATAAGCCTTCTCTGAAATTGAAAATGAGGTTTAAGCTGTAACCCTGCTTCTTAAAGTTCCTTGGATTACAAAAGGCAGTTGTGCACTGTTTCCCATTCAGTCTGACTTTAAAATTTGTACCACACAGGTAGCACATGAGAGTTTTTCAGGTTTTCACTCTTAAAAAATAAAAAGTCACAATAGATAACATCTTTTTTTTCTTTAAATGTTTCACACATTTGGATTCCTAGCAGAGTTGGGGTTTTTTAAAATTTCTTTTGAATATTAGTGTCTGTCATTCCCATCCTCCTCAGCTCCACAAGAAAAAGGTCACAGTGGGACTCTCACAAGAACTACCTATGTAAGTAAAACATAACAAAATTATGGGAGGTAATGAGGTCATGTCTTTTCCTCGAAGCTCAGCAACCTACCTGAGAAATCAAAATGAGACACTGCCATTAAAAACATGAGAACTATTTAATTCTTAATCAATCAACTACTCATTCAGCTAACACTGAAGATGTTTCTTTATTAGATATATTTTTCCTATGACACCTCCAACAGAAACTGAACTTAAAGCCAAGAAACTTAACTGACATCAGAATTGTATTGTGAAGAGGTAATTTGTGCTGATCAACCCCAAAGATTAATGCATTTCTGCCTTATGCAAACTGAATTGAGAAGTTTTGGGTTATTTAGTAACACAATAAAACTTAAATATCCACAGGTGTTTTTTTGGGTTTTTTTTTTAACTAAAGATTTTCTATCCTGGATGGGAGGCTGCAAGTAAAAATAAATCCACAGACAGAGAAGTTAAAGAGGAATCATTTAGTGGACCAACTGGAAATTAGAAGTGGGTGGTTGTAATTTCTGGAGAATGGTGCAAAAATTAAAATATCTGCTTGCAAATATTGCAAATTATTGATCAGCCAAAGCTTGGAGGAAACACTGAGAAACTCTGAGTTTGATGTCAGTGTGCTGTGGATGGCACTGGGTCCAGCACATGGGATTGAGGCTGCAGAGGGCAGCTTAAGGGTGGATGGGCTGCCTCAGGGACCTGAAGATAAGGTTGTATTAACCTTAATGACAGCATGTACAGGTGTTGGGGATCACAGGCTGGTGTCACCCTATGCCAAGCAGGAGCTGAGCTGCACAGAGCAGCTGCCAGGCTGGGCTGTGGTTTGCACCCTGAGCCCTGCGAAGCTGCAGTGTCACTTCCCCAAGTGACGAGGGCACAGCCAGAGCTGCCCTTAGACCCTGGTGTGGGCACAGCTGCAGGGGCCAGGGCAGAGCCACCTCCTGCCACCACCTCCTCTGGACACAGGGCTGGGGCTGGCCAGGGCAGGCCAGGTTGCTGCAGCACATGAGAGCCCGAGCCAGCACGGACCGGGGGTGAGGGAGCAAAGGGAACCTTGCCAGGAGCTTCTCCAGAGGAAGATGGAGAACCCACTTCTTTTATTTCCCCAACTCAACATTTCTGCTTCGAAGGATAAACCCTATTACAAAATCATGAAATCAGCGATTAAGGAAGAGCCAGACAAGGCAAGCAAGTCTGGGTAAGTGTTCAGGTCATGTCGACCCTCGGAGTGTTCTGTTTACATGGAAAATTCCTCCAGCATAGCTTGTGGGGGTGAATTTAAGGCACAACTAATTTCATTTTTGACATAGTTATGAGAACTCATGAACTGCAATCTTAGAAATAGTATCTGTAAAATATTAACTCTTTAAGAAGAGAAAGAACTCTTATTTTTTGAGGACAAATACAAATCAAATTAATGATCTAAAAATACTAAGAAAGAGAGGTTGCAAGAAGTTCTGAGAAATGCTTCTCTAAAGCCTGAATATGATCCGGGAAAGCTTTTTTCAAAAATTGCAAATGACAGGAAGTAATACTTCCTTTTTTCTTTGTGAAACATTAAAAGTAGAAGACGCTGAGCCAACTGTATGTTCTCTAATGGGAAGTTTGGCCCCTTTGTCTTTAAAATAAATTAAAAAGGATGCTGCAAATTAAAGTATTTCCATTTTTCTTTGCCGGTGCTTCATATGTAAATTTGTGATGAGCTATGAAGAGAAAAACAGTAATGTGAATAATATATGTAGGAGAAGTAACACCAACATTACTGCAAGTGAAAATACGGAGATCTGTAATGCAGAAGCAGAGAACGCCTCAGAGGGAAAGACAACTTTCTACAATGTTTCTTGAAAATCTACTCCAATTCTGTTATAGGGCTAAGCAGAAGAGAAATAGGCTGAGCCTGCTCCTGCAGAAACCTGAATTCCATGAAGGTGATCACCTTGGCAAACCTGGAAACCTGACAAAAGCAGCAAGGTAAACATTGTAAAAGACTGAGATGGTTGGGGATTCCTTCCAAGCACCTGTGTGACTCGGGATGTTTCCTGTACCCATGTGTGTGCATTCAGACTGGGCAGAGGAAGACTTTGAAAGGTTATCAGTGTAACCCAAACATGCAACCACTACAGAATTACCTGGTATGCATCAAAGTAATCAACAGTTATTTTCACACCACTGGTCCCCATACACCTGCAGAGAGGTTTAAACCTTGTGCCAGCAGCCTTGGTAGGAGTCCACTGACTGTACAGAGCAATAATCAACTCAGAAATGTAGCTTGCAGGAAAATCATACAGCTCCTTGCAAAGCAGGTTTTCCAAATACTCCTGTGATGTACAAATGCTATATGTGTGTTAAATATTGAATGCAGAATTCCTCAGTAATTGCAATAATTAGTTGAACACTCTTGTCTCCAAAATTCATACACCTTGGAAGTATTGTCCCTGGTATCTACCATAAAGATGCAGGCTACAATCTTGGGTTTACTGACTTCCATAAGAGTTTAATTCCTCACTTCAATGGAGTACCATGATCTCGCTGATATATTAAGAATTGCATTTTTAGGTCCTGCCTGAGAAGAAGGAATATGTAGAATTCTGCAACACCATGGCCTAAAAAATGTACTGGCTCCTTCTTTCCACCACAAATCACTCCAGAACACTTCATTGCTTACCATAGCCTTTTGTCTTGGTCCTGCAGTTCCCATTTTCAGGACCAAGCTGCCTGCTTTGACCAGAGCTGCTTCTACAAGCCCTTCTAATCAATGAGCACATGGTAGAGGTCACCTAAGTGCCCACATTCTGCTTCTAGAACCCATTGAAAAGTGGCTGGGGAGGGGGTATCTAAACATTCCCACTGGTGCATCTGGATAACCTGGCCGTGTTTATTGCTCACGTTTTGAGATATCCTGGTTGCAGACATGTTAAACCATTCTAAGATTGCATCTGTAAAGAGAAAGCAGAGCTGCCTGCATGCAGACAGTGCTGGGGAGCTCATACACCTCAGGTATTTAATACAAAGTACATCTATTCACTGCATTCTGACAATCTGTGAGACAGCACTTTCAGAGCACTAATAATTCTCTGAAGAATTTTCCCCTTTTAATAGACCATCACTTCTTCACTCAGCCAGCTGTCCTTTAGCATGTTACTCTCAGCTGGTGCCTGACTAACAGAGATTTGACAGTTCTTGTATGGAAGAAAAACTTGTAGATTTTTGCTGGTCTTTATATTTGGATTAAAGTGACAATTATATTTGACAAAAAATGGAAAAAAACCAAACCAAACAAATTTACTCTTTTTCAAATAATAAAGTGAGATAATAGTTTGAAATTTATTAAGTGATTTACTTAGCTTTTATGATTGCCATTTTTCACACAGAGTTACTAAAATAAGTAGAAAGAGATTTTAATGAAACACTGCAGATGGGTGATAGTAGAAAAGTTAATTATTTTGTTAGTTTAAAAGGTCATTTTTAGTTTAAATGTTTATCTGTTCATTTAAATTAGTTTCTTCTTGTATTTAGAAAGTGGCAAAGCTGAACAAATCTTGGTTTCTGTCTATTATTGCACAAGCTCACCACTGCACTCAGGTGTTGGGGGTCTGTGAGGCTCCCAGGTTGTTGCAGATTCTGAAGGAAAAACAGAAACTCACAGTGGGAGTTTCCACACCCAGCAAAGATCCTCTCCAGCATTCCATGCCTTTGTGGACTGAGTATGTGGCCTGAAGTCAAAAGGCTTTACCTTTCACTATGACCAAAATATTTTCGTAGGTACAGGAACCTGCAGAGTTCACTGTACTTTTTGTAATTCTTGTAACTGTAATTCTCATAATGAACTCTGTAAGGGAGTGAGGTCTTGTTTTCCCTGACTCCAGAATCTCCCTGCTTTCCTGAATTTCATTTCTCCAGCATTAGTACCTCTCCTCACAAACTGTTTCCCTCTCTCTACTTAAAATTTTCATTCCTTCAAGTGATGACTTCAGCCAATAAACATGCAACACCTATTAAAATAAATTTTAGAAAAAAAAATCCTCCTTTTCAGTTTTGTGCAAACCCAGGGTCATTACTGGCTTAAATTCCTTCCCAAAGAGATTGCAATTTCCTTTCTTCTAAACTTCACATGCCTACAGGTTTTGCCAAGGGAGCCCAAACTGTGTAGAGCAGGCAACAGAAAGCAAGCCTTGATGAAGAAGTGGGATCATACTCCAGAAATGTTCAGTCCGTGAGACGTGGATCTGACCAACTAATCCCGAACCAGTCATTTACTGATACTTTCAGTGTCCTGTGATTTGCCCTGGAATGAAAATGGTTCTAAACATTCATATCCACAAAGCAAGTGATAAAAATTGCTTTTTTTTTCCTTTCTTCGCTGTTTCCTAGGGCAGATTTTTTGAAATCAAAGTGAAACACATGCAACTTGACAAACTTGATGAAGAATGTGAGGAGTTTTATAAATGAGGCACAGTGTCTCAGAATAACATGGCATTTGAAATGTTGGTGGTAAACAAACCAGACTGCAGATGCTATTGCCCTGTAAGACTGACACCTAAATCATATTGCTACCATTTTGTCTTCAGGCTGTAGAATTCTGCATATTTCATTAAAAGCACCCTGTGGTAATAGCCTCAGAGTGAGCATATTCAAAACCACGTCTCTGCATGAGTATCTCAAGTTAAATAGCTGACAAGACCTTCTTCCCTCATCAGTTTTACCATGCTACGTGGTCTTAATTCACTTAAAGATTAGTAGGACAACAGAAATACCACAGTGAAAAACCTCTGCTCTGATGTTTTCATAAAATCAGAAAAGAAGTATAACTGCAGGAAAAAATGTCAGGAAAGAGTTAAAGAAAATGTTCCTGAATTCCCTAAGGGAATTATCTCCCTTAGTGACTGTGATCTAATCAAAGGCTTTGTGAAAGAGTCCTGAGCCACAGTGGTAAGAGATGATGTGTGTTACACAGCTTCCTAAATGCACAGTATGAACAATTCTTCAAAACTCCTTTCTGTTTCTTAAGCAGTGTGTCTCCTGAAGAAGCAGTGAAATGGGGAGAGTCTTTTGGCAAACTGCTTTCTGAGAAAGGTCAGTAGTTTTTTCTCTCTCCATGCAGGCTGTTAGGATGGAAAATTGATGGTAAAGGATGGAAAATTATAAAATCCAGTTATGCCGTTAAATAGATGTGGCAGTTATCTAAACTAGGTATGATGCATCATTTATAGCAGCATGTGTTTCCTGCTCTCCTTGTCTTCTTAGGCTATAGCTTGCTGTCAACTTGTGAAAATAGTTTAAAATAATTTTTGAGTTTGGTGTTTTATTGAACAAAGTAATTTAGCAGACAGCAAAGAGTCCCTTCAGTAAATAGGAGCATTTAATCTGAATATTGCTCAAATATTCCTGACTGCATATGTTCCATGTACTTAAGAAGAGACTTTGTCACTCCTGACAGGGTTTGTTTCTAATCCAGTGATTGGATCCAAGCTGGCCATCATTTGAGAGGCCCTGCTGCTCCCATAATTATCAAATGCACATATGTTCCTGCCTTCATTTTGGAGGGGCACACGTATGTTTCAGCTACAGTGCTGGACACTGTGTGCTTTTCAAATCTGTTCCTTGAACAGTTCACATCCACATAATTGCCTTACTTCCACAGATGAAGTATACTTGGGAAAGAAAATAACCTCAGCAGAACAACATCAGAGCAAAGCAAATGATAGAGATGCTGAAAGCCATCCATTTTAAACTGCTGCTGAAGAATAGTTAACTTATGAGCAAAGATTCAAATAGTCTTTTGATCAACCTAAATTTATATTCAGCTGGAATAAAGTCCACCACTTCCACATACTCCCACATGTTTTGCTTAACGTTTTTTCTAAATTTATGAGATCTTGGTAGCATATTTTTACTGATGCTGAGAATTCCATAATGAGAGTTGCAGGATCATAATGGAGAAACTGCACTTCTTTAAAAACATTTATGTATTTTAAGACAATTATCTGTAATGTGGTATTATTCCAAGGGAGCAAAACATATTTTACTGTTTTATTTGCACAGACTCTTTGAAAGAGTAACCATCTGATAAGTATATATATTTTTAATGCAATTCAACTTTCCCTTTTGTAGCTGGGCTGGATGCCTTCACAAAGTTTCTGAAAACTGAGTTCAGTGAGGAGAACATCGAGTTCTGGATAGCCTGTGAGGATTACAAGAAAAGCAAAAGTGCACATGAACTTCTGCCAAAAGCCAAGACCATTTTTGAAACATTCATACAGAAAGATGCCCCCAAAGAGGTAAAGACCTTCCTCATTATACACAGTGTTTGATTGACACAACTTCATCTGGTGAAATCTGCTTTTAAGAAGCACATGCCCAGAAGCAGCTTCAAGAGCTAATCCTGCAGTCCCTTGACATAAGAAGACTTTCATAAAAGTCAAAACTCTGGAAGGAGCATGGATTTGTCTTGCTTGACTCCCTATCCCTTTTCCACCCCTCCACCTCCAATTCTGTATCCTTGGTATGTTACTGTCAGCACAAAACAATGTTGATATAACAATCCTCACCAACACTAAGGCCTGTTTTAGTATCCAAAGAATGAAAAAAGTTTTCATATTTCCAACTTCTTCATTTTACTGAAGTGTGTTAGAAAGGGTTCCTAAATGAACAAAATAAATATTTTTTGGCCTGCCCTAAGATGAACAGGTTGGGAGATTATCAACTTTTCAGTGAAATCACAAGCAGCCTCTTGAATAGGTCTTTTGGACTTACAGTTTCCTGTAATTCTATCTCATTTGAGCAGATCAAATATGTCACTTACCAATATCTGTATTTTTTTTATTTGCCAGAATAGCAGAAGTTAAACGCTAACTTGTGCTTCCTTGTAATGAGGGTGAAAAAGGTATAATTCTCATTTTAGTGAAAGGATTGCAAAGTGGTGCAGTTTCCACCTGCAATTCCCATAGATAACATTAGGATTCCATTGTGCTTTTCCTAGGAAATGCCCATTTTTAAGGACTTATGTCCTTTTTAATTCCTTTCCCTGCTGTGTGCCTTTTGGGGGGAAGCAGCCTGGGACAGGGGGCAGGTGCTGACACTGCCAATGCTTGAGACTGATGGAAGAAAAGCGATGAGCAGGAGGAAAGCTGAGGAGAGGACAGGGCAGGGAAGTCATAGTAACATAACGATTTCTTTCTCAGCCCTACTTGAGTTTGGTGCAGGCAGTGTGGCTGCTGTGGTTCACCTTGGACACTTGGTTTTGGTGTGACTTCCTCCCCTGCGTTCAGCTGAGACCACACAGCTCTGGAGCTTGCACCTCTTCTCTGATGCCTTGTCCAGCAGAACTCTTCTACACACAAATTTCTGAGCCTACAGTTCGATGGGATCATAAAATTTTGGATGAGTGGACCCTTCTCTGATCACTTATTGCTCTTCAGCTCGTAGATGTAGACTATTTGTTCCAACTAGTTGTATGGAAATGACAGGTGCCTTTCAGGGAGGAAAAGACAAACCTTATAGAAGTCACTTTTTGACTGGGTCAACAATTTTTTTATATATATATTCTATCTAATTTTTCAAAATGGCATGCTTGAATCAGTGCCTGTCACTTACTTAAAATTCTTATACTATTAAATATTTCCCAGGGTGAATGCAGCAGCACATAGAATAAATAGTCATTTTGATATGCTTTTCCAATATAAAGCCGCCAGAGAGCCATTTAATTTTTTTAAAAAACTACAAAAAAAAACCCCTAAAAAAAATTATTAGAATTTTCTCACCTTTCTACTACCCAGACTACACAGAAACCAGAAATTTTAATTATTCACTAATGTCACCTCATTAGAACAAGTTCTACTTTAATCCTAACTGAGAGCAGGAGAGATCTGTAATAGTTTGG
This sequence comes from Illadopsis cleaveri, assembly GCA_013399915.1. NCBI lineage: Eukaryota > Metazoa > Chordata > Aves > Passeriformes > Timaliidae > Illadopsis > Illadopsis cleaveri. The sequence goes on along the minus strand of VXBB01000059.1, from coordinate 89,656 downwards.
TATTGCAAAGCTGAGAAGTTGCAACTGTACAGCGATCACTGTTAGAAAGTCACTTTTAGACAGATATCAGAGTTTATCTTCTGTTTCACCAGTTTTCCATGGTACCAATGATACATTTGTGAAGACTTCCTGAGAGCCATCACTGAAGGTGAACACACCAATCCTGTGGTGTTAATATCCCGTTCTATGGGGGATTTGAGGTCCTTTTGATGCCTTGAGAGGCTGCCTAGAACAGAGGCTAGACAGTATTAAAGGAATAAAGTAGGGATTTATTAAAAACGCCTTCAAAGGACACACCTTGGGCAGTACAAGAGCCCTGCTGTGGCTGCACGCAAGATGGACCAGGGGTCACGAGTTTTCACACTTACTTAAGTTTTGGTCCATTTACATTACAGCTTCAGGTTATGAAGTCCCATCCTCCCAGATTGCTCTCCTCAATTCATTGTTGTTTGCACTTTTTGGGCCTGAAGCTGCAATGGTGTCCGTGGTTCTTGGGCTGGAAAAGGATTGTTTTGTCTAATTACACTGTGAAGAGAACTTGCTAGCACTTTATGTGAAGTTCAGACATATACTAATGCAGTACAGAATTTGGAAAATATGACAGCTATAACTTAGGGTATCTTATCAGAAAAGTCTTTCACCAGTGTACAGCATCTGGAAATGGAAAATAACACGGGATATGCATGAACATATATTAAACAAATACTCTTTTCCTCCTCCTCCAGGTGAACCTGGACTTTCACACCAAGGAAGTCACAAGCCAGAGCATCGGGCAGCCGCTGCGCAGCACCTTTGACGCGGCCCAGAGCACGGTGTACCGGCTGATGGAGCAGGACAGCTACCCGCGCTTCCTGAGCTCCGCTCTCTACCGGAGCCTGCTGCAGGGGAGGGCTCCCGCCCGCGCCCCGCTCCGCCGCCGCTCCCGCTCCTTCACCGTCAGCGACTTCCAGCGCCCGCGGCCGGACTTCACCGTGTGCTGACAGCACAGCCCAGCCCGCTTCAACCCCGGCTCCTGCAGCAGCCCGGCTGTCCTTTACACCCCAAACCCTCAGCAGGTGTAAATAAGTGGTAAAGCAAAATGAAATGCACTTACAGCGGGTCAGAGCTCTGGGGCAGAATCTCACTTTCGTAGAAACATAGGTAATGCGTTGGCAAATCATAGCATGCAGAGTTTCCATACAGGATTTTTTTTATTTTTTTTTTAAACTCAGACAAAAGCTGTGATCAGATTTGGGGGGAAAATTTGAATTTCCTGTTTAACCATGTCTTATAAAGTGCCATTTGATATTATTCAACATGTATCCTGGGCCTGTACCATTTAGGCCAGAGTTTCATCACAGTTAGAATCTCTGTATCGTCTTTGCACATATTTATGTTTTTGCAATATTTCCTACACTAAGCCAGAGAATTTGTGGTATTTTCTCATACTGTAAAACACACAGGAACATTATCAGGTATAATGCAAACTTACATGAATTTTAACTAAAGACATTGCATAATTAAATCTATGATTAAAATGTAGCCATTGCCTATTTTAACAGGAACATAAAAATACCAATTTAATTTTTTGGGGTGCATTTTTCTTATTCTACATGTCTGTTTTCTGTTTTTAAGTTATGCTGTATATATTAGCTTTGGCATCAAATATATGTATTCTAATTTTTTGCAACTAAATGAGCAGCAACAAAGGGCCAAGAATGCTATTTTAACACAATGTGTATCCTTAAATACCAAGTCATGTCAATGTGTATATATATATATATATATATAAAATATTTCTACTTTTGTTTATAAATAGTCATGGTATACCAACTTTGTTACTAAACTTTGTTCTAATTTTTTTCTGCCTTTTATTTTGAAAATGTATCTGAAAATTAACAGCTCTTGGACTCAGGCAGAGAAACTTCCAGTTCCACTGATCATTAATATCCTCTCTATAGGTTATAGAAGAGGATGGAGAAATCTTCTTTTTTATTTCTTTACTATCAAAGACAGACATATTTTTTCATAGTCAGCACACACAGTCATTCTGTCCTTTTCTTTCATAGTTGGTGGAGACATACCTTGAGGCTTGGGGCAGTTCTTAAAATCTTAAACTTTGGTTCAGTTTAGGAAAGGGCTGCAGGATTTATCTGTAACTATGACTTGTATATTAAGCTGCTTCTTGTGGAATTTAAGCTTTCTGCCTTTCCCTCCCCTTTCTGTAAGTGGTGAAGGAGAAGAGGTGCAGTTCCTGAGGATGGGACTTGGTGTTCTTTGTTAATTTGGGGTGTATATGAACTGCTGGATCTGCAGGTTTCCCTGTCTGCTTTATTAACTTCCAATAAATCTGATCTGCTTAAAGAGTTGTCAGGATTTGATTTATCATCAGTACATGGACGAGGAAGATGTGAAGACTTCACCTAGGGTTCAATTCTAGCTGTAATCACTGCCATGTTAATCAAATTGTTACAGTGCACAGAGAAGCAAACTCACCTGGAAATGTTGCTGACCCACAGCGACCCAGGAGCCATCTCCAAGTCTTACCTTTACATGGGGAACTGAGAGGAAACACATTTATAATGATGATCCATGCTGGTTTATTCATCACCCTCCCCTGATGTCCAAACACCAGCCACAGGCTCTTTCTGAGAGTGAAAGCAGTCAGGACCTGGGCAATGGGTTTTTTTCACTGAAAGAATGGCCAGGCATTGGAATGAGCTGCCCAGGGAGGTGGTCAGCTGCCCAGGGCCACAGTCTCTGGAAGAGTTCGAGAGGCCTCTGGCTGTGGTGCTTGGGGCTACGGCTTAGGGGTGACTGAGGTTGGGGAAGGTTAATGGTTGGACTAGATCTTGAAGGTTTCTTCCATCCTTGAGGATTCTGTGATGAAGGACTCTCTAGCATCACCAACAGTGTCTGAATGCCAGTTCTCAGATATGTAAAATATGCATGTTCCTGTGTCATGTACTAGGATCCTTGTTGGAGGAAGGGAACTGATTTGAGAACAGACCCACCTGAGTTTTGGCACTGGGTTTGTTACCACACAGACATAAGACCTACACACTTGCAGCTAAATTCTGCCCTGGTGTGATTATTTCCCTTCATATCAGTGGAGAATCCATATCTTGGATGGATTGCCATGAAGGAAAGAAATGAAAAAAATACATATATTTAATACTGTTCCAAAATCCAACCAAATGACAAATATAGTACCCTGAGTAAGACATTTTCTTGCTAGCAAAAGCCCAGCTGTTAGTCAGAAGGGTCTGCGATGACAAACAGAGGTCATCAGGTGCCCTTTATTTCATTTCACAGACACATGGAAAATTTTGCTTATCTCCAGGGAGGCCTTCCTCAAACCCATCAGTCTGCAGTACTGACAGTGCTGGTTCCTCTCATGAGTTTTAGGATGAAAACAAACAAATAAAATATTCCTGGTAGCTATTTATACGTGTGTGTTTTCCAAAGATAATTATGAACCCCAGCTGAATTTACAGCAGACTAATGCCATGGGAACTACTGTAAAAAGAAAGTCAAGATAAACTCAGAGAAAGGAAGGCAAAGTGCACAACGATAAACCAAAATGACCATAATTGCCACAATTATCTGGCAAAGGGGTTTTTTCTTCTAGAAGAGGCTCCTCTTAGTGAGAGAAAATGAGCACTCTACTATTTAGTGCTGTGCTGCAGTCCTGAAGATGAACTAGGTGTGGATTTAGTACAAGTCTGTGATGCTGTTCCAGGACTGATCAGACTCAGGACTGGCCTGGCACAGATGTATGTACAGCACAAATCTTAGGGTAGTACCAGAGTATACAGCCAGGCTTCTCTACTTTTGGCAGAATCCATGCCACAGTTATGTTAATCTTCTGTTGAGCTGCCCTAATGTAAATAATACACACAGGAAGCCTGTTAGGCAAGTGCTTTTATCGGATTGTTTTATGTAGCAGCTTTTTATATTTTTGTGTGCCATTCAGGGTTCAGTAAGAGCTCCCAAAATATTCCTCCTGTCAACACAATAATTTTCCCTACCCAAACACTGCACTTTGCTCCTTACATAGGTGAAGTCTCAAGACACAAAGCATGAGGGAAACAATCTGCTTATGTTTCCTGTTTCAACACTTCAGTCTAATCAGATGTTTTAAATTGGCTGAATCATGATCTGCTGTTCTTGTTTAACTTGGGGGAGGTGGAAATACATAGGACCAAATATCTTTGGGTTGTGGATTTGTTATTGAACAAAAGACAACTTGACTGATTTTTCAACTGACAAGAGGCAAGAATGAAATCTAAGATAAAGAATCTCAAGGAAGAAGACCAATTTCCATCTTCCAGTGAAGCAGGCAATCAATAACACGCCTTCTATATGCTTTTACATGCTACAACTTTTAAGTGACTCACAAACAGAAGATCGTTTTCCTCTCCTTTTGTCCCCAGCTGCTCAGCCTGCCTTAATTAGCTACTGCTTTGAATGCAGTTCCCTCTCCTTTCCACACATGCTGCCAAAAACCTCAACTGAGAAAAAAAATTGCAGAAAATCATCTTCCTCTCATCAGTGATTCATATGCTCATGCACTGACGCCTTGCTCAGCTGCCTATCCCAGATCCCACTCTGTTCTTTGCATTTTAGTCAAATGCCTCAATCAAATGTCCTTTAAGCTCCTGTGTGGTTCTGTGCCAAAAATAAAAATGTATTTCCTCTATCTACCACCCAAGCTTGCTTCCAGTTTTACTTTTTTCCTTGTTAATGTATTGCTATCTTCCATTTGTTGGGCCCTGATCACCTAGGGCTGGTCTCATAAAAGCTCCCTCTGGTTTCATACCAAAGCTTTTCTCTCCTAAATAGAATCTGTTTGTGTAACCTCCTCCTAATTCTCCCTTATGCTTTACAGGAAATTATCTGGACCCCCAGATTTACAATCTAGCCTCTACCACTGCCTTCTCCATGAAAGGTAACGAAAATTAACTAGCAAGTAACACAATCCTACAGCAGACGTTTGAGAGTTTTCAAGCAGGACAGAAGATAAGGCTGAAGCCTAATAAAAAGGACTGCTCTGAACTCTCATTTCTTCACCATAAAATTTGCTCATAATTAAGACACTCTTGTTTCTTCACAGCTTCGTGGCCTCATTTTAAATTTCTGCAGCTAATGCTATTCCAGCTTTTCTTGGTTGCATATTTTCTTGAGAATTGTTTCCAGTTCTTTTCCAATGGAGGTTTGTGATTATACAGCATTTGGAAATCCTGAATATGAGGCGCCCATAGCACTGTAGAATATTTTGATAGATTGTTCTTGAAATCCAAACATTTCACCTGAAGGGCATAGTTTGCTTGGGTGGAAAATAACAGCTCATTTTCTTATGTAAAACAACTCTGTGGCACACTGAATGCGCACAGAGTTATTCACGTGGAAAAAAAAAATCAATTATTTTGTGAGTTGCCCGTGCTGTGCAGTGCTGTGGGAAGGTGGGCATTTACATAGTGCTGTGATTAAGGTGTATTTGCATCCCCGTGGGACAGGTGTTTCCATGTTCTTAGGGTGCCAGCAGTGCTTGGATCATGTTGGCTTCTCCCAGCATAAGGGATGTGCCCAAGTCCCTGTGGGCTTTGACTGCTCGGGGCAGCAGAACATTAACTTTTTATTCTGCTGAGGTTACCTTGTACAAGCCAGCACTCCCCAAGCAAAGCTCTGCATGGAATGGAATTAACAGAGGCCAGGTGCTGAGGAGCATTAACCACTGAACCTGATCCAGGGAAACAGCAGCACATCCATTGGAGAGTGTGAGCTTTTCTCACTTTGTGCTCAGGTGAGTACAAGGCAGCCCTTTTAGGAACATATGTAAGTGGAAATGATTTCTTAGATTAATAAACCAATGGTTTGAATATGTAGCATTGTTTTACACTGTCTATTGTGATTAGTATCCAGGTCAGAGGAACGAAAACAGGTCCTATGCCCCTCAACAGCCAATAGCTTTTCATAAAGGAAGATAATTCGGCAAAACTAATACCTAAAGATAGTTAAAGAATAAAAGTGAGCATCAGTAAAAGTCAAGTTGTGAGCCTAAAAGTTCTGGAGATTTAAATATTTAATAAATCGAGGGTCCTTAGCAAGTAATATTGACAAAGTTGGGAATGCTCAGTCAGATCCACATTCCCTTTCCTAGAGTTTCAGCTCTCCCACATCATCAAGGGCAGAGGACTCAGAAATCCATGGCCCAGTCCTCAGAGTTACTGAAAGGTTAAGTCACAGGCCTGACAGATAAAGAGAGAAGTACCCTGCAAGTAGCTGAGCAGGTAAGGGCCTGAGTGACTCTGCAGGTCCAGTCCCAGATCTGAGTGAACTGAAGCTATAACTATGTGTGTCAGCTGGGTCCAGATTCACAAAAGGTTTAGCATTAATTCTATGTGCAATTTCCAACTCATCTCTACTACATAGTCATATTTCCTTTAGTTTGCTTGATGCTGTTTATCATGAATAGCCAACACACTTGCACAAGCAGCTGATGCCTTTGTTTTGATACTAAGATCACTTTTCCTCCTTATGACATTTCAGTGAAATATTAGAGTTTCTTTCCAGACACTATTAAGTTCCAAACAAAGGAAGTACAGAGAAATACAACCAGCTGGTTTCTATGGGAAGAAGTGGCTACGCCTGACTTTGGTTAGTGAACTTATTTTCATTGCCCCAGCACAAATATCACAACAACTCTATTAACCTGCTGTACACCTGAAATATTTTCAGCTTGCATAGACTGAGCAGTCATTGACAGAATGTTGTAAAGTGGTGAGAGTCCCTCACAGCTTCTTTGTGCTTTTGTGAATTGTGAGCAGTACCTCATAAAATGCAAAAGCAATCCCACTGCATCCATCCAGTTATTGTGTGTGCTAGAATATTCCTCAGTTTTAGCATAGTTCTGTGGCTGCTAAAACTGACTTGAAAAATATCCATCAGTCCTGAAAATCTTGAAGAGATGTTCATGTCTGCTTCATTCAGATAACAGGCTATTAGGTAGAAATTTTAAAAATGAACGTGTGACACTATCTGGAATTTTGTTGTGAAAGAAATGTGTATTGTCTGATGATATTAAGAAAAAAGAGACACAGATCCTCAACCTTCCCTCTCATAATTTCATAGACGTTAATGGAACTATGATATAACAATGATAATACCTCTTGAAAAAAAGCAAAATCAATCAATTTATGGCCACAGTTCTAAGGTGGGTAAATAGTAGAACCACTGGGATTAGACACAGGGTAAACACTGAGAAATTAATAGAGCCAGCCAAGAATTATGAGTTGCCTAATTTAGTGTCACCTCTGTCCTTACAACTAGACTGACTTTTCTGACATGACACTGTTAAAAAATTCAAATTGTAGCTGTTTACACTCTGCCCAGCCAGAAGCTCCACAGATAAATATCGGTTGGATTTTGTACTAGGTTTATTCCCTTTTACCAAAGCTCAGACCTGGGACTGAATCAGGCACAAAGGATTTGATGTCAATGCAGATACTGAAGGTTTTCTCCCCAGCTGTAAGATGCTGAAGTTAGTCTTGCTAGCACAATGCATGAAAGGCTTTTGGTTCTCTCTGGCACACAAGATGTACTCTGGAAATAAGAGAAAATAACCAACTAAGCAAGATAAGAATCATGGCAGAAAATCAGGATGATAATTAACATTTCTGTTACGTGTAGGACTAAAAGGGCATCTTAGGTAATCAGTTCTAGTGTTCTATCAATGAAGACAACAACTTTAAATAATCTCATAAACATATGAAGCTCTATCTTCAAAGTACAGAGGAATAGAGAGGGCAAAAAATTCTACTGGGAGGTTGTAAAAAACAACAGTCTGTGAAGCCCTAATCTGGTTTTCAATCTGAATTTTTTCACTGGTTATATACATTTTTTCTTTTGTCAATATAACCACTATGGTAAAATACATTTTTTTTTTCACCAGGTTACCTCTCTGTATTCAGAGGGCAGTCATAGCTCCTCTCTGCTTTCATCTTAGAGACAAACTGGTCTTCCATTCTTCTCCTGCAAGACAGTTCTGTTCTCCTGCTTGTCCTAGGAATGCACCTCTCCGTATCTGTTTCCATCTGATTTCATCTTCCTGGAGCACAATTGACCTGATTCACTGGGTTTTTTGTCCCATGTGAAGTTCATCAAATAGATTGGCCTGAAACTTCTTTTACAGATCTACAAAAGGTAAGGATAAGGAATAACCTCTTAACATTGCTAAGGGTGAAACATGGCATGTGGTGCTTGGGTTTTTCTTTCTGACCTTAGAAGATGGACATGGCTAAAATAAGAAAGATGTTCTCCAGCAGGCAGGAGGCAGCTTTGCTCATGACTGTACCACAGAGGAAAATCAAATGGGACCTAAACTCCTAAGACTGCTCTACTAATTGTAAAGTATTTCAACTGAGAAGACAAAAATCCCTAACTCTGCACGTTGGCACAGCTGGCATCCCAGTTCCTGAACCCCTGGAAGTTTATGCCAAGTGGAGACATTGAGAACCAGGAATCTGGCTGATCTGAGTAAAGGATTTGGCCTCAGGACAAGATTTGGAGGGAGGCAAGAAATCAATCAGCAAGCCTGCTTGTTCAGGAGAGTGAGGGACAGCCAGGATTATACAGAGGAAGCAAAGAGCTGGGGATGAAAGAATAATTATCAAGAGCAAGAGACAAATTACACAGACCAGCAGCTGGCTACAATCCCTTCTCAGGCAGTTCAAGGGAGCAATAAGGTCCCCTCTGGGGCTTTTCTCCAGGCTAAACAACACCAGCTCTCTCAGCTGCTCCTCATCAGAGCTGTGCTCCAGCCCCTTCACCACCTGCTGCCCTTCTCGGGACTTGCTCCACCACAGGTGACCCCGGGAAGGAATGTGTTGCCATTGCCCCTAGTCCTTTTGTATTATGGCCACTGTTAGGTGAGAATGGCACTGCTTAAAAATAGGCCATGTTTCTGAAAGAAATAATTTTAAAGAAAATGTTGAAAATGGTTTGTCAATGTGTGTTGTCCTGTTTGGTTATTCACATGCTAACTATATTGTTCCTGCTGTCACATTACCTTCAGCTTGAAGATCAGTCAGAAAAAGAAACTCTGCCTTCCCTGAGACAGTCAGACATACAAACAGTGGAACAAAAAATGCCAGTGAAGTGAGTTGTTGTTTATGGCTATTTTAATTGTAGGAGATTTACGTGACGGGATCCAAGTTTGAATAATCTGCACACTTTTATTTTCCTTCCCCCTTTGAAGGGGATATGACTATTTCGATTCCTTGTTGTCAATTCTGCTTGCCATTCCCATTCAAGTAAATCTCACATGGTCAGTGAGATCACTCTCTGAGCAGTGACTAAATATTAAAACAACTAATATTACCCATAAGAACAGGANTTTGGTTTGGTTTGGTTTTTTTAAAGAAAACTGGCAATATTTTATACAGAGCAAAGCATTTGCCCTCATGTCTAGGAGAAGCCTACAGCAAGTTGCAGGGGAAGAGCCAAACCTATGAATTCACTCCATTATTTATACCACTGAGAAGCTCTTATGAGGACCGTGTTTCCTACTAGTGTTACCTTCGTAATATTTTAGATAATTCCAATCATTCCAAGCAAAAAGTGCCATATAAATTAATGCCTAATCATCTGAATTCAAGAAGAAATTCAGTATGCTCTCTAGAACATTCCTACCTCTCCCATGCTTTATTAGAGCTCCACCAACTGCAAGCATTATGAGTTATTTCCTGGATGAATAATCAAGTCAGCAGTGCCAATATCCCTGTTTTTCTGTGTGTAGGGTAGGATGAGTGGCTGAGCCCCTCTCCCAAGCAGCCAGCCACACCCCAGGCTCTCAGCCACCCCAGGCTGCACAGGGCAAAGACCACAATGCTATTTTCAAGGGTAGATGTTGTTTCCACAGGTCAAACACTGGGGAAACCATGGCCTGGTCTGAGTCTGTGGATACGGTACTTGCCAATAAAGGTAAGAAGTGATAGAAAAATATATGTGTTTTTAAAACATTTGTCAACCCAGTTGCCATACATTTCTGCCAGGTTTTCACACTGCTCTTCAGTTCAGCTCCCCACAAGCACTGAACTGACCAGAGCTGCTGCTGGAGGTGGGTGAGCTGCTGTCCTGAGAGGTTTGTCCAAGCTACAAACACAATATACCTTCTGTTCAGTGCTCAAGGGCAGGCATAAATGCTATGAAATATATAGTTTTTATTACAGGAACTGCTAAATTCCCCTTGCAATGGTTTCATTTTTCATAATTTTTTACACAAAATAACCACAAACATTTTCTTAGGTATTCCTGAGAAATACGCGTGTTGTGCAGTGACTTCCAGTCAAACAAAAAATGACATCTCTAAAGTCACTTCTCCTAGAAATGCCATTTCTACAAACCTGACACCACAAACCACATGCAACTTGTAAATTTCCTTGCCCCTGCCCCGTTTCCCTGCAGTAATGTTGTGGCCTGGACCCTGGGGTGCCTCCACACTGTTCCTGGATAGCATTAACTTGACCAACATAATTAAATTTGGGTACTGTCAACTTTCTTTACTCAGAGCTTGTGATCTGGATTAATTTTAAACCAGTTTCTTCCAAACAAAGCTTTATTTGTTTCAATTTTTCCCCTTCAAAGTGAAAAAAAAATATAAAAAGAGGAATGAAGAAGTAACAAGGAGTCCATCTTTTATCCAAGTCTTAATCTTTCCTTGCAAGGAGATGAAAGCCCCATTTGGGTTCCCATGAGGGAACCTCAGTTGTGGGGGGAACACACTAGCACAGTGTGACCTACATTTCTATTTGCTCCTATTTGCTCCCCAACCCAGGGGTCAGCCTCAAATCTCTGATTTCCCAGCCTCTACAAATCCTTTTGAAGGCCAAAACCTCCAGGCTCCCCTTTTAACAAATGCACCAGTGCTAAAGAGTCCAAACCACAGCAGGCAGCTGTTGGGAGGAATCCTTGGTTGGCAACTCACTGAAACACTCTCTTTGTAGCCCTCTTATGAGCACTATAATTTAATCTCCTATTTATTTCCTCTGCAGCAGCTTCTCAAACCTGACTGCTGGCTGACATGTAAAAGAGTGGCAGATACATAGGTTACACTATATACATACTGTAAATACATATATATAATATATATATGTACTTGTATATACACACATGTGTGAGTATACACACACATAAATTGCACCAGCCTTTCAGTTTTCCTCCATCCACTGTCTGATGCATCTTCCCCAGAGGGCCTGGCAGCTTTTCGGACGTTTTTGAAGTCCGAGTTCAGTGAGGAGAATGTGGAGTTCTGGCTGGCCTGCGAGGACTTCAAGAAAACCAAATCCTCCACCAAGATCGCCTTGAAAGCCCAAAAGATTTATTCTGACTTTATACAAGCTGATGCTCCAAAGGAGGTAAAGAGTTTTTTCTGTGTGTGCTTTGGGTACTGAGGATAGGGATGATGTGGAAAGTTTGGATCCAGACCTCCCGGAATGACAGAAAATACAATTCAACCTGGCTGTAACTCCCATTTTCATGTCCATTATCTACCAGGTAAACACCTTGTGCAACTCTGAAGCTAAGATGTTACACTACACTTTACATTCTTCACACGGGAATAAGTTCACCTCACCTGCTGAAATTTCTGCCTGAAGTTTTAAGGAAGTTTATGCTCAGTATAATTTGTATTGTCTAACCCTTTTTCATAATGCAGTAAGCACCATTTCTTCCATATTTAAGGTACCAGAGTATTAGTAGGTTTATGACTGCATTTGTTCTTTTGTGTAGGTATTGTTGACATGATGAGAATGCAAAAATTTCCATCACAGAATTAAATTTTATCATTATTTCAAAAAGGCTTACTGTGAAAGAACGAATTGCTTATTAACCGTTATTCATTTTCTGCACCTTAAACTTTTACACTGGTGTTTTTGCCTTTGCTAGCAAGAGTGCTTTAAATGTCCCCATGTCTTACATATGATTGGAAACAATTATTATTGTTAAGAACCAAAAAATCCTTAAAAATACATAGGGCCAAAATCTAAAATGATGCTGTGTGCCTTCACTTTTAATTTACTCTTTGATAATCAGCACCCCATAGTATTTGGTTTGGCAGAAAGTTGAGAAGAAAAAGCAAGTTCTTCCCTCTTTTTTCAGTGATGCCATCTTTTTAAGAGCCAAATAAAATTAAGAATTCAGTCTGCTAGAAAAGGAAGGGATGATCTTCCTGTTTATTTGCATCAGTCGGATTATTTGGGAGGAAATTCAGATGCAGCCTGTGTCCTGGACACAAACAGACCTCAGCTTTCTGAGCAAACTGACGCCGCTTTCATGCTCCTTTCTTCCTACAGATTAATATTGACTTCCACACCAAAAACGATATCTCCCAGAATATCTCTGAGCCCACCCTCAGCTGCTTTGATGCTGCTCAGAGCTCTGTCTACTGTCTCATGGCAAAGGACTCTTTTCCCAGGTTTCTGAGATCAGAAGTGTACAAGGAACTGGTGAAGAAGCACCAGGACAGAAATCAGAAGAGATGGCTCCCGTTTCTGTGAGGAAAAACACTGAGGCTTTAGGAATTGATGATGTCTCCCATTGCAATTCAGTACAGATAATTACTCACTATTTAAGTGATTGCAGAAGCCGCTTTCACCTGTGCCAGCTTGTGTTTAAGTACAAATTGCACATGATGCTTTCTAATAACAGTAGATAAATATTCAAGCAGCAGGATGTAATACGCTAGACACTTGAGCTACCTTCCTAATAAAAAAGTTTGCCTTTTTTTTTTCCAGTGTTTGGTTCATTTTTCAAAAAGATTTGAGGTTTTAAAGCAGAATGTTTTAGTTTTCTTGCTTGCTGTTGATTCCTCTTTAGAAGTATGGCCTCCAAAATAAATCCCTTTCAGGAGACTTGAATACATTTACTCCTTCATTTGTCATCTTATTTGTAGCTTGCAAAAAATTTTAAATCCTCTTTTAAACATGTTTTATACTGATTCAAAACAGGAGACGTAGAGATATGGTCAAAATAAGCAGCTGCTTTATAACAAATGTTCTTGGCATTCAGAACAAATTAATGTTTCATAATACAGCTGTCTTCAATAAGAAGGTCTTCAAGTTTCTTTGTGTTAATTTAATTTTTTATTGAAAAGTCTCATTTATTAATTGCATAGGCATTTGGGAAGAAAACCACCACTGAGTAAATCTTCCTTAGTATATTTTCACTTAATTAATTTTCTTTGCTTTTCCAAATATATTGGTGGTACTGTCCCCCCATGTACTCATGAAGAAATAATTTCACTAATTGCTACCAATGAAATTAATTTACTAATTTCATTTCAATAAAATACAGATAAGCAGAAAAGTAGGCATAAGAAACAGTTTTAGGCTGTAAAATAAACATGTAAATCAGGATTTAGTCATGGTGTTATCTTTCAAACCAGCAAGTTATGATTGCAACCTGCAATCTGCAGGTGGCTACAGATGCACGCACTGATCAAATTCACTGCTCTTGGAGGATTTATTGCACTTATTTAGATGAAGGGAGGAGCTATGTCATGGTATCGAAGAAAGAATACTTTAAACTATATAGGGAAGAAATAATCTTTGCTATGGAAAAAAATTCTAAATACAAGAGACAGCAACAAGATTTTTCAAGATGAAAAAAAATTCATTTATTTTAATTTGATGCTTTTGAGGACCAGGAATCTCCAGGAAACTTGCCCTGTTTGGAGCTCTGCTCATACCTTCTACACACGACCCATTCCCTGTGCAAAATATCCTTTCTATTTTATCAAACTACATTAAGGAACCAATTCATTTAGACCATAAAGGATATAAGTAGCCTGAAAGCCTGAATACACTGCCTCAAGTTACGCACTGAGGTTAAAATCCTGGGTGAAAAATATCTATTCTTTGATACCAAACTTCTAGTCTATCACCTCGTTTTAATTTTTGCTGTCAGCATTTCTTTTTCTTGTCTTGTCTTTCTCCCCCAGTACTTGTGGCTAGCAGAGAAATGAACACGAAGGCTGAGGTTAGGCGACAAAGAGGATGTGGGCTCCTCTTGCTGCGCCACAGCTGCCACTCATCCCGCGGTGACAATGTCACTCCTGCCCCCGGCGCAGCCTTGGCGCCTCTCTGCTGCCCGAAGGCACAGCGCAGGCAGCAGCCAGGAGGAAATGCCCCAAGTACGGCATTTACGCAGAGGTGTAGCAAGTCATCTTCCCTTCCTGCAAACCAAACCCTGGTTTTCAGAGCAGAAAATTTCCACTGAAAGGAGGAGGTGGGATCACACCACTTTTCGTAGTAGGGCGAAGTGAAGCAAGTAGAAACCCAAAATTTCTGTGCTACCAATCTTTTGGGACCTAAGGATAAAAAAGTGTCTTGAAAATAAATGGGGGGTAATGAAATCTCACAATTCTCTCTGTGCCCCTATAAACCTTCCCACTTCTGGCTCTACCCTTATCACAGAGATAGAAAGTGCCAGAATGACGGCTGCCAGGGAGCTCCAGCCCCTGGC